>VDFB02271358.1:594968468-595568468 GCA_007258455.2 Sequoia sempervirens
ACGTTTCAAATAAGGATTGAAAATAAGGATTGAAAGCATATAATAAGGGTTTACATGCAACCAAAAAAAGTGAGAGATGATGCTATCAAACATTCTTGAACTTAAGAATTTTCCATGGAACAAATATGTACATATAATTGTAATTTACACAAAATGATTTACAACTATGTACAAGTTACTATAAATTCTCATTTGAACATGTATAGGTTTACAAGTGAACTTGAAAACCATGGATATAATCTAAGTCAAAGATTCTAGTTCAGCACGCCTTCAACATGTAGAATATTTTGGATCATCACTATCTAGTCTCCATTTTCTTCGCCCATGTGCATGGGAACTGCATGGAGATGTAGACTGGCAGCAATTATTAAGTGACTATATTGATATACCTTGTTATTAGGTTGATAGTCAACAAAATGAATCCCATGCTGAACAAATTTGACTTACTTTAGATATGTCCCTTGTACTACAACAGAACCTGCATGGTAAACATGAACCTAAGGTAAGACATATGAATGTGTGTGCAATATTTTCGTGCACAAGGTTTGTACAATATATATTTAATGTTTATAATGTAATGTGCACATGTGAATACAATGTACATATATAAAATTTTAAATTCAAACTCACCTGTGGGAAATAACATTCCATCACTTGTTTTAGGTTTGGTTAGCTTATTCCTCTCTTCTGTGCAATGCAATAAATAATAGCTAACACCTTCAATGTTTTCAGGATCTGCTATGACTACAAAAACATCTCCTATACACCAAATTTACAAAAAAGAAATCTAAAAATATTAGAAATGTCTCTAAAGATTGTTAATTAGATATATATAATAAAATTTAACTAGATTGTTTATTCATATTTTTAAATGATCGATCTAGTAGTGAATGAAGTTTGAAATCAAGGGGGTACTCTAACTGATGAAGATATAATTGAGAATCTTCTAATGACTCTACTAGAGTGTTACAATGATAAGGTTTTAGTTATTGAGGAAACATATGATCCTAAGAAATATACTAAAGAGCTATTTGGCACCTTGACTACATTTGAGATGAGAAAGTTTGAAAAGAAGGAAGAAAAGACAAAAACAACATTTAAAGCAAAAAAGATTGAAGATGATCTAGATAGTGATGAGTTGGAAGTGAACTTTACCAAGAAGTTGAAGAAAGGTATTGGTAAGTATTTATTTAAAGGTATGTTGCCTTTGAAATGTTTCAGTTGCAGTAATATTAGTCATTATGCTTCAAAATGTCTAAATAGAGCTATACATAAGAAGAAAAAAGATCATAAAGATAGAAAGGATAAGAAATACAAAAGGTTTTACTATGTTAGAGAAGAAGTTGGAATCTCTGATGATGAATCTAATTATGAGGGTGATGATTGTGAATTCTTGTTCTTAGCTTTGGAGAGTAAATATGTGTCTGCCAACCCTAGAAAATCTACAAGAAAAAGTGATTCTTAAGGGTGTTGATGGTCAGTGCCTTGTATCTCAAGTTAATGAAAGTTGGCTATGCACCAGAAAATGGGACATGTAAACTTTGATAATCTAGTTAGGATTGGTTCAAGAGATGTTTTTTGAGGTTTTCCTAAAACCATAAAGCCTACTAATACTATTTGTAGAGGTTGTCAATTAGGGAAACATAAAAAATGTAATTTCAAAGGAAAAGAGAAAACTACTATCAGAATGTTGGAATTAATTCATATAGACCTTTGCGGTCCTACTAGAATAAGAAGCCTAAATGGTGACATGTATTTCATGCTCCTTATTGATGATTATTCTTGAATGACATGGGTTTCTTTTCTTAGAGAGAAGACTCACGCTTTGGATAGGTTTAAGGTGTTCAAAGCAACAGTAGAAAATGAAGTAAACCTAAGAATCAAATGTTTGAGATATGATAGAGGTGGATAATTCACTTCTAGTGAGTTTAATGTATTTTGTGAAGGGCATGGCATAAAGAGACACTTTTCTACTTTGAGAACTCCTCAGCAGAATGGAGTTGTTGAAAGAAAGAACCAGACTATACAGGAACCTGCAAGAACCATGATGAAAGAAGAAAATGTACCTAATGTGTATTGGAGAGAGTCAATACACACTATTGTTTATGTTCTTAATAGAGTTTAGATCAGAGGCAACAACATAAAGAATCCTTATGAGTTATGGACTAGTAAGGCTCCTATGATGAAATACTTTAAGGTTTTTGGAAGCATATGTTACATTAAAAGGGATGATGAAAATATCAGGAAGTTTGATGCTAGATGTGAGGGTGCTATCATAATAGTGGTTTACAATTCCTGAGAGGAACGAATTTTAGCTGAAATCACATATTTTTAGAAAATATAATGATTTAAGCCTTAAAAAGTTCCATTTTAAGGATTCCAATTGAAGAGGGTTTGATCAAATCACCTTAGATCAAACCCCCTTGGATAGAACCTCACTAGTTTTAAACCATACCTATAAATGCGTCTCCTTTACACCTATCAAAATGCTGATAAAAAATCACTTTTGATTTAGCTTTTGGGGGATCAAATGAATTCATTTAAAATTTATTTCAAATGATTATGGTATTCCTTAGAACAAGCTATCCAATGAATATAATTTTAATATGTTTTATTTTTGTTACAGTATTTATTTTTTAAGTTTTATTAAACATAGGTTTTTCATCGAAAATGAATTTCTTTGTTCTTCACATGTGGAAAAATAGAAGATTATCAAAAAAAATTTGAAAAATATGAGTGCACCAGATATTGAAGTCCTTTATCCAACAAAAAATAAAATAAAATTTTGACATACACAAAAAAGTTACGATATATGATACTGTGTTTGTAATTCGTTTGACTTTGAAACTTGATTAAGGAAAAAATTCAATAAAAACTATCTAACCAAGTGGAAGCACTAGATATCAAAGTTACAAATCTAAATTTGAAAGAATTAGAATTTTATCCTTCATGGAAAAAAGTATAATTGTGGCCACTTTTTAAAAATGTTGTTTTCAAAAAAATTAGTTTTCGTGGGAGATGGAAAAGAAGTGCAATTTGATTCCAAAAATTTTGAAAAAAATATTTTTAGAATCTACAGACAAAATTTGATGAGACTCTAGTTTGCACCATCTTCAAATTCCTCACAGTTTAGCCGCTATAGGTGCCCGAATGTGAAGATTTAGTTAAAAATAATAATTTCAGTGTCCAGTTTGGCAAAAAATTGTAAACCACTATTATGGGATCACCCGTGATGAAGGGATTTTCCTTGGATATCCAACTACCAACAAAGCATATAGATTCTTTAATAAAAGATTTAGGAAGATTGTTGAAAGTGATAATGTGAAGGTTGATGAGGATATGCACAGACCTATTGAGATAAGTGGTGTTGAATGTGATTATGCTATCTATGGACAATTACCTGAAGAGAATAAGGAGGAGGAGGAAGAAGAAGAACATATTGAAGAAGAAGAAGAAGAAACTCTGGAACCTGCTATTAAGACTCCTAAATATGTCCAAAAGAATCATTCAGAGGAACAAATAATTGGAGATAAGAGTGAAGGAGTGAAGACAAGAAGTAAATTTGTAGCTAAGGTAAATATGTGCTTTATTTCTTTAAAAAAACCTAAGTCTAAGTGTGGAGCATGTGAAGATGAAAGTTGGGTTAGAGCTATGAAAGAAGAGTTGCAGCAAATAGAGAAGAATCAAACATGGACCTATGAATAAGAATGTGATTGGTTCAAAGTGGGTGTTTAGGAATATGTTTAATGAAAATTGTGAAGTTACAAGAAACAAAGCAAGACATGTATGCAAGGGATATTCACAGGTTGAAGGCATAGACTCTGAAGAGACATTTGCACTGATGAAAAGAATTGAAGCTATTAGGATTTTTTTGGCATTTTCTGTCCACAAGGACTTTAAAGTATATCAGATGGATGTCAAGTCTACATTCTTGAATGGTGAACTAGAAGAAGTATACATGGAACAACCTAAAGGATTTTAGTTATAAAAAAACTAGATATGGTTTGTAAGTTGAAGAAGGCATTGTATGTACATAAACAAGCTCCCAGAGAATGGTATGCAAGATTGGATAGATACCTAACAAAACAAGGATTCAACAAAGGCTCTGTTGACAACAATCTTTACTTCAAAGTGCAAAGTAACCAAATGTTGATAGTGGTAGTATATGTTGATGATATCATCTTTTGAGGAAATGAAGGTATGTGTAAGATATTTGTAGAGGAAATGCAAAAAGAATTTGAAATGTCCATGATTGGTGAGTTAAATTTATTTCTTGGTCAAGATTCAAGTAAATAAACTGATAAGGGGATATTCATTCAACAATTGAAATATGTGAAAAATATGTTGAAGAAGTTTGGAATGGGTGACTCCAAATCAGTTATTACTCCTATGGTGACCGAATGTAAGCTAAGTCAAGATGATGAATCTTCCAAAGCTAGTCAAAGAAAATATAGATCTATGATTGGTGGACTATTGTATCTTACTGCTACCAAACTAGATATCATGCATGCAATATGCCTAGTTGTCATATTTCAAGCAGATACTATAGAAGCACATGTTACAGCTATAAAGAGGATATTTAGATATCTTAAAGGCTTACTGAATTATGGCTTATGGTATCCTAAGGATACTAATTTCACTTTAAGTGCTTACACTGATGCAGATTGGGTTGGTTTTGTGGACGACTGGAAGAGTACTAGTGGAGGTGATTTCTTTCTTGGTGGAAGATCACTTGCATGGTTAAGTAAGAAATAGGACTTGGTAAATTCATCCACTATAAAAGTAGAGTATATTGTTGTAGCATGTTGTTGCACACAATTTTTGTTGATGTATCAAACACTAAAGGATATTGCGGTGACATGTGATGAGTTTATTCATATCTTTTGTGACAATACGAGTGTTATAAAAATTCAAAGAATCTGGTAATGCATTCAAGAAAAAAACCTATATCTATCATATATCATTTCCTGAGAGAGAAGGTGTTGGAGAATAAAATTAGGTTGGAGTATGTATCTACAAAGGAACATATTGTAGATATATTTACTAAGGTTCCTCCGAAGGATACTTTTGAGTATCTTAGGGAGAGGTTGGGCGTCATTGACCCTCCAAACTAGGTGCACATGGAGGTGTATAAGTCCAGTGGATCCACAAATTCTTGATTTATCTGGATTGATGAATGGGTCTATTCTACAGGGAGAGTAGAAAGTTTTCATTGTTTCAGTATGAGTTGCATAGGTTCACTCCTAAGGGGGATTGATTAGAGATTTTTATCTTTTCCATTGATGTCAAAGGAGGAGAGAGAGTCATGTGAAAAATAGTAGAAGAATGTTGTGTAGATTTCAAAAATAAAGGAGAATGTTCTCTTTGATGGTTTTTCACATAATGTGTTGCCATGAATGACAAAGAGGAAGATTGTTGCAAGTATGAGCAAGTTTGGTGGTGTTGTCATTAGTGTTGCCATTGATGTCAACATAGTTCAGAATGTTGCAGATTGTGCAAGTGTAGTTGAGATGTTGTGAGTACATGGAGCTATCCTTATGATGTTGTAGATGTGTTGAAATGATGAGTTACCAAGTTCTTTTGAGAAAATTAATAAAGATTGAATTTAGAAGTATGTATGTGTTTAGAATATGCTTTGGTATGTGCTTCATGTTTCTACTGTGTTGATCCTATGCTTGTACAAATTTGAAGGGTTGTTGTTAGGGATCTATTGGTTTCATCTCTTTATTTTTAGCTTCTGGTTTGATGGAATGTGAAAGTTGTGTTCACCAAAGTGTGAAATGGTTTGATAGAGTTCCTTGCCTATGAACTAGGAGAAATGTCTCTACTCTACAGTCCTATGCTCTTTTGGTTTAAGTCTCATGGATCTAGAATATGCCTTGTGATGATGTTCTCTGGGTTGTGGAAGAGATGCTTGTGGTTTGGCATTTTGAAAGTTGAGTTTCAAAGTTGTTGTATGTGTTTGCATAGTCTAAATGGACTAATGGAAGGTGTTCTATGTTTGAAGGCTGCCAAACCCACTATGGATGTATCTAAAGGCATCTGAGATATCTTTTTGTGCATGATAGAGAATTTTATCTCATTCGTGTGTTATCTTCTTGTTCGGAAGCATGTACTTCAATGTTCATTTTTTTCCTTAGGTTTGGTCGACTTGGTGTTTACACTTCATATGAAGAATTAAAAATTTAATTAAGAAAGTGTGTTGTCATTCCAAGATGTTTCTTTTGGTCTTGGTTAAATATTTAATTGGTCCACTCTCATTCCTTTGCATCTTGGGAATTTTGAGTTGCTAACCTAATTTGAATTTTTGAAATGAATTGTATGCGGCTAACCTTGGAGAAAGTATCTAAGGTTGAAGATGGTATAAATTCAAGTCAAGTTGTGAAGAATTAAATCATATAAAATAACAAAGTAAGCCACAAGTGAAGAGTAGAGTTGTGCAAAAGTGATATGAGGCAGCAATACTTTATTGTGTTAGATTCCTGAAAGCAATGAGCTAAAGGTTTTTGCAATCTTCTAATCTAGGCTATGGATGTGTGTAAATTGTTTTGGTGGATCTTTTTTCTATTTTTGTATCTGTAGGCAATGAGCCTCCATGTTGGACATTGATTCCTTTCTATAGGTAGTGAGCCTTTGTATTCAAGTAGTGAGCCTCTTGTATTCGGTTTTTCTTTCACTTTATATTGTGACTTAATCCTCATTGTGGTTTTTCCCTTATTGGGTTTCCATGTACAATATGGTTTTCATTGTGTTGATTTTACTTTCTGATATCCACATTTCATGTTCATACCTAATAATAGAATAGTGTGGTTGTAAATTTGATAAGTGATTGAAGTTTTATATTTGAATTTGGTGACAACTGATTCACCCCTCCTCTCAGATGTCCTACATCATTTAACATGGGAGAGACTGAAATCATTATAAAACAACATCAACTAACAAATGGGAAATTTCCTCACACCCACAATTATTTATATAATGATCCAAAATGAGAGTATTTCTTAGGTCACATATGAGTTCTCTAGTGTGGGATGTGTCTCAATAGGTAGGCCCTCTAATGGTATTCTTTGAAAATAAAGGTGTGAAGCTCAAGATGCTTTTGCTCACCCAAGATTGCCAAAAGGTGTGAGGGGAGAAGACAAGCATCTAGCTTGCCAAGCACTGAATGCACATGATTCAATTAATAGAAATTTGATTCTTTTTAAGCACCTCAAGTGGTGCTACCCCCAAAAATATGTGAATAAGATATTAGTGATTTTGTTAATTACATCCAATGGAAGTGTTCTAGACATAAGTAAATATCATAGCAAAGGTGCAAGAAAAAAAGAATGATTTGTCCATTTTTAAACCCAAAATTGGGTGTTTCTAAAGTGATCCTAGTCTTAATTGGTCAACAAAAACAAATGTGAGTGTACGTCAACAGAAGAAAATTCATTTTGGTCACTTAAACATAAATCAAGTATTCAAGTGTTACTTTCAAAGTTAAAAACTTTTTAGAACACCAAATTAAATGTTTGTTGCTCTTTTTATGCACCAAATGAAAATTCCTAACTGTAGAAAGCTTTGAAATGGTTCATTTTTAAGAGCACCAAAAATGAAATGTTCATTTTTGTTGTTCTTTTTAAGCACCAAATAAATATTCCTATTTTAAGAAAGCTTTCAACTTGTTCATTTTTTAGAGCACCAAAAGAAAAATGTGTTTATTTGTAGGTTCTTTTTAAGCACCAAAACAAAATATTCCTAACTTTAAAATCATTGAAATGGTTGAATTTTATGAGCACCAAAAAACAAGTGTGTTGTTCTTTTTATGCACTAAAATAAAAATATTTCTAACTTTAAAAAACATTGTAAATTTTGAGTTCTTTGACTGTTTTTCTTCATTGCATAAACATGTTAGTGTTTTCTTGATCTTGCATACACAAATGTTAATACCTGTCACACATTCAAAATGAGGCATTCGTTAGTGACAAAAATAATTTTCAATTTGTAGATCTCAAACACAAGTTTAATAGAGAAAAAGTGCTAAAAATTCAGTAAGTGCCCCCTTTTTCAAAGAGCAAAAGTGCTAAAAACAAGCAAGTGTGCCCTCTTTCATCAGTCAAATACCTTGGAAAATTGCAGATGCTTTGGTTTTGAGTGTCAATAGTGCAGTTTTTAGATTCAAGTGCATAGATTTCTTGATAGACAAGTGGAAAAATTTCAGGAACAATGTGTGAAAGTTTTTCAAAAGCACTCTAGAAACTTACAACTTCAATTTAAACCTATAGAAACGTTAGAACTTAGGACTGTAGTCCCACCAGGCATACCAAAATGTGTGAGAGGGAAAATCATAAACATAAATAAGATAAATTTAATTGAAAATAGAATCTAATGTATAATCAAGAACACTAATCTAAGACCTATTCCTACACTTATGAAATTCACAATTAAGAATATTGAATTCAAGAATATGAAATGCATCAACAACAACTAAACTTAATAATAAAACTGTTACCCATATTATATTGGAGTATATTCATGAGGATGTGGTTGCTCATATCACTATGAAGCCTCCATAGTTCGTGTGTGAAAGCTTGAAGAATGATGCATGTATGGTTGATCAAAGGAATGGTGAAGCTCTATCAATTTTTTTTTGGCATTACTTCATTGTCTAAATAGGTTGATTCTTCCATCCTTTTTGTGAGGAAAGAGGTTTGTTATATAGAAAATGAGATTTGAAATGGATGATCAAGTTCGCGTTGTAGAATATCATGATTGACGATCGAAAGGTGTTGAGAGGATTTAGACATAAATGATCTATGCAAAATAGTTTTCATAATTTTTTTGATTGAAGAAAAAGATTGAATGATCAGTGGGATTGAGGAATAGATTGATCGGTCAGGGAATCCTAATTTATTCAATCAGGAATAGATTGATCTATCATGATTAGATTGATAAATTAGGGGATTGTAAGTTACTCCATCAAGAAAGTGGTTGAAAAATATTAATTCATTCATTCATTTTGGAGTTGAACATGCAAATCAAGTTTGACTTTTTTGTAAACAAAGTTGCATTAGTTTGATTTATTTTTTGATAAATGATTTGAATAGTTCAATTTAATTATTCAAATTTTGGGAGGAAAAGTGATGTAATTAAATATTATGATTTAATAATTCAACCAACTTAGAAGAATGAGGTGATTTGGAAACATAATTAAATAATTGGTGTTATTTAACTAATCAGACGAAATAAAGTAAGATTATGACTTTACTAAATAAATGTAATTTATTTAATTGGTCAAACTTGATGAAATGTGAATTAATTAAATAATGTTGTATTATTCAACTAATAGCAAAAATAGGGTTTTTAGGGCTTTATAAATAAATGGAATTTATTTAATTCATAAAAAATGATGAAAAAGTGAATTAATTAAATAACATTGTATTATTGGATTAATAGGGGAAATTAAGGTTTTGGATGCAATTGATGTTAAATGTAGTGATGTTTGATGACAATCATGCTGAGGATGTGAAATTTTCATTTAGTATGTGTGATAAGTGTTAGGTCAATTTTACATGTCTACACCTTTTAATTTTTATTCTTTACTTTTTTGGGAATTATTTGCATTAAAATACTTAGAAATCATTTTCCTAATTCCTTCCTTTCTTTCTTTTTTTCTTTATAGTGTTTTTCCTTTTGATTTCTCAAGATTTATCTTATTGTGATACATTCTTACTAAGTTTTCGATATTTTGAGACCCTACATTTTATCTTTCCCTTGATATTAATTGTATTTGCTTCTCACTCTACTTGAAAGCTAAGTTATAGGATGGATCCCTAATTCCCAATTTTTTTAATCCCAATACATTATTTGTTTCTAATTGTGAGCTTTGATTATCTATCTATTCAATATGGCTACTTTGTAGAATTGACATGAATATTAAATAAAATTCAATATTGATATCAATGTCTTATTTTAAATTATCCTTCAAACAAGGGGATTAAGAATCAAGGAAACACTTTTGATTGAAATAATTTACATTGAAATCAATCACAAGAATAAGAAGAAAGGCATGACTTTTATCTTTAATGAAGGTCAAACCTTTGCATTTCTTCTTTCATTTTTGTGGGAGGAAAAGAAAAAGTAATATCATAGCCAAAAGAATAGAATAATAAACAATCTTCCCCAATAAGGTAGAGAAACTAGTGGTAAAGAATACCACATGTTTAATGGCTATTCTTAAAATTACACTTGTTCAATGGTCAAATGTAAATTCTAGTTAAGACAAATGAAACAAGTTATCTTTGATAAATTGAAATATAGAATTATTATTTACAATACCTTTTAATAGTTGTTTTTAATTACAAAATAGTAATTTAACCTATTAAAAAAAAAAAAAACATTTTTTATAATATTAATAAATTTTCAAATTTCAAACTTTTTAAAACATTCAATACATTTAGTTATTTTTATTTTATCTCTTAAAAAAGAAAACAACATTGTTGTATTTGTTACAAAGATCAACATGACAAGTTTTGATTATTAATAGAAATAACTTCACCAACTAATCTATACATGTAAATGCAAATAAGTTTTAATTAACTTGAGTTAATGTAAAAATTGTAACATTTTCAATAATTTAATTGAGCAATCCCCATCCAACACTGAGATACATATTTAATTGTATTTATTACTAGCTTATTTATCATATTGTATAATCCATGTAGAAAATGTAGAGATATATCAATTTGTAGACATCCATTTATTAATTTTATGATATATACCATTATTATATATGTTTATTGCCTTATAATTAATAGTAGATACAATTATAAATATTAACTATATCTAGAATGTACATTAAGAAATCAAACTATGTTACAACAAGATTAAATATATCTTACATTATACTTATAGAATGTTATATTATTGCAATATTTATTAATCATAATAACTATATTATACATTATTTATTATATAATATTAATATTTAACATAATTATTATATAAATTTAATTATTTAATTAAAAATTCTTTTATTAAAATCTATATTATATTATGCATATTATTATTTAACAAAATTATCATTTACATAATTCTCATTTTATTTTAAAAAAAATAGAATTAGATACAACAATTAGTCAATATTCCCAACGAGCCTGTTTGTTGCTGAAGTGGTAAACCAAATTTACATATAGCCTGAAACGAAACTTGAGCCTGTTTAAGCAATTCTGATAAAGAAGTATGGTTGCTTTACAATACCCATAAGCTGCCAATGGCAAAAATATACACTTTCAATCAGAGGGAAGTGCATTTGTAAAAGCAAGTGAAAAACTTTCCTCCTGAACACCGGTTGATGATTTTATTCCAACAGTAATTATTCATTGAAATACTTCTTTCTCCGAGAAAACAGCTGCCAATGGCAAGAATAAGTATTATATGTTTCGGATTTCAATGATCATGTTTTACAGTATTCTTTGCAAAACAGAAGACGGGCTTGTAAAGAAAACAAACGTTTATCAGAAAATATCTGAAGACAAGCATCATAATAATGAACCTCGTGGATTGTGATGCTTGCATACAATAGAAAAAATTAAGTGTTTACTAGAATATTAATATCCCTTATTCTAAATGTGAATAATAATGTAATACTTTGTTCACAGTAGTCAATATGCACCAAATATATTTAAGTTAAAAGTTGATATGTTTAAATTTCTTTGATTCACTCAAAATTTGATTGACTGACATATTGACCACATTTAAGAGCATGAAGTATTCACAGTACAATCACAATATTTGTATTAAACATTCACAGTCTAGGACATTATTTGTATTAAAATTTCTATATTAAAACTGTGTGCAAATTTTTACAATCAAATTTTTTTAAATTGATTAAAAATTTAAACATAATTTTAATACAAAAATATTAATAGAATATTGAACACAATTTTATTAACATGTTTAAATTTTAATTCAAACATTAAAAAAAATATTTCTTTATTTTTTAAATAATCTATACAATTATAAGTATTTAACTGTTGAACAAATTGATAGTCATGTTAAACACCAATTAATTATTATTCTTAACGAAATAATCAAACCAGAAAGATGTTGAATAAAAGTGTTCTAATTTAAAAAAAATCAAAGCTCACCGAACTTTTCTTTTTTCAAAACCAGAAATCCAATTGAAATTAGTCACGGTTGCTATAGCCACAATTTTAATAGAAAACGCATGAATATTCACGGGAACATGTTGGGTTCGTCTAGCTTTTTCGTCGTTATAATGTTGGAAATATTTAACACCCATTTTTATTAATAAGTTTGAAATATTTATTTTAGGTTGTTAAATACAATTTAAACTTTAGGAGTGTCAATTTTCTTATAAAATTATTGTGACATATGTATTTAATTTATAAATATTTAAAAATAAAAATAATGTATGTTTTAGTATTTTAAAAACAAGTTTGAATAGATAAATATAATAAAAAAATTGTTTGATAGATAGAGTTTGTAATTAATATATAGATCATTTTTTTAAAAATTATAATTTATTTTTAAATGTTATTAATAAATTAAAAGAATATCATCAATAATTATAAAAAAATAACAATAAAAATACATAATTATATTTAATCAATTATATTATACATAATTTCAATTAATATTATGTTTTTTATTCATATCATCTCATTAGATATTAATTATTCTCTAAAAAATATTAATAAATATTCAAAAATATATATATAAATGTTTAATTTAAGAGTGGTAGTGCATAACATGATCCTTTTTCTAAGGATCAATTGCCTCTTAATAGTATGATATGAGTAGCTTTTAGAATCCTCTTTTTAATTTTTTTTATTAAATATTTATTATCTCATGAGAAAATGTATAATATATATATAAGCGCTGAAGCTCCAAAGAAAAATTGGGAAACAACATAGTGGGTGCAACTTGCTAAATTAATAAATGATGCAAATAAATTAACATTCACAAGTGTGAGTATATTTTAAAAAAAAAACAAATAAATAGTCTAATTCTACCATTAGTTATACTTTTAGCATTGAACTGGTATGCTAAAATCAAACATCATCTAAATAATTGAGTTTGGTTAAACAATCAAAAATTGCATTTGAAATGTAGTGATATGTCAATATGAACTCATAATTTAGATAAAATAAATATAAATAAATATTGCAAATTTTTTATTGCATTTGTGATGTCAACAAAGTTAATTATATGAGGTTTTCATGTTTCTATGGTTTTGGACATGGTTGTTTCACCTAAGGATCCTATTGCTCCATCTATTAGTCACTCTAAAGGGGCTTCTCCCCTTTATGTGTAAATGATTCAAATCTTGTCATTGATTCTTCTTGGACAATTGTCAAATATAGAAAGAAATGTACTCCTAAGAAAGAATCTATTTTTCTTGACAAGCCTTAGGGAACAATCTTACAGAGTTCAAGCTCTAGTGCTTCAACTATTTCTCTCCAGTTTTTTGTTTATGTGTTGTTCTTTTTGTGAAATCATATAAATCTTAGAGATTAGAAAAAATCATAACGAAACAAAGATTGCATAAATTTGACTAATTAAATTAGGAAAACTAGGCATACATAAATAGTAGTGGAGGCACCCAAAATCCATGAAATGAAAAAAAGACTCCTCATTCATGAAGTGGTAGCAAGTTACCTACCTCAAATAAGGAAGAGGTGTTGAAAGTGAGTCAAACATCTCAAGACACCTATCAACATTGACACCTCATGAAGAAAGGGTCAATGGGATTCCTAACTAGGCTTAAAGCCTAAGTGTATGCATAAAGTGCAATATATACACTAACAACCCTCCTTAACCATATCTTACGAGGGAATGGATGAAATGAGCCCTAGCTACTAGCCTGGTGAGGTACCCATGTACAATGCAAATGAAATACCCATGCATAATGCAATTTCTCTAAAAATGAAGATAAGAAACCTAGTGGGAAAAAAACTATTCTCAAAAAGAGATAAAATGAGGAGAAGACTACAAAGCCCCCTAAGGATGATGTTGTTGATGTAAACCACATGCCAAGAAGAGATTGTAGATGAATGAACTTGATCTTAGTAAAGGTTTTGATGAATATTTCAACAACCTACTCTAAAGACTACCAAAAGACTAAGTTGATGATATGTCCATGAATCAATTCTTAAATATAACGCTGAAACATAGAAAAATGGGTTTTGCAAATGTGGGTTATGAAAGGGGATTCACCAAAATTATAAAAAATAACCCTATTTTTTGCTATTTCATTCAAGAAATGAGATCTAAACAATGAAATGACTAAAAACCAAGAGGTGATTCAAATCAAGGTATGAATCTACAAATTTCTCTTATATGCTAGGATAGGGATATGAGTCAAACAACGCTTTGGGTAGAAAGATTAAAAATAGAAAATCAACTCCAAATTGTGATCTACAAAATGAATATAGAAGATTAAGCTCAATTCTAATGGAATGAATAGTCAAATTACATATCTGAGAGGGAAAGTGATGTGTACCAGTAACCAAAAGTATTTTTCAAAGCAAACTAAGGATTCATTCGCCCTATGGAAAATGAGTCTTGGCTAGGGCTCTTGAAGATCTATTTCTAAGTTTTGTTCTACTGTGTTTTCACTCTTAGATTCCTAAAGCTTGTGAATGAAAATTCAATAATAAATCCTATAGGTTAGTTTCTGTGAAATTTCAAGAATGGTGACAACTAATGCAAATTTAACAACATTGCAATTTTTTCTCTTCAATAGATTTTCCAGTGAAAATATGCAATCACACATCAAAAGAGAAAAATATTGTTTGTTAAGGGAGTGGGGGTTTCCCTTGGTCAAAACCCATTTTGGTAATTAAACCTTGCAATGAAATGAAATAGCATGAAGGAATGATGAATGCAAAACTGCAATGTCACAACTCACCAAACCCTTGTTTGAACCTTGATAATGGATTTGCAACTTGCATGAAATTTGATTTGAAACAATTCCTTTGAATGCTTGAATGGATATTGAACACTACATTAACATATTAGCTCAAATAACATGCATGATGCAAGGATACTTTGACATGATAATGGGATCTTGATTTCTGCAAAAAATCATCAATAATCTACCCTTGAATACCTTGAAAATGCTCTTAAAATTCTCTTCATCACATTTTCTCATAAATTTTCTAGACTACTTGAAGACTTAGAGTTGCTAGTTTGAAAATATTAGGAGAAACATAGTGAAATGACCTCTTATTTATACATTTGTTAACATTAATTCTCAAAATTCAAATAACACAAGTCAATATGTGAATACACATTTGAAATCATTGAAATACCATGAAAAACATATATTTGAAATTTAGGTCCTAGCCCTAAGTGAGGACCTGTTCTCCCTTCAGTGAATGGGTCCTAGGTCACTTATCTAGGACACACATTCTTCAATGCTATGTGTTATGTTATGACATTAATGAATGTTAGGTTTCATCCTTCATAAATTGCAATTAAATAGGCTTGGATTTGAATCAAGAGGGCCAATTAAGGCATAACTAGCATCAATTAATTAATAAAACCCTAGATTAGTGTGAAAGTGTAAAGGTACACCTTACAACACCATAAACAAGGCACCATTAAATCCATTTTAGTAATAAGTCCTTGACTTAATGTGAGCATGTAAAACATATTAAAACACTAAATTAAGGCATAATTTAGTTTTTATTATTATTATTTCCCCAATTAATTATGAAAAATGGATACGTTTTCCTACACTTTAAATACATATCAATATCTATGTTTTTTTATGGCATATAAAATTGGACACTCTTGACAAAAGAGACAATTTCACATCTAATTAGACCTACTTTTGAGCACCCTTACACTATCCATTCTTCAAAAAAACATTTATAGGCCCCTAAGACCCATTATTTTTTTATCTAGAGGCCCGTTTTACTTGAGAAATAACTCAAAAACCTGACAAACAACACTCAATTCATTCATTTCCCAAAAACCACTTAAAACCTAACAAACAACCCTTAATTTATTCATATCCTGAAAACCCACCTTCAAAAACCACTAGTGGGACCCATTCGCCACCTTGGGCGAATGAGTCCCCTTTAGTGGGACCCATTTGCCAAGGGTAGTGACTGAGTCCCTTTTGAGGGAAATTTCAATTTTGAGTGGGAATTCAATTAATGCAACTTAATTTTTCAGTGAATGTTGGCCTCTTAGGTCTAAATAATGATAAAATTAGGTGTTGATGCTTATTAATGCTCATTTTAAGTCATTTTTCACATCTTAGTCATTTTTCACAAAGCAAATTCTAAAGTCAAGTCTTCTACAACAAGTTTCATTAGCAAAGTTGAAGTTTTAGGGCAACAAAATAGGGTTTATGCAAGTATTGAAGCTCACTTCTTGATCAAGATCCAACATTGCAAAGAGTTGGTGATGGATGTCTATGGTGAATCATGGAGAAATCTAGGTTGAGGAGATGCAACTAGCCATCAAATCACATGTAAAGACTTGTTTTCAAAGTGATTCCATCTTCCATTTCTTCTCTATCTTCATATTAAGGTTTTCATTTCATTTACATTCCATTTGCATGTTATTTTATCTCTATTTTTGATGTGTTGTGAGATTTCTAGGGTTGAGGTCTTGCATCACTCAAATCACATTTGCACATCTTATTCTAGCACAATAGAATAGGGTTTTGACATACTTCAGACTTTCCTAGTCTTTAATACACTTAAGGCTAGAGTTTTATGCATATTTTTATCCATTTAAGGTTTAATTACCCAAATAGGGGTTTGAACAAGGAAAACCCCCCATTAGACAAATAATTTATGGCTATTTTGCAAGAATTTTTTGAGATCTTGATTCAGGTTTCTGTCAGAAAGTGTTGTACAAGTGTCAAGGTACAGAACAAAGATTTGAACTTGTAGAAATCTGAAAGTGGACTGATTCACCATGCATGGTTAATGAGTCCCTCATGAGGTGAATTTTTGAGTTAGATGCAAATCCAGACACCTAGTTGACAAAAACTAGTTTTTGGGCAGAAAACCCTATCTTGGGACTGATTCGCCCAGGCTAGCAAATGAGTCCCAATCAGCTCAAAAATTAGATTTACCAGATTTTTAGATTGCTTTCTAGTCATCTTTAGCTTCTTAGGTGCACACATTCTGAAATATATCTTTGTTTAGTTTCAATTGCTTTTTTGTTCATTCTCTTAAGTTTTTTTTGTAAACATCACTATGTTTTCAAACATTGCACGTTTATTAGGTTTTGCATTCAAAATTAGTCAATGACATTTCTTAGTTATATTTAGATCATCTCATTTAGTCTTAATCACATCATACATACATTAGATTGAGTGAACCATATTGATTTTGTGGGTTTATCTCTCTCCTTTTAGGTGAAAAACTCTAAGAGTGCATGAGTAGCTTATAGACCCCATCAAAATATATGGTTCATTTTGGTGATCCTAAATTAACCTATCCATCCATTAAAAATAATTAAATTATTATAAAATCACAAGGAAAAATTTATAGAATTCACTCGCCTCATAATACAGCTCGGCGTGTGCCACCTGCTCATGAATCTCATCCAATCGCGAAGGCATGTAATCTTGTCTACTCGAAATTTTCTCATCTCACTTGTCACTCTCATGCTACAAGAAGGTAGATTGCAATAGTAAGTGAAAAATTACTCTCTTCTACTTCTTTTAACCTATTTTCATCACCTTTACTCTTATGCATTAACTTAGGGTTATTTTATCTTAAGAGTTAATAAAGCATATTTCTTCAAAACAACATAACAACAGCTAGGGAAGTCTATTTTCAATGTCATTTGATGCATTGGAATCATCATTCTGCACTCGAAAACATAAATAATCATCTATCATTATGTGGCATGGTACTTGGAAATTCCCCACAGTATGATGTTCCTTCTTCGACGTGGCTAGATTGCTACCTTGATTCCACCTCTGTAAAGTAAGAAGAATCAAGGGGGGGCATACATCTACCCTTTAATTGGATTCCTAGGAGTTAGATAAAAGGATTTTTGGATAATTAACGAATGTGTGTTGTAGGATGTGGTTCCTAATGTTGTATTTTTGTAGATAACTACATTAGGGGCTTCCTTCTCCTATCTTTTGAATGAGTATCCTTTTATGTAATAAAGTGAACTGTTTAGAGTCCTTTAGCTTACATATGTAGGTAGAGTCATATGGACGCTAAAATGGGGGCTAAATGTAGTGTATAAAATTAGAAAATCTTGACAAAAGAGATAATTTCATGCCTAATTAGACCTACTTTTGAGCACCCTTATACTATCGATTCTTCAAAACAACATTTATAGCCCCCTAAGACCCATTATTTTTTATCTAGAGGCCCATTTTACCAAATAAATCACTTAAAACCTAACAAACAACACTCAATTCATTCATATCCCAAAAACCCATCTTCAAAAACCACTAGTGGAACCCATTTTCCACCTTGGGAAAATGAGTCCCCAAGGGTGGTGAATGAGTCCCTTTTGAGGGAAATTTTAATTTTGAGTGGGAATTCAATTAATTCAACTTATTTTTTCAATGAATGTCGGCCTCTTAGGTCTAAATAATAGGAAAATTAGGTGTTGATGCTTATAAATACTCATTTTAAGTCATTTTTCACAAAGCAAATTCTAAAGTCAAGTTTTCTATGATAAGTTTCATTAGCAAAGTTATATTTTTAGGGAAGAAAACTAGGGATTTTGCAAGTCTTCAAGCTCACTTCTTGATCAAGATTCAACATAGCAAATATTTGATGATGGATGCCTATGGTAAATCATGAAGAAATCTAGGTTGAGGAGATGCAACTAGCCATCAAATCAAACCTTAAGACTTGTTTTCAAAGTGATTCCATCTTCCATTTCTTCTCTATCTTTAGATTAAGGTTTGCATTTCATTTACATTCCATTTGCATGTCATTTTATCTCCATTTTTTATGTTTTGTGAGATTTATAGGGTTGAAGACTTGCATCACTCAAATCACATTTTCACATCTTATTCTAGCACAATAGAATAGGGTTTTGACATACTTCAAACTTTCCTAGTCTTTAATACACTTAAGACTAGGGTTTTTTGCAAATTTTTATCCCTTTAAGGTTTAATTACCTAGCTAGGGGTTTGACCAAGGCAAACCCCCTGTTAGAGAAATAATCTTAAGCTTTTTTGTAGGAATTTTCTGATATCCCAACTCGAGTTTCCATTAGAAAGTATTGTAAAAGTGTCGGGTATGTGTAGGATCATCATGGAAAAAATAGGCCCTTAACTGGCAAAAAATTCAAAAAAATCAAAGTTAGGCAACTTGACATAAAAATTTGAATAAGTTATCTATATTATTTCAAAAATATGTAAGAATAGAATATGTAGAAAATTGAATGTAGTTTCTAAACTACCAGGTTTATATAAAAAGAAAAAAAATATTTGTTGTTCAAAATTTGAAATTTCAATGCAGTAGTACTTCAATTTCAGGGAAAAAATAAGAAGTGTCTGTCTGACCACCCTAACCATAATAAAATGATAATATTTTTTAATTAAATTTTAGATATACGTAGAGGACTCATGTCCAGATGTGATGCATTATTTTTTGTAATTTTTTTCCAAGTAAATAATTAATTATGAAGTTTTTATTACAACTTTTAAAAAATATA
Source organism: Sequoia sempervirens (assembly GCA_007258455.2). Taxonomy (NCBI): domain Eukaryota; kingdom Viridiplantae; phylum Streptophyta; class Pinopsida; order Cupressales; family Cupressaceae; genus Sequoia; species Sequoia sempervirens. Next base: position 594,988,137 of record VDFB02271358.1, read on the forward strand.
AAAACTTGTGTGTCTAACCACCTTAACTTGGTCAAAACTTCATGAAATTAAATTTTTCTTTTTTTTAATCCTATAGTATATGAAGCATAGAATGTGATGCATGTTTTAGATTCAGAAAATGCGATACCGTTTGAAAGCTATAGATATTTTTCAATCAGCCTATCAATTAGGACTTTAGTCGTAATTCAAATAAAAATGAATAATAATTATTTATTAAATTCAAAGTAAAGCATAATTTATAATGCTGGAAATCTAAGAATCTCCTTTAAAAACCATTTTTTGTTTCATCAATTTTGGGTAAGAAAAAAGTTGTCAGCCACATGGGCCATCATATCACTTACAAATTGCCACTTTTTGGCCCATCATCATCCTGCACATACCCTGTCAAGGTGCAAAATAGAGATTTGAACTTGTAGAAATTTGAAAGTGGATTGATTCAACATGCATGGAAAATGATTCGCTCATGAGGTGAATTTTTGAGTTAGATGGGTATGTACAGGATCATCATGGAAAAATAGGCCATTAAGTGGCAAAAAAATAGAAAAATCAGAGTTAGGCAACTTGACATAAAAATTTGAATAAGTTATCTATATTATTTCAAAAATATGTAAGAATACAATCTTTAGAAAATTGAATTTAGTTTCTAAACTACTAGGTTTTTTTTTTTTTTAAAAAGAAATCTATTTAGTGAAAATTTGAAATTTCAATGCAGTAGTACTTAAATTTCAGGGAAAAAATAAGAAGTAGGTGTCTGTCTGACCTCCCTAACCACTATAAAATGATAATATTTTTTTATAAGACTTTAGATATAAGTAGAGGATTCATGTCCCAATGTGATGCATATTTTTTTGTATTTATTTTCCAAGTAAATAATTAATTATGAATTTTTTATTACAACTTTTAAAAAATATAAAAAACTCGTATCTCTGACCACCTTAACTTCGTCAAAACTTCAAGAAATTCAATTTTTCTTTCTTTAATCCTATAGTATGTGAATCATAGAATTTGACGCATGTTTAGGATTCAAAAAATGTGATACCATTTCAAAGCTATAGATGTTTTTCAATAAGTCTATCAATCAGGACTTTAGTCATAATTTGAATAGAAAATGAATAATAATTACTTATTAAATTCAAAGTAAGGCATAATTCATATTGGTGGAAATATGAGAATCTCCATTAAAAACCCTTTTCATTTCATCAATTTTGGGTAAAAAAAAAGTCATCAGCCACATACCCATCATGATCCTGCACATACCCAGATGTAAATCCAGACACCTAGTTGGTAGAAACTAGTTTCTAGGCAGAAAACCCTATCCTAGGAGTGATTCTCCCAAGGTGGCTAATTAGTCCTAGTCAGCTCAAAAATCAAATTTACCAAATTTTCAGATTGCTTTCCAGTCCTCTTAAGCTTCTTAGGTGCACACATTCTAAAATATACCTTTATGTTTAGTTTCAATTGCATTTTTGTTCATTCTTTTATTTTATTTTTTGCAAACATCACTATTTTTTCAAATATTGCACATTTCTTAGGTTTAACATTCATAATTAGTCAATTACATTGCTTATTTCCATTTATATCATCTCATTTAGTCTTAATCACATCATAAATACATGAGATTGAGTGAACCACATTGATTTTGTGGGTCTATCTCTCTCCTTTTAGGTTAAAAACCATAAGAGTGCAAGAGTAGCTTATAGACCCCATCAAAATCTATGGTTCAATTTTGTTCGCTAATGTTGATCTAGATTCCTATATATCTAAAAGGTTATGTGGTTATCATAATAGATGATTGCATGGAATGCCTATAAGGAATAAAAAACTTAGAAAGAATGCCCTAAAGTCATATAGGCTTCTTAGCTGAGTTGATATCCCCTTGAACGTTGCTTTTTTGGATGATATAGCAATAGCATTCTGATTCTTGTTAGACCAATTGATAGGACATAAGTTACCAAGAGAAGAACTATAACTTGAAGTGGACTTGAAACTCTTAGTGTTACCAACCCAATCTAAATCTATAAAATGAACCAAGACAACTAATCAACCAACACATCATACACCAAATATACTATATCATGAAGGTAATGAAGGATCCTCTTAGCTTTCTTCAAATGTAGCTAATGAGGTTCTAATATAAATCTCAAAACCATGCCTATTGCATTGGAAATATCTAGGTTGGTATGAGTAAAGTATAAAATACTACCAACAAGTTGTTGATACAATGTAGCATTAACCAATGATGTAGTATAGGAAGTCTCAAGCTTGAATGTAGATATCTAAAGGGACTCAGAGATGGTTTCTAAATAGTCATTTGAAACCATGCAAGTAGATCAATATTTTACTTGTTTTGTGCAAGATTGATCCTTGAAGAAGACTATGAAATATAAATGCCAAGGAAGTAGTGCAATAAAACCAAGTCTATCATATCAAATATATCTTGAAGTGATGTTTTCACTACTGTAATGGTAGATGAAGTACTCCCAATAATAAAAATGTTAACAAATAATGCCCTCAAGTCATATAGGCTTCTTAGTTGAGTTGATAGCCTCGTTGAACCCTACCTTTGTGGATGATATAGCAATAGCATTCTAATTCTTGTTAGAAAAATTTATAGGAAATAAGTTACCAAGAGAAGAATTGTAACTTGAAGTGGACTTGAAATTCTTAGTGTTACCAACCCAATCTGAATTTATAAAATGAACCAAGACAACTGATCAACCAACATTGTAGTGAATCATGCACCAAAGATACTATATCATGAAGGTAATGAATGGCATCTAGTAAAACCTAAAGATAAGAATTAGGAATCCATCTTTGCATAGGAAGCAATAGGGACTTCTTTGAGGCCATAGAGAGATTTCCTAATTCTACAAAATAAGGATGAATCCTAATCAAACCCTCATTGTTATTCTATGTATATTTTCTCATTAAGGTCTCCATGAAGAAATGAAAGTTCTTCACATCCATTTGATTTAAAACCCATCATTTGTTGCATCTATAGGTAGTGTGATAAAACCCATCCTTTCTTAGCATTCTAGTTAAAAAGTTTATGTATACTAAATGCTTGCAACGTATAAAAAACCCTTAACAACAAATCACACTTTATATTTATCAACTAACCCATCTATTGCAAATTTAGTTTGATATATGCATCTACATGGAATTGTCTTCCTTTTCTTAGGAAGTGAAGTCAAATACCAAGTGTGATTACTAATCAAGGAAACATATTCCTTATCTATAGAAATATCCCACTCAGGTATGCCTGATGCCTCTCTAAGCTTCTAAGAATTTCAAACTAAAGAAAAGAAGCCTATGGCCCCCTAAAAATCTGCCTAAAACTATAGCCCTTAAAAATCTACTTGAATCTATACCCCTTTACCTGCCTTGTTTAGAGTTTGAGATGTGGGTGAGTTAGGTGTAGAAGTATAAAATTCACATGTAATCCCATATCTAGATGAGGATGAAACCTCATCAATTTCATCACTGGGAGAACTAGAAGAAGAATACACTACACTAGTAATATGCAAGGAATTATTTGAATCATCAATACTATAATAAGAATCTAGTGAGACCATAATATTTTTAGAAGTGTCAAGTATAGTTTTAAGAGATTTTTATTGAAACTTAACACTTCTCTCAATAAAGCAGCTCATGTGTGGTAGGGTGGAGTAGGTGATAGAATTTTACACCATCTAGATATCCAACAATGATGAGACCTATTTAGATTATGGATCCATATCCTTGTGATGTTCTTTTGGAATGTGTGCTATCGCATGATAGATTTTTTTTTTGAAATGATCAACTATTGGTTTCCATCCTTTCCAAGCTTAAAATGGGGTGATACCCTTCAAGTCTCTATGTGGAACTCTATTCTATATGTAACATGCGCAATTGACTACTTCTAACCAATATGATGGTGTGAGGTGTTTAGAGTGAATCATATAATTATCCATCTATTTTAAAGATCTATTTTTTCATTTGGAAACACCAATTTATTGTTAGGTATATGGAAATTTGTGCTATAGATTTATCCCCTTTGATATGTAAAACTTCTCAAAATTATTTTTGACATACTCAACCTCATTATCTATTTGAAGCACCTTGATGACTTTCCCTGATTATTTCTTGGAAAGAGATTTGAAATCTTGAAAAGATTAAAATAGTTCCATTTTTTTCTTAAGGGGGTAGACCCATGTAAAATGTGAGAAATCATTAATAAATGTGAGAACATATCTAGCCTTTGTAAAATATGGATGGAGAAAATCCATTCAAACATAAATGTAAACAAGTTCTAAAAATTATGATACCCTCCATGATTTTCCTTTGTCAAAGTTTTCGTATGGATTTTTTCCAAATGCACAACATTCAAAAATTCCCTTAGAAAGTTTAACCTTAGGTAATCACTTCACCATATTATGTTGACATAGTTTCTCAAGATGGTGGTAGTTATGATGGAAAAATTTCTCATGCCATAATTTGCTAACTTCACTAAATGAATTAGTAGTGCTTTTGGAGAAACATATGTGGTAAAATTAGAGAAGGTATATAATCTAGATTGGTGATATACCTCCCCTATTACTACCAAATTCTTGCTTTTCATTTCTCTTATGTCAACTAAATTTGGAGAAAAAGTGTACTCTAACGCTACACTGAAAGGAGATTAGTTAATAGTGAGGGTACACTTAGAATATTTAAAAATGTTCCTCCTTGAACTTCAACTTAGTTTCTCCCTTCTACCAAAGTTGGAGTATCATCTCCTAATTTTATTATGGACATACTAGATGGCTTTAAGGATGAAAAAAAATATATGTAAAGAACCCATATGGTGCACAAAGCATCAGAGTCTATAATCCATGATGGAGATGAAGATGTTATAGAATCTAAGGCTTTTTCCTTTGATTTATCTTTTTACATAGTATTTTCCTAAGTTTATGAAGATGCCTTGATAGAATCAAGTAGCCTTGTATTATTCTTTTTGTGAATTTTTTTTCAAGATACAATTTTGTTTCCTCATGCATTGTTGTTCATTGTGTCCAAGAATTTTACAAAAGGAACATTTACCTCTCTTGTTACTTTGAGAAGAGTTTTTGGAGTTGTCAAATTTTCCTTCTTTCTTAATTTCCTTATTATTTTTAGTGTTCTTCTTCCCCCCTTTTGAATTTTTTTGTGTTTCATTCCTTACGAGTAGGGATTTAGGCTTATTAGACTTCAAAGTGCCCATTTAAATTAACTTTTCTTTCTCCCTTGTGAGGTGAAAAATAAATTTATCAAGTGTGGGTATTGACCGTGAGGCTCCAAGAGCCTTTTTAGTAAAGTATAAAGTCGATACAAATACACAAAAAAATGACCTATATTGGAAAGTACATAAAGGATTAATTGGTCCTCCTTTTCAATTCCACAATCTTTTAACTACAAATTTAAAGATTTAAATTTATTGAAGAAGTCAAGTGTAAAGTTGAAAAACTCTTAGGACTAAGACCTTAGAGTTGATTTTTGAACTCATGGCTTCTAAGTTCATCTATTTTCCCAAATAATTTTTCTAGAGCTTCACAAACTTGGTTGGGTATTTTCAAGTTCTCAATGGAAGAACAATTCAAAAGGAAAATTTAAACATAGGAAGATAACTGCTTCATCACACTTATTGAAACATAAATAAATTTTTTTAGCTATTTTATGATCTTTCTCCATTCCCATGGTTACTATATATAAACCTTTAATCCTAAGAACGAGAGTTATTCTCATCTTCCAATCATGAAAATTGAATGGTGTGATGGGTAGTATAGTAAAATTAGACTCTATGATGCTAGACTTTGATAGTTTCTTTATAGAAATGTGGAAATGAAGAACTTAGAAATGTATTTAGAAGTGAAGGGAAAACACAACACACAAGATCACTTCTTGACCTTAGAATTATGAAAATGGACCACACACAACACCATCCTTGATTATTTAATTTTCCTCCAAATTTGGCACTTTATAAGAGTTCTTGTAGCTAACCAAAAAGAGGCATAAATTGGAAATTTATAGAGTGAGTGTGATTTTATTCTCTTTAGATTCATGGTGAAAAAATATGAACATTTTCAAAGATTGACACTCAAATCTAAGTTATTGAGAAAAAGTTATGGCACTAGGAAGTTTTGTACCTATTAAAAAATATTTTGCTTCTTTTCAAAATAATTTTTTAGTCTTTTAGAAAAAATAATTTTAGTGCAAAATTTAAAAAAAGGAAAGGAAAAATTTGGGAAAATTTAAGCCCCCTTGAGCAAGAAAGAACTAAGGGCTTAAACAACAACTAACCAAGTGCTAAAATTTTGAGGTTACCCCCTCATCTACTAAACTATGCCCTAGTGGTTGAGATGACCTCACCAAAAAAGAAAAAATTAGAGGTGAATAGTATTTGTGTCAATAATGGTTTTCTCCTAGTTAATTCACTCACTAGGGACTTAGCAGACATATTCACATGTTAAGTTTACTTAGGTCCTAAGATTCTTTCTAGAAGACTTAGTTGTCATGTCTAGATTTTATCTTTTCCTAAGTAGTTGTGATAAGTTGTCTCATATCATAATATTAAGATATTTGTCATAATCTTATGTGATCTTATGTCTCACCTTAGCTATATAACCAAGGTCCTCTCATGCATTGTATATACATTGAATCATATTTGCATAATTGATAGCAATACAATTTATTCTTCTTATATTGATATTCTCTCTTTGTGCTTTCCATTTGGCATCTAGATCCTGGTAGGATCTCTTCATTGTCAACTCTAACATGGTATTAGAGCAAGTTGGGTGTCATTGGATAGTAATTATTTGAAGAGATCTTGCTAGATCTTGAAAATTTGAGTATGCTCTTCTCTTGCATCATATGATGATCTAAAGAATCAAAAAAATTGATAGAAATACTAGATTTTGAGGGGTTCCTCTATGATTTGTATTGTAGGTGCATTACAGGAGTTTGTTGCATCATATTTGATCTTACCATTGCATCTGAGCATCTAAGAGAGTCGCATCTTCCTTTGTTTGATCCCAATTGGACATTGGAGACCAAATCTACAAGAGTTTGAGGTTGGATGTTTGTTATAGATGCATAAAGTATCCATAGTTTTTAAGCATTTTGGGTTAAATCCAACTTTGACATCATGCTCACAAGGCACAAAAACCTTAAGATCGACTGTCAAATCATTATTTTTTGACAAGTTGTTCTTAGAGGAAAATTTGTTTAGTAGAAAGGATGTATGAGCGGACTTGTAAAGCAATATAATTTTTTAATTAAAAAAAATCTTTTCTATAGGTTTTTATTAATTTTTTTAAAAAATAATGGTTTTTTTAATTTAAAATTTTAAATAAATAAAAAATAGAAAAAAATTGTAGGCCACAAGGCCCCGATAGGTACCTACACATGATAGGTCTTGTCGGGTACCCTACGGTACATGTAGACCAACCAAAGGTGGCAGGGGCATACTTCCCACCTACCATGGCTTTGGTCATGATGATGAGTGATGCCCCTATCAACCCTCGTGGCCCTTCAATTAAAAAAAATGATTTTTTTTTAAATTAAATCTTTTTAAATATGTTTTTTTTCATATTTAGATTTTTTTTCTTTAATAATATATTATGATTTTTTTTTTAAAATAAAAAAAATGTATATTTGTATTTATTATTTTAATAAACTTTATTTAATGCTTTTAAAAATTAAAAAAATATGTTTTACATTATTTTTTTAATAATGTTTTAAATTTTAATTTTTAATTAAGTATTTTTAAAAACAAATCTCACGTGAATAAGAAAAGTTGGAAAATATTTATGCCTGAATATCGATCGAGCTTCATCCTACATTGTTTGCTTCTCCAAACAACAACCCATAGAAACTAGTTGCTCCTAACAAAATCCAACTAGAGGGCATATTTCAAAGTCATCTACTTCAAGCACATTTTATATGGCTTCTTCATCAACATTTCTAGGTTTGCATCATCATTGTTTGTAGTCCCTCTCTATGTATACATCCTAAATGCACTAAAAAAAAGTGTTAGTTAGCAAGTTTTTTAGTGTTCCTTGGCATCACGTCTATTGTTTCTTATCATGATTTCAACCTGAGTCCTTGGGTATGTCTAATATGGTTTTGAACCATGGATTTTTGTGTATGAGTCCTCTCTTCCACTTCTAGGGTTTTGAACCTAAAAGGAGAGAGGTACAAAAATATTAATGGCTCACTCAAGAACAAATCCTTTAGATTCCAATGCAAAGGAGATTGAAATATGTCAAAGGGGATTTTCTTAGAAGTTGAAGATAGGAGAGAGGAGTTCACCACCAAGTACAAACTTGGAAAATGCAAGATTTTTAAAAACACAATTTGATATGAAAACTAATTCTAATTGGCCTAGAAAATGACTTAGAAATGCAAATATAGAAAAATAGAAAGATATGAAACATAAAGTGTGCACCTAGGAAAGTGTTTAAGACTAGAAATATCTTTGAAATTATGAAATTGTTACTTTTTAGGCGTGGTGGGACTCATTCGCCATTCTAGGAGAATCATTCCTAGTTCTGGAAAACTATCCCAAAACAAGTTTTAGCCAAAAGCATATCTGAATCTACAAAGATCTCTGAAAAACACCTACAGTGGGACTCATTCGCCACTACTGAGGGATGAGTCTCATTTTGTCAAAAAGTGTGCCAGCCTGGGCAGAATCTTGAGCTAAAACTTTGCAAGCCTCTGAAGATGGATGAAATAAGCACTTTCCCACCAATTTCAAGAAAATTGAAATGGATAGTTTTCCCTAGATCTGAGTTTCTATGAATCTTGACAAATTTTCATGAAAACTTTGACAACATTTACAATTTTATCATTTTTTCTCTCTTGAAGGCTTCCAATCTAGTTTTCTTCAATCTACAAACCTACAATCACACATTAAAGAGGGAAAAACTTGTTGATTGTTAGAGGATTGGGGTTTTCCTTGGTGAAACCCCTTTTAGCTAATTAAAACAAAATGATGAACAAGATAATGAAGAATAAGTATGAGTTAATGCAATTAGAAAGTTTTTGTAATGATGGATCCTGAATTGTTGCAACAATGGATGAAGAATCTTCCCTTGAATGCCTTAGAATTGATCTTGCGAAGTCTTGAAGTGTCTAACCCTAGCTTGCTTGACTTGATAATATGAATGCATTATGAAATAATGATTTGATGGCTTATTTATATAGGAAATCCATTCAAATACCCATTAATTTGATTTCCAAGGCTAACAATGAAGAAAATTAAAATTAAAACCAAATTTTTCCCACTCAAACCTCAAAAATAGCCCAAATGGGACTCATTCGCCAACTTGGGAAAATGGGTCCCATCTGAATGGGACTCATTCACCCAAAGTTGTGAATGGGTCCCATAGGGGCCATTTTGCTAGCTAAAGTGTTAGGGAATGCATAAATTAAGTTCATATGTTGATCTAGTCAATTTTTTTATCAAAATAAGCTTCACAATGCATAATATGAGGTCATAGGGGCCTATTAATGATAATATAAATGCTAACTAGGGTAAGGGCACAAATTTCAATGTAAAATTATGATTAAATACACTTTACAACATTTAAAATGAGGTCCACATAGCCTAGAAAGGCAAAAGATCCAATGTGAATGTGTAAAACACATTACAACACTAGATTAAAATTAGGTTTAATTTGTACAAGCATTCAATATAATTAAATACATTTTACAATATTGAATTAAGGGGAAAATAGGTCCATTAGACTTAAATTCTTAATAAAATTCTAGAAAAGTGTGAAAGTCATTTACAACACTTTACAACTCCTTTAAAGGACATGCATTTTATTTAGTTTGCAAGGGCCCAAGACCTAATGTGGATGTGTAAAACACCCCACAACACTAGATCAAGGAAATGTTAATTCCAATGTATCATTAATTATTCCCATATCAAGTTTGAAAATTTCAAGGGATTCATTTTTCTACACTACTTTTTGGGAGAGATGAACTTGCTTCAAAATCACACTAAAGTAGGCATTCAAGAGGGGTCCAATTGTACCAATGCAAATGGTCTAGGATAACAAAGATGAAGGAGATGGTCAAGTCCCCATAATCCAAGATCTTAATTCAAACCAACATAAGCACAAAAGGACACACAAAAGGTGAACGATATGCAACAAAACAAGATACACGATCATGCAATGATAATAACTAAAGGAAGAACAAGAATAAGAAAAAATAAAAAGGTGTATCAATCTTTGAACTTTTTTCCAACATGATGTGGATTATATCTAGGATTTTTTTCCAATAAATACATACTCACTCTGAGGCGATGAAATTATTGGCTATATGCAGGGTGAGAAGTCCTAAAAGGTGAGAAACATACACTCATGGTTAGTATGCACTCACACACATGAAAGTGGCTACAGGGAAAGTCATGCCTTGGATTGGACTTCTCGCTCAAACTATACCAAAGTTATACCTCTTGATAACTTTGATAAGGAATCACACAAAAAATTTCTTCTAGCTCCATGAGGCAAGCAAAAATTTGTATGTTTAAAACTCATAGACATTGTAAATGCAAAATAGTGCAACGAATGTTCAAATGGATTTTTCTTAGTTTGTGCAAGGTCTCTTCTTAGGGAAAATTGTGCTTAATGTGTCTAAGAGATGAAAAATACAAGATCTCATCTTAGGTAACATTCTATTTAATGTTTTCAATAGAGGACAAATCAAATAAATATCAGAAATCAAGCCCAATGACACCACCAAGAAAAGTACACATTGTAAGAATAAGGATATCACACAATGAAATATGAGAGTCAATGTATGTACCCACTTTAAAGTTGTTGCTAACATCATTACTGTGAGAAAATTTTTTGAAGTAGAAGAAGACACAAGAGCATATTTGGAAATCCCTATGCCAAGTCATATGTTTCTAATAAGCTACATCATGAAGAGGTAGTATGTAATATGCAAGCCAACATAAGGCATGTCATCCACATTACAAGCTTGCTCTTTATGTTCATGAAAGGTTAATGGCTAGAAAAAAGAGGCAACAACAAGTGACATATGAGGACAAGGCTACCTAACCCCCTGCCCCTACTTAATGCAAGACAAGGGTGAGTCAAAATGATTGATAAGATCATGGTAGAGTGAAAATAAGTATCAATTAGAGGAATTAGGTGCCCCCACATAAGGCATAGCACCAAACACCTTAAGATGTTGGATTTTACTACTCAAAGCCTTACATTCATTATTAGAATGACCGTGAACTCTGTGATATGTGCAAAATGAATTTTTGTAATAAAATTTCTTTTGAGTTCTTGGAGGGAGAGATATCAAGTGATCTTGGAGGAGTCTAGACAAGATACTCTCTTGATTTATAGAAGATGTTCCTTTATTATGCAACAAAGATATTTCTTGATTAGATGTACAAGATGTCATACTTGTGCAAGTCTCTTTAGATTGTGAGATTTTGTTCTCTCCTTTGCAGGAGGGTGTAAAATATAACAAACTCAAATCATTATTGTTTTACAAGATGACATTGAGATTTAGCGAAGATTTCTTTGTTTGGTTCATTTCTTACAAAGGATAACTTTTGAGACCACTAGTTTCTATCAGTTCAAGATGCACTATTGTTAAAGTTTTCTTAGAAGGATGCTTCATGATAGTGTTGATATTAAGTGAAGGTTTGTTTATTTCTATCAAAGGACAATAACCAAGACCACGAGTCATTTATTAATTGTTAGGCTCTATAGGGTTTCAAATACCTTATTCTCTAGCACCACATCCTTTTCGACTATATCCAAGTTGTTTCAGGGTATGTGCAAGATCATCATGGAAAAACAGGCCCTTAAGTGGCAAAAAATTCAGAAAAATCAGTGTTAGGCAAGTTGACATAAAAATTTGAATAAGTTATCTATATTATTTCAAAAATATATAAGAATAGAATCTATAGAAAATTCAATGTAGTTTCTAAAATACTAGTTTTATTTAAAAATAAATAAAATCTATTTGGTAAAAATTTGAAATTTCAATGCAATAGTAGTTAAATTTTAGGGAAAAAATAAGAAGTGGGTGTCTGTCTGACCACCCTAACCATAATAAAATGATAATATTTTTTTTATAAGATTTTATATATAAGTAGAGGACTCATGTCCAGATGTGATGCATATTTTTTTGTAATTTTTTTCCAAGTAAATAATTAATTATGAATTTTTTATTACAACTTTTAAAAAATATAAAAACTCGTACATCTGGCCACCTTAACTTGGTCAAAACTTGATGAAATTTAATTTTTTTTTTTTAATCCTATAGTATGTGAAGCATAGAATGTGTTGTATGTTTTGGATTCAAAAAATATGATACCGTTTGAAAGTTATAGATGTTTTTCAATCAACCTATTGATTAGGACTTTGGTCGTAATTTTAATAGAAAATAAATAATAATCATTTATTAAATTCAAGTTATAGAATAATTTATATTGGTGGAAAGCTGAGAATCTCCTATAAAAACCCTTTTCGTTTCATCAATTTTGGATTAAAAAAAAGTCGTCAACCACATACCCTACAAATACCCATAATATTGCCACTTTTTGGCCCATCATGATCCTACACATACCCTTCATAAGTTCTTAACCTTTTCCATAAAGCTTTTTCATTTCTTTTGGATCTGGAAATTGTGCATGATTAAGTTCATCAAATTTTGTTGTGTAATCTGTTGTCTTTTGTTCTAAAGTGGTTGAGGTGGATGATTTTGAAGGGTCTTCCAAATTTTATGTTGACATTACCATTTTTTTTGTCCCTTATTTAAATCTTTGTTTATGATCTTGTACTCACCCATGAATGTATGTTTGAAATATAAGGCACCCCAATAATCTTCTAATAACTTTGTGACTTGCTCAATATGTTTTTCTTTATATTTTTGTTGCACAGGTGGGTATGTGCAGGATCATCATGCAAAAAACAGGCCCTTAAGTGGCAAAAAATTCTGAAAAATTGGTGTTAGGCAACTTGACGTAAATATTTGAATAAGTTATCTATATTATTTCAAAAATATGTAAGAATATAATTTGTAGAAAATTGAATGTAGTTTCTAAAATACTAGGTTTATTTAAAAATAAATAAAACTATTTGGTGAAAATTTGAAATTTCAATGAGTACTTAAATTTCAGGGAAAAATAAGAAGTAGGTGTCTATCGACCACCTAACCATAATAAATTAATAATATTTTTTGCAATATTTTATATATAAGTAGAGGACTCATGTCGGATGTGATGCATATTTTTTTGTAATTTTTCCAAGTAAATAATTAATTATGAATTTTTATTACAACTTTTAGAAAATATAAAACTCATCTGACCACCTTAACTTGGTCAAAACTTCATGAAATATATTTTTATTTTTTAATCCTATAGTATGTGAAGCATAGAATGTGACGCATGTTTCGGATTCAAAAAATATGATAATGTTTGAAAGTTATAGATGTTTTTCAATCAGCCTACTGATCAAGACTTTAGTCGTAATTCTAATAGAAAATGAATAATAATTATTTATTAAATTCAAATTAAATTATAATTTATATTTTTTGAAAGCTGAGAATCGCCTCTAAGAACCCTTTTCGTTTCATTAATTTTGGGTGAAAAAAAAGTCGTCAGCCACATACCCCCATAATATTGCCACTTTTTGGCGCACCATGATCCTGTACATACCCAGGTTCCACTTGTGTAGTTGGTGTTAATGTGTTCAAGGGATTCTCTTTGTTTTTATCAATTTTTAATACACGACAAGGCTCAGGATCAACGTCAATTGTGTACACTTTTTTGTTGTAGATGTATTTCATTTTATGATGTAGAGTAGAAGGCATCCCATTCATGGCATGAATCCGCAGTCTGCCTAAGAGAAGATTATATGAAAGATCATGTGGCATAACATGGATTGGCATTTCTAATGTGGCCTTTCAAAATATAATAGGAAAAGTAATCACACTGAGTGGTTCCTTTCCTACATTGTCAAATCCTTTAATAGATAAAGAGTTAGGTTGATTTTTTTATTTATCCACATGAAACCTGTCCAAAAGGTGTATGTTACACACATTTAGGGCTAAGCCATAGTCAACAAAATTTTTCCTTATGCCAATGGTTTTGTATTAAGATAATATCATGAAAGCTTCATTATTATTTTTGCACTTCCAAAGAGTGGATGTAACTTTGGTGGAAAAAAATGTCAGCATTTAGTCCTTGAATCATGGCTACTATGTCATTTGGTCACACATTAGAAGGGATAGGAACTGGTTCACCAAAATGAACCATGGTTTTTTGTGTATGGGTCCTCTCTTACACTTCTATGGTTTTGAACCTAAAAGGAGGTACAAAAATATTAATGGCTCAGTCAAAAACAAACCCTTGAGACTCCAATGCAAAGGAGATTGAAATATGTTAAAGGTGATTGTCCTAGAGGCTAAAAACAAAAGAAAGGGGTTCACCACTAGAAGTGTAAACTTGGAAAATGAAAGATGTTTGAAAAAAAATGTGATATGAAAACTAATTCTAATTGACCTAGAAAATGACTTAGAAATGCTTGAATAAAGAAAAATAGAAAGCTATGAAATAGAAAGTGTGCACCTAGAAATGTATTGAATACTGGAAATATCTCTGAAATTCTGAAATTGCTTCTTTTTTAGGCCTGGTGGGACTCATTCACCATTCTGGACATATCAGTCCCAATTCTGAAAAAATATCCTAAGACAAGTTTCACCCAAAAGGGTATCCTAATCTACAAAGATCTTCAAAAAACACCTATAGTGGGACTCATTCACCACTATTGGGGGATGAGTCCCATTTTGTCAAAAAGTGTCCCAAGGGTAGAATCTTGAACTTAAATTTTGCAAGCCTCTAAAGATGGATGAAATAAGCACTTTCCCACTAATTTCATGTAGATTGGATGGATATTTTCCATAGATCCGATTTACTATGAGTCTTGACAAAATTTCATGACAACTTTGACAACATTTGCAACTTTATCATTTTGACACTCTTGAAGGCTTCCAATCCATTTTTCTTCAAACTAAAAACCTCCAATCACACATTAAAGAGGGAAAAACTTGTTAATTTTTACAGGATGGGGTTTTTCCTTGGTCAAATCCCTTTTAGGTAATTAAAAAAAAATGATGAAACAAGATAATGAAGTATGAATATGAACTAATGCAATTAGAAACTTGCTATGATGATGGATCTTGAATTGGTGCAACAATGGATGAAGAATCTACCCTTTAATTACTTAGAATTGTTCTTGTGAAGTGTTGAAGTGCCTAACCCTAACTTGCTTGACTTGTCAATATGAATGTATTATGAAATAATGACTTGAAGGCTTATTTATATAGGTAAGCCATTCAAATATGAATTAATTTTATCCCCAAGGCCAACATTGAAGAAAATTAAACTTAAAACCCACTGTTTCTTGCTCAAACCTCAAAAATAGCCCAAATGGGATGCATTCTCCATCCTAGGAGAATGGGTCCCACCTGGATGAGGCTCATTCACCCAAAGTGTCGAATGGGTCTCACAAGGGATATTTTGCTAGCTAAAGTGTCAGGAAATGCATAAATTAAGTTCATATGTTGATTTGGACAATATGTTTTATCAAAATAATCCTTAGGATGCACAATATGGGGTCATAGGGGCCTCGTAATGATGATATAAAGGGTAATTAGGGCTAGGGACACAAATTTCAAGGTAAAAGTATGATTAAATACACTTTAGAACATTTAAAATGAGGTCCACATATCTTAGAAAGGCACAAGATTCAATGTGAATGTGTAAACACATTATAACACTAGATTAAAATTAGGTTTAATTTGCAAGCTTTATAGATTAATGTGAAAATATAATTAAATACATTCTACAATATTGAATTAAGGGAAAAATAGGTCCATTAGACTTAAATGCTCAATAAAAGTCTAGAAAAGTGTGAAAGTCATTTACAACACTTTACAATACCTTTATAGGATATGCATTTTATTCAATTTGCAAGGGCCCAAGACCTAATGTGGATCTATAAAACACCTCACAACACTAGATCAAGGTGATTTTAATTCCAATTTATCATTAATTATTCATGTGTGTATGAATAATGTGAATAAGCAACTAAAACCTATACAACACACCAATGAAACATTATATCAAGGAATTAAAATAATAATCAAATTACAACAATTTCTTAATGGCGTCTCATTGTTCTCTATCTCTAAGGATTCTTTAAGTCATTTTTCTCTTAGATTCTTTTTGCACATGACTTTCCAAATGACAACTTGGAGAATGAGAAATGTTGGAAATGCAAGAGATGTTTCCTACATTTCATTATTGATAAACTAGTTGTAGATGATATGCAAAGATAATAATGCTACTATGATGCTTCTAATAAAAATGATATGATTAAATGACTATAATTACGATGTTGCTAATGAAAATTCCATGATTAAGCTACTTAATGCTGAAATGCTAATACTAAAATGCTCACTAAAATGACAATGCTAATTAAAATGTTGCAGAGTTTAATTGCTACAAATGCTCAACTCTCTCTCTTTTTGTTGTAAATGAGGGCCTATCTATAGATTTTCCAAGGCATGAGCCTAGGTGGTAGAAATTAATGATCTAGATTCGATCTGGAGAATGGACGGTTGAAGATGAAGAGGTTAGAGAGAAAAGGGGAGTGTGTTCCCTTCATAAGAACAAACTACCAAGTGTGAAGAGAAATAAAATGGAGATGAAGGCCAAGTGTCCCAGATTAGTTAGAATTTGTTGATGATAAATGCCAAATTAAATATTAAAAATATTTAATTTCTTGAGACACATGATGAGGTGGAAGGTGGGAAGAACTTAGTAGACATGTGCTTAAATTCAAATTT
Organism: Sequoia sempervirens; assembly: GCA_007258455.2. Lineage (NCBI taxonomy): Eukaryota > Viridiplantae > Streptophyta > Pinopsida > Cupressales > Cupressaceae > Sequoia > Sequoia sempervirens. The sequence goes on from VDFB02271358.1 coordinate 595,005,024, forward strand.
AAAATTCAAATTTAATGAGAGAAGGTTAATTAAATAAAACTAACTAAATTTGTTCATTTAATTAAGATATGAAGAAAATGATTTAGGATAGGAAGAATTGGAGAAAATGAACTATATAAATAAAAAATTTAATTTATTTATAAGTAGAAGAATTAAAGATTATTAATTAAATAACTTGTATTTAACTAATCTTCCAGACCAAATTTGATTGTATACAATTCCCATATTAGGTGTTTAAATGTCAAGGGATACATTTTTCTATGCTACAGATTTCTAGAAAACAAAAGTATCTTTCATTTCATGCTAGATTGAAGATTCTAGTGTTACTCCATAAGTGTGCTTCTAGGGCCTCTTTGTAGTTGGTTATGTCATTATGGAGGGTAGTATGGTTTCTCTTGTCATCCTTTGTGTGGATGGAGGTTTATTGGACTTGAGATGGATCTTTTGATTGAGGGGGCTTGCATGGTCTTTCTTCTTCTTCTCTCTTATGGGGGGTATTTTTCCTCATATGGGATTTTGGCCTTCTCATTCTTTATTGAAATCATTTTTTGTATTTCATCTCTCTTTTTAGGAGGCTTTTTGTCCCACAAAATTTTCTCATTTTCTTTGTTTGTGAGAAATTTCATTACATTTGTACATGGGAACCTAACATGTCCTAGTAGTTGTGACCTCTATTTTCATCTTTGCATAATAATCGTCTCCCTAAGTTGCACTTAACAAGTGTTGTTGGTGTGAATAATTATTTTGTACCTATTTAATTCACTCACTAAGGAGTTATGGGAAATATTCACATGTTAGGTTTACCTAGGTCTTAAGATTCTTTCTAAAAGACTTAGTTGTCATTTCTAGATTTTATTTTTTCCTAGGTAGTTATGATAAGTTGTCTAATATCATAATATTAAGACACTTGTCATAATTTTATGTGATCTTATGTCTCACATTAGCTATATATCCAAGGGAATCTCATATATTATATATCCATTGAATCATATTTGTATGATTGATAAGAATATAGTTTATTCTTGTCATATTGATATTCTATCTTTGTGCTTTCCATTCAGAATCTAGATCTTGGTAGGCTATCTTCATATCCAACTCTATGTTGAATAGTGTTCCCCTCTACCAAGTTAAACTTGACAGCCATCCAAGAACCTATCGCAGCCTGCCAATCCTATGCAATTGCAGATCATCACCACAAAATGCTTAAGCCTTACCCCAAATCAAAGGAAATTCATGTGTCTCATGCAATAAATTCACTTACTTGAAATCAAAGGAAATTAATTCCTTCAAACTAGAGGAAATCAAATCAAAAATTAAATGCGAAAGGAAACATGGAATAGGAAATTCAATGCTTCACAGCCTAAAATTCACAAATCATGTAGCCTCAAGTAAATTTTCCTACTTCCCTCCTAAAATTGTGCCTCAAAGAAAAATTATTAGGTCTCTAAATAAATTTTCCATCAACTAATGACATCTCTAACTGCCAAGAAGGTTCCTCCAATTGTAGCCTTTGCTCCTATTGATTCACTACTAGATATTGAAACATTGTCATAGATTTAAATGTCAGTCACATCCAATGATACCAAAGATTCAAATTCTATTCATAGCCATAGTGGGTCCATCCAAAGTTCTTTCTTGTGGATTGTTATCACATATAGAGAAATAAAAAAATGAAAAATACAATAAACTAGTTCACCTTATGATCTGCTAAAATATTGAACTTCTTTGATACCATGTGAAATCTTACAAATATTTGAGATTAGAAGAAAGAAAAATTGAATAAAGATTGTATAAATTTTACCAAGTAAATTAGGAAAAAAAAGTGTACATAAATAAGAGTGGAGGCATCTAACCCACATAAAATGAAGATAGGAATCCTTATTCATGGAGTGAGGATGAATTGCCTACCTCAAAAAATAGAAGAGGTGTTGAAAGTGATTCAACCTCTCAAGACACCTATCAACACTGACATCTCACTGAGAAAGGGTGAATGAGATGTCTAATTAGGATTAAATCCTAAATGTATGCATAAAGTGCAATATATGCACTAACATTTTTATGTAATGGGATCATGACCCTTCCCTAATTTTTTAATTAAAAAAAAGTTAAATATCAAAGTGCACTCATAGAATAAATTCTACTCATTATTACATGTAAAAAATACTAAAAATTAAATAGTAAAATTGGGTATGTGTAGGATCATCATGGAAAAAATAGGCCCTTAAGTGGCAAAAAAATTAGAAAAATCAGAGTTAAGAAACTTGACATAAAATTTTGAATAAGTTATCTATATTATTTCAAAAATATGTAAGAATAGAATCTATAGAAAATTGAATTTAGTTTCTACATTACAAGGTTTTTCTAAAAAAAATAAAATTATATTTGGTGAAAATTTGAAATTTCAATGTTGTAGTACTTAAATTTCAAGGAAAAAATATGTAGGTGTCTATCTAACCACCCTAACCACAATAAAATGATAATATTTTTTTATAATATTTTAGATATAACTAGAGGACTCATGTCCCAATGTGATGCATATTTTTTTGTAATTTTTTCTAAGTAAATAATTAATTATGAATTTTTTATTACAACTTTTAAAAAATATAAAATGAAATTGTATGTCTGACCACCTTAACTTGGTCAAAACTTCATGAAATTCATTTTTTATTTTTTTAATCCTATAGTATGCAAAGCATAGAATGTGACACATGTTTTGGATTCAAAAAATGTGATACCATCTGAAAGCTATAGATGTTTTTCAATCAATCTATTAATTACGTCTTTAGTCGTAATTTGAATAGAAAATGAATAATTATTATTATTAAATTCAAAGTAAAGCATAATTTATATTGGTGGAAATTTGAGAATCTCCTTTAAAAACCATTTTCGTTTCATCAAATTTGGGTTAAAAAAAATCATTAGCCACATACCCATCATATTGCCACTTTTTGTCCCATCATGATCCTGCACATACCCAATTATAGGAAAGGATTATTGTATATAGTTGTCAGATCTTATGTTGAATATTTTATAAAAAATGGTATTTATTATTATTTCATTGTAACATGTTCTTAGAATTTTTTTTACAAGTGATATCATACTATAAATTTCACAATGCATCTCTCTAAATAATTTTCAAGCTTACAAATTGAAATCTATATTTTAATTCATGAAACATATAAAATTTTATTCTTGTGTGTTAAAAATAACCCATAAATCTCTATTTTAATGTGATATTGAATGTAGTGAGCATGTTTTTGGTATTAAAAGTAGGGGAAGGGACCCTTATCTAAAACTTTTAACAGAATAGAAAGCCAAAGAGTAGCGGTGAACGTGACCAAACTAATTAAACTAGATAAAAGAGAGGCACACAAACCTTAGAGAAACATAAAAAAATTAAGAGTAGTAAGAAAATATAAGGCACATGGGCTAGAAGACAACTAAGAACAACAAAAACCTAGCATAATAGACAAAAAACAATCTTTAAGAGTAATTATCAAATCCCAATCTGCCTTCATCTTGTTGAGAGTGACATTCTAGTATTTCACCTAAGTGTTGTCTATATTGGTTATTATCTGAGTAGTATCCACCTAGTTTTTCCATTTTTTATTTTTTATTTTCCTAATCTTCAAATTGTCATAAAAAAACCCAAAAATGGCATGATGCATGATCCCATCAATTATAGCAGTGAAATTTCCAATAGACTCTTCCATGGCAAAAACCTTGTTCTCCATGTTTTTGTAATTGCCTTTAGAAACAAGTCATAGGTGCAACTAGGTCATTAATTTGGTTGATATTTAACACTATGTGAAGGCCCAAAGTAAGTATCTTCCTCTTTTTCAATTTATTCTATCTCCTCATTAAATTTCTCCTTTCCATTCTCTTGCTTCAAATCAAGAACCTCAATATCCCCTTCATTTTTACCTTCAGAGATCTTCTCTTCACTATGTTTATCTACTTTTTCCATGCTAACCTCTTCTTCCTCCACCTATTCACTACCATTTTGGTCATCCTCATCAAATTTAGGGAGGAACTCTTTGTAAGGGGAGTCCAAAACCTCTTCCTCAAGGTATAACTTATTTCCTATATTATCTTTACCTTTGTTCTTTTGACTAGTGCAAGCTGATTTCCTAGACCTCCTCTCACCTTACCCACTTTTTGTTACAATCTTCTGGAAAGGCTTCGGTTCATCACCAATGCAAGGAATTTATTTGAAACAAGAGTTGTATATTGCACCCGACCAAGATTTTTTTTCTTAGATGGAAGAAGATGCAGTGTTTACAAATGAAGCTCTGACAAATAGTTTTTTGCAAGTATAGTCAAACTATAACACAAGGGTAGAAAGAAGGCTCATTGGAGAATATGTGAAACAAAATTTTCCATGTCTTCCACAATGTCAACCCCCTCCATAGGAAAGGAAGGCTTCATTTCCCATCATCTGACCTTTTCCATAGTTCTACCTAATCCACCATTAGCAAAAAAGGAGGTAGATAAGGAACCAATCCAAGTCACAACAAAATGTTTCTTTCTGAAGACAATAGAAATAGCATTATACAAGCCTAAGATCCAACCAGTTGGGACACTCAATGTAGTGGAACAATTGAAGAAGGTTCCTGGTAATGTATCATTATGGGACATCATATCTATTCTTGAACAAAAGACATTTCTTCGAGAAGAATTAAAGAAAGAAGAGAAATCCCATAGGTGGATGCAACTCAACCTCACAATCAAAGTAGAGACAAGGCACCCATGCCACCCCCTCAGGATCTGAAAGCAACAAATTACATGAATGACATAGGAAATACAAAAGAGAAAGAGGTAAGCAATCCAAATCTGACACCTTTCTTTTTAACTCTTATTGTGGGAGATAAGCTTTTTCATAATAATATGATTGATTTGGGGGATATCACGACTATTATGCCAAAACAAGTGGTGTGTGCTTTGAAACTTAAGTATTAGCCCCTTGAAAAAGGAATCATGCAACTAGATAGGAAGAAGTTTCTGACTGTTGATCAGATAAAAGATCTATCTCTAACCCTCTTCTCATGTCCAAGCCAAACAATCATGTAAGAAGTAGTAGTGATAGGCATTCCCCCTGTTTTTGGAATGTGTCTTTGAAGAGATTTCACTACAAATTTTGGTGGATACTTGGTACTTGAATGGTCCCACCTAATATTGAGAACCAAGCATGAGGCGAAGATGAATATTCTATTTGAATCCTTGCATCTTGAACATATTGTTGACAATGCAAACTTGTGCTTTGAGGTAGCACATACCTCCATCTCTCAAAAGGGGAGATATTGTGTAGAGATGCTAGAAGATGAAGAAGATAGAAGTGATCGGACTCCTGAGGAAGAAGTTTTAATCAATCCATTGACTTCAACCCATTCAAAAACTTTCATGAAATGGGGCTAGGCACATGTGATTTTCAATGATGATTAGGTCTTTTTGAAACTAATGAAGGATCAGGAGGAATTTGATGATCCGTTTAATAATCATCTATGGACCTTATATTTTAATGGTACCAAATGTAAAGTTGGCTTAGGAGTGAGCATCTGACTAGTGTCTCCAATAGGATTAGATACCCTTAAGGCTTACAATTTTAAGTTCTCATGATTCAACAACAATTTTGAGTATGAAGCCTTAGTTCATAGGTTGATTCTAGCAAAACGGATAGGTGTGAGAAGGGTGTGAGAAGGATGCAAGCTTTTGGAGATTTAGAACTAGTTGTGAATTAGGTCCATGGACAAGCAACTATAAAGAGCACAAGGATGAAATATTATGGGCATCAGATCTAGGATTTGATCGATAATTTTGAAGTTTTCAACATACAAGTTATTCCCCAATCACATGAAGACAGTGTTGTCGATCGAATGGCTTCTGTTGGTTCACAATTTCAACTAGTTTCTAACTCAAAAAAGTAGAGCACAATACAAGTCATCATCTGACCCTCAATTCTCAACAACAATCAAAACTAGCAAATTTTTGATGAAAACATCCAAATTACTTCTTTCATATAGAAATCAAGGACATGATTTCCCAAAGATCAAATCATCCAATTGAAAGGGAACAAGCTTCCCTGAGTATTAATTTCTCTCAAAAATATCTTTGATTGTGAAGAAACAAGGAAGGGAAAGTAAATATTTACTATGGATGCAAGGGATTATGAGGATCTCAACATAGGAAGTAGTAGAAAGTTGAAATTCAGAAGAGAAGTTCCTCACAAGGACAAGAAAAGACTGAAGGATCTGTGCTTCAAGTATGATGCAGTTATGCATGGACCTATGATGATCTAAGAGGATAAGATCCAAGCATAATCCAACATACTATTGATTTGGTGGAAGGATTCAAACCCATTCGACAAAAGAAAAGGCTAGTCAACTCAAATGCCAAAGCATTGATGGCACAAGAGATCACCAAACTGGTTGAGTAAAAGGTCATATATCCTATCAAACAATCCACATGGGCATTGAATCTGGTTCTAGTTCGAAAAAAGAATGGTGATATCTGAATTTTTGTTTATTTTTAGGATTTGAATAAATCCTCATTAAGATACCATTACCCTTTTCCATTGATGGAGTAGATTTTTTAGACTGTGGCCAAATCAAAGATGTTCTCTTTGCTAGATAGTTTCTCAGGGTATAATCAAGTCTATGTGAAGGAATCTGACCAACATAAAACAATTTTTACCACTAAGTGGGGTACATAATTTTCATATTCAAGGATGTGATTTCAAATTTCAAATGTTAACTTGAAAATTTTCAATGAGAAATGGATATTTATTTTGAAGGATTAATCAACCAGATCACCCTCATATATCTGGATGAGCTAATGGTCTTTTCAAAATCCAAAGATGATCATTTTGATCACCTAGAAAAGGTTTTCCAGAAATTCCAACAGTTTGGGATTTCTTTGAATCCCACAAAATGTGTTTGTGGAGTACCTTAGGGTAAGCTCCTCAACTTTTTAGTATCAAAGGATGGAATAGAAATAGACCTTGAAAGGGTCAGATCTATAATGGAATTATCTTGGCTAGTAAACCAAAAGGGACTACAAAATTTTCTAGGAAAGATTAATTTTGTTAGTAGATTCATATCAAATCTCATAGGTATTGTGAGACCAATCACCTTGATGCTTAAGAAGAACCTAATTTTTAGATAGACTCTAGAAGGCAAGGAAACTTTCGAACAACTAAAGGTGGCCCTCTCTAAAGCACCAATGTTGGTTAACCTATATTTCTCCAAATACTTTATACTCTATGTGTACAATGTCCAACATATAATATATTTTGTGCTCACTTAGAAGTGTAGTGAAGACAATGGAGAGCATCTTATTGATTTCCATTCAAGGACCCTGAAAGGCTATGAAGCTAGATAGAGAAGCAAGCCTTTTCTATTGTCAAAAGTTTAAATAAACTATGACACTTGTTGTTGGCTAACAAGATAACTATTCTTGTAGCACATCCTAGCATGTCAGAATACATCACATAAGGCGAGATAACAAAAAAAAAGGGAAAATTGGATCACCAATATCCTAGAATATGATGTGGAAATTAGACCAACCAAGCTGGTTTGAGGAAGAGGTATGTGTAATTACATTGCATATGAATCAAATACTGAAGCTAACAAAAAGAAACTGATCAAGTCTACTTGAACCAATTTGAGTCAAAAAAGTCTTAGGTGGCTAATCAGACATAGTATATGTAGAAGGGATATTACCCAAATAGTCTTTTGTTCCATAAAAGAAGATACTACCAACTACAAGGAACTAGGTATATATTGATTTAAGGTGTACTATTTATGATAAATTATGATGGTGTATTGCTTTGATGTCTCAATAAGCCACAGGTAGAAAGAGTTCTCAACAAATTCCATCACATTCCTGAGGGTGGACATTTTTTTGCCAAGACTAATACCTTAAAAATCATGTGAGTAGGATATTATTGGCCCTCTATGTTTTCTAAAGCAAATCATTTGGTGTAAAAGTGTACCTAGTGCCAATATTTTGTTGGAAAAAGAAAGAATGCATCTTTTCCCTTAAGCCTAATTGTAACTAAGGAACCCTTTGCTCAATGGGGTCTGGATTTTATGAAAATGATAAATCATATTTCCAATGCCAAAAAAAAGTGGATCCTCATGAAAACTGACTACTTCACAAGGTCGATAAAGGTCGTAGCCATAAAAAGTGCCACAAAAGAGGAAATTGTTAATTTCCTAGAAGAGCTAGTATCCAAGTTTGGCCCACCCAAGACCATCATATCTAACAATGCCTGAGCCTTTGTAGGATTAGGAATGTTAGATTTTTCTATTGAACATGGGATTTTCCTCAAGACTTGATCGAATTACTACCCATAAGGGAACAAGTTAGTAGACTCAACCAAAAAAACCTAATTAGATTAATCAAGCGTATTGGGTCAGAACGACAAAGTGACTGGCACAAACACCTGTGAGCTACTCTGTGAGCAAACCAGATTACTCTCAAGAAAATTTTGAAGACTTCCCCTATGAACTGGTGAATGGAAAGGAGGTAGTCTACCTATCTCCATAGAAATCCCTACTTTACAATTATTAAAATCCTTGGAAATTGAGGAAACTGATGGAATGGAAGTACGGCTACTAGAACTCCTCAAGCTAGAAGAAGATAGAGAGAAAGCCTACAACTCCATGATAAACCACCAACAAATAGTACGATGAGGCACTACAATACTAAGGGAACACACAAAATTTGAAGCACTATGGAAAGGACCTTTCCAAATTAGCATGTGCAAGGAAAAGAATGTGTACAAACTTGAAGATATGGAGGGAAATTATTTAGATATACAGGTGAACAATATTTTTCTTGAGTTATTCCATTAAAATATGCAGTTCTGTAAAAAATTTAATAGTTATGAACCATATGTAATTTTTTGTAAATACGGTTTAATTTTACGAATAAGCTATCTGAAAGAATAAGTATAAAGAAATAAAAGTCATATTATATTATATTCATCAAAAAAATTACAATATAATGCACAACTTGAGGCTCAGGTTTAAACATGAGGCTCTATTGGGCAAACCCAAAAAGGGTAGGAAGCAAAATGAAGCAAAAGGGAGGGAACGAGAAAAAAATAGTAAAGTAAAGCCTCCAACTATCAACGATGAAGCATAAAGGGCTCTTTATTAGGCTCTTCTTCTTCTTCTTCTTCTTTCTTCAGGTCGTAAAAATGGGTTGAACACACGATGCACATGGGCCAAACAATGCAGACCTAGGATCTAGTCAATGTGACTCTACACAAGGAAGTCAAAGTGCTTCCTCCAAGTGAGTCACGGAATGTGATCCACTCTGTCCTCCCACAACAAAAAAGTGGCCACTGTCTAGGAAGAGCAGCGGTGCATCTCAAGGTTCATAGTGTAGAAGTCGGAGAGGAAGAGCAACCAGGGTACATCTATTCCAAAGTCCACATGCCTGTAAAGATCCATGGTGCTTTGTATGTCAATGTTTGGGATAGCCACTTGCACTAATTTTCCAAGCCCCTCCATCAGTGAAGTATCAAACATTTTGTAGCACCCCTCCATTTTTCTCATTTGATCGATCATTTTTTTTATGTATGCTTCATTTTTGTTAGCACTCTGACTTGATACTTGGTTACTCTTGACCGCTATTTGTTAAGCAATGTAAACATTATATTTTGATGTGATGGGATTTTAATTATATGTTACCATTATGGCATGTTTTGAATTAGCGTAGCAATTATTTAATTTAAAATGCTTTATGCTTTAATTATATTGTTTTTGTTAGACTCGTCAGTTTTAAAATCTGTATTAGTGAAGGGGACATGATTGTATCACTCGCTTGTGAGTGCCCTACAATTTCTGAGATTTCCGCTTCACGGTGTGTTTTATTATATATATATATATATATATATATGTATATTGCACATTCGACATACTCTTTGCTCGCAGGTTGATAGGTACAGGACATTGACTCCACCTGACTTCACAGGTTTGAGTGTGTCCATTGACCAATGGTAATCAATTGGGAGATAGTAGCTAGGTTTTTTGTTCCAAGTCGTCACCCTAGTCATAGTTTGTCATCGGGTTTAGCGGGTTTGATTTGGTTCTTTCCTCTCTAGTTAACTATTTCTTTCCTTATTTTAATGGTTATTAAATGGTATATATGGTTTAAATGATGATTTAACATATTTGGTTTCAATGTTGAAATGTAATTTATTTCATTGATTACTTTGATTTAATTAATAAAATCATTTTTAGTTTATTGATTAACTAGGTTAATGGTGATAAATTAAATGAAATGGTTATTTTTCCATTATTGTATATTTAGATTTAAATTTATAATGAAAATGGAAATCATATTAGATATTTAAGTTAAAGGATAATAAAAATAGAAATGTGTTTAAATTTCACATTTTGGAAATTTTGGATTAAACATATTTCTTGCAACTTTGAGATTTTGGTTTTAAATGAAATTTTGAAATGCATGAAATAGGATTTGAAAGTAAAATTGTTTTAAAATTTTAAAAATAAAAATATCCTCCAAATGATTTAAAAATTTAGTGGGTGGGATATTTTAGGGTTTTGGCCAAATTTGGGGAGAGCCCTATGTAAAAAATGAAATTTCATTTTGTTTCATTTTTTGGAGAGTTTTGGTTGTGGCTAATTTTGGAGTTGAAGGAGAGATTGAAACCACCATTGTTGAAGGCTTCAAACTTGGGGAGAAAATACCAAGTTCATTCTTTGCTTTCTTCTAATTTCTTGTTTCATTTTGAAGAGTTTTAAATTTTGAAATTTTATTTTAGATTCAATAGAAAACCATGTGCAAAGATTTCAAAACTTGAAAATTTGTGGTTGGATTTAGAAATGAAAACCAAAACAAGAATTTACACAATGAAATAGGAAGAAAACCCAAAAGAAATCTCCATTTCAAACTGAATCTTTAAACCCTTTGGTTGTTTGAGCAAATTTATTTATGTTCTAGCAAATTTGTTGATCATTTGCACAATATCACTGTAAATAAGGTTATGGGTATATAAATTTATAAATATACCTGTGTATATATGTATATATTGCATATATATAAAAATATACACACAGGTATATTTATAAATATATTATGTTATTTTTATTTTGTTGCAAAACAAAAAAAATTAGGGTTTGAAATGTTCAGGCGACTGTCATTTTCGCATTATGTTGAAACATTTTTTTTATGCAAAAAAAAATTGGTGTTAGGGCATGGAGGGCAGGGCCCAAGCCCTGCACCCCCTATGCCACCCATGGAGGGAGGCACTACTCCCACGCAGCACCCCCCATGGGAGGCACTATGTGGAAGCAGTGCCGCTACCCACAAGTAGCGACGCTGCCCACACAACACCCCACGTTTGGGGGAGGTTGCATTGCAGCCTGGCCTTTCCCCATATGGGAGGGGTCGCACCCAGATTTAGGGGATTGCTCTTTTCAAAACGAAATTCAATTTTATTTTTTGTTTTTTTTTTTATATATATTATTTAATATTATTTTAATATTACTATTTACTAATATATATATATTATATATATAATATAATATATTATATATATAATATAATATATATATTGTAACGCCCGCCGTGCAAACCCCAGAGAACACACACATAGCAATAATTTTTTTTTTAAATAATACATAAAGTATTCATGTATTTGTACATTAATTACATTTACATATTAATTACATTAACATTGCACAATAATAACTTAACGTTACATTCTCTGGGGCACATGAGGTTACTTCACAAACAACTAACAACTAAAGTAAAAGATAACAACATAACTATTAATATTACAAACCATGAATAAAAATAAATCTAATAACCAAGAGTGAGAATATTAATACATCACATAATACAATCATAATGAATCTCTTATAAAAAATTACAATTGATCCTAACTATTACATCATTTTAATATTACATTACAATCTCTTGATTAAAAATTGCATCAAATTTCCCCAAACGTGTGGGATAATATAAATACAATGAAATTTGAATTACAAAGGAACGCTGGTGCAACACCAACTGCACAAATGCTGCGAACAAAGAACGCTGAGAAGATAGACTACTGATGGGGAACCCAACGGGTGAGGAGCACGTTCCACCCAACCATGTGAATTATAAATAATTCACCCCCCATGCTGAGAGGTGACAAAGAAGAGAACCCGACCATGAATGTCAAACTGACTCCAAGAACAACATAGGACGAATACAATTACAACTCAAGGTTACAATGACATAGACCACAACATTCACGAGTCAAGAAATAAGGTAAGGATAAGAAACTCGCCACAATTAATCAAAGCAATAACAATTAAACAAGTCCAAAGAACATTCATAAATCATTCTCAAAGGAATCTGAAACACATTAAGCATGCAACTCCCAAAACACATTTCTAGAGGCAATAAGCAATAAAGTAAATGGGTGTCTAGTGGAGAGTGTCATCGCATAGCTCTCATGGGATCTCCTGGCCCTTCCTCCAACTGAGGCCCCGGCCCCCACGAAGAGCCACTCCTCCTAAGACCCCTAACATAAAACAAATCCAAACAAGGGTTCACCTCAACAGATAAAGCACATGACTTAAAACCAAGCATGTGAGGCATAACTCTTCTCGCGATAATTCATAACAAAATTCAACAACCCATACAATCCCTTCCATCATAAAACCAATAAGTTTCAACTCCAAAAGTGTAATCAAGACGAGGACAACATTCAAGATTAAATCATACAACTTCACAAACACAAAATACAAGTATAAACATACAAGGAATAAAACACACCTCTGAAAATAAGTTTCACAAACCACCACAGGACTCCCACATCGATATAAAAACCAACCATATTATAATGAAAAAAAGAACAATTTCGAAGGGTTTCAATTACAATCGAAACTACTATCATCCTACCAAAAAAACAAATTCATTTTTCTTCTATTATAAACTCTCTACTCTCATCATGATAAATTGTAAAAAATCATATAACAATAAGAGGAAATAATTTCGCCTTCACAATTCATATATATCCACAAATTCCATTTTGGTTCATTTAAATTACAAAATATATCATATATAAAAAGAAAATATTCATAACCAAAACTAGATTTATTTCAACTATTAATATAATTAAAATTAACAAAAATATATATATATATATATAAATAAATATATAATATAATATATATATATTTATATATATATATTATATATATATATAATTATATATAATATATATAAAAAATATATAAAAAAAAAATTAAAAAAAATGAACAATGAAAATGCACAGAAGTCAAGGCATACACAGGGGTCAAGTGGGGACTGCCACACAGTCCCCACGGCTACTGTATGCAGCAGTGCTATGGATTGTTGCACGCAGCAGTCCTACAGACTGTTGTGGCAGTCCATGCCACAGAGGGGGGCGGGGCGGGTACAGCCTGCCGTCCCCTCCCCAAACCCCAATCAAAACATTTAAATCAAAATAATGCGATTTCATAGAATTTCATTTTTTTTTAAAAAAAAAAATTCGTCCACTTACAGGCACGAATTCCGATGGCCATTACGGCCTAATAAAATTCGATTTTAATTAAATTTTTTGAATATTTACCAACACAAAAATAATTTATTTATATATATATAATATATATTTATATATACATCTCAGATGAACAATATGTACAAATATGTAAAGAGGATAGAAGAATAACAGAATAAAAATAGCTTATTATATATATATATAGAGGATATATTTTCATAATCCCCAAAACAAATTGTCCTCACAGAATCAATTTAAGATATAGTTTATTTTCAGAACACAACATTATTTTCTCAAAGCCAAATTGAAAAAAATATTCATAGAGCAAATTTTTATAGACAATCTTTGTTTAATTTCTACAGTAATTTTCACTTTTCAGTAATTTCTCTTTTCTAAGGTTTCATTTATTTTCTTTCACCAAATAATCTAATCATTTTTCTGTTTTCTTAAAATCAGAAGACGAGAGAAGAAATAGATAAAACCTGGAGTCCTGCACTTATTTGAAAATCTGATGTTGCCTGTAGATTCTGATGGCCTCTCCGAAGTGCTCCTCATTCCTGCTTCGAAATCTCTTCTCCAGAATACCGTACTCGAATTTGAATCTCAAACTTTACTTAGAAGACTCTTTCCAAAAAATTTCAAACAAATAATGAAAATATTTTTCCCCCAAAAATTACAGAAGATTTCATCAATACATCCCTATTCACTTGTGCCGCTTCTGTCTCAATAATCCTCTGTGTGTGTAAAACTCCCAAAATTTTCAATTAAAATAAAAGATAATACCAATCCCATGCAAAAGCTCTAAAAATCATCAATAAAATAAATTATATCTTTGAAAGCAAGCTTTTCAGTCAAATCTCAATTCTCATTCGTTCACACAACTTTTTCGATTCGTTTATTTATTTATTTTTCTATTTTCAATACTTTTTTGTTTTAATTTCTGTTTTTACAACTTTACTTGCAAAGCACATTATCTAATTAATTTAAATAATTTATTCTAACAATTATCCCCAACAAGGTAATTAATTAAAATAATAAAACACAATTTAATATTTTGATTATCATTTAATACTCATGACTTTTAAAAATAAAAAATGAAAATTTTAAATATTTAATTACAATTTAATCTAACATTTTAATAAACAATATTACCCTTATTTAATTAATCCAATCACAACTTATAAAATACCAACATAAATAAAATACGACAAGACACAAACATGAACCACAAAGAACGACAACTACAAGAATGCACAAATCCATTCAAACAAGACAGTTTGACATCATGAGACGGAATGACTTCATTACCACCTCTGTTTCAACATTATACCGTTGGGTTATAGGTGCTCGCCCTATCCTGCTGAAGCAGGTGGAATCGAGACTATGTACCTGCAATCCCTACATACAAATGAAGTCGTGTATATGTGCATACGTATATAAAATCAAGGCATTGTATTGTGAGAAGGAATCACAGTGTAGCAGGGCACCCATGAATGAGTGGTGCTACACTGTCCTTCATCACATCTATCCAAACAATATAGTATAACCGATAAATTAATCATTTCTAAACTAACAAATCATATCCTATCATCATGGAAATTACTAATTCACTGCATCACCACCTAATACTGCATCTATATAAAAAACATCACCAATTAAATGCAATCATAATGTAATATCATACTCACAAAATACCATTAGAAGCTCTTGTCCCATCTTACTCTTCTGATTCCTTAGCCAGACTACCTGCACATCCCAGGTGAGAGTGGAGGGGTACTACATATATAATATATTATATATTTTATATATATAATATCTTATATATATTATATATATAATATATAATATATTATATATTATATATTATATATTATATATTATATATTATATATATAATATTATTTTAATATAATTTATATAATAATTTATTTATATATATATATTATATATATATACTTATGTATATATATTATATATATATACTTATGTATATATATAATATACATTTTATGTGTATATGTATATATATAATGTATATATGTATATATAATGTATATATGTATATATTATATATATATTTTAAATAAATTATTTAGTTGGTTAAACTATTGTAATATCAATGAGATTTAGGTATTTAAATATATAAATATATAATAGTATATACATTGAGTATATATTATACATATATATTTAGTGTATATTGTGTTTTTTTATAGATCATGAGTTTTAGTTGATTAATTAATTTGGAGTAGAGATAATGATTGATTTATTTTAATCAGATGTTTTATTTATTAAAATATTTTGATTATGAATATAATTGTTAAACTTAGAGTTAATGAATGATTCATTTTAGTCAAATGACTTTAATTATTGAAATGATTTGATTATGGAATTTAATTGAGAAACTTAGAGTAAATGATTGGTTTTTAAATATTTCAATGTCATGAAAAGAAATTGATGTATTTTATTGGATAAATGCAAGTAATGAAAACTGTGATTGACTAGATTTAGGAAATCCTAACTTTAGCTTATTTAATTGCTTGAAGTGATTTTAGTGTTGAATTGTTCTTTCTCGAGGTTCATGAAATAGAGTAAATGTTTTGAAGTCTTCCAGATAGGGGTTCATTTATTGTTTTGGGTTGTCATTTTGATAGTCAACCTTTGGATTCTTTGGGTAGTGCATCAAATCTTATCCAACTTTAACCCGGTTATTGAGAACGGGATGTGAGGACTTGAGGTCTCATATAGGATTCATTGTCCTTAGGTCCCACTTGTGTACCCTTGAGTGTGGATTTACTCCATGAGTTGTCTTAGAGGAGTGGCTTGCAATGGGGGCCAACACACAAAGTGGTGTTAGGGAAACTCTTTGAAAGTTGGTTAATTCAATGATAACTTAATAAAATTTTAGAAGCTTAGGTTGCATCAAACATTAAACAAGATTAATTATGCCTCGCTCATGGACCCAAGGGCTTGTTTAGACTTGGGATGAGACAAGAAGGCCTGGAATGGCAAGGTCATCTATCTTTTCTTCATGAGAGGTATTTGATTATGCATGAGTGAGCATGGGTGCCAAGATTTTGGTAGAGGCCACCAGGATAACCCATAGTGGCCCGGGTCAGAGCCTAGGAAGATTCCTAGAGGATATTCCTTGATGAACTATGAAATCACACTCTTTCTAAGTCAATAGTTTGTATTTGGTCTTTGTGACATTCTCGATCTATTTTATGTCTGGAAGCAATGTGACTTATGTCAATGGTGTGAGAGTGGTACTAGAGTTGTTCATATGGCCATTCAATTCATGTGTTGTGGTACTTGTATTTATTTTGTATCAATTTTTTGTAGCCTATGTCTAGAGGTAGAAGGTCCTACCTAGGAATCCTTGTTACTATCTCCTAGCATGGGGGGTGAGCCTTCAGGTATCACATGGTTGGGTGGAATGTGCACCTTAATCCATTGGGTCGGCTTTTATTTGTATGGACAAGACTTCTAGTTGGAGAGCTCATGGGATCCAGTTCTTCATACTTTATTCTTTCAGTTATTAATGTAATCTTATACCCCTCTTTGTATCGAGGTGGAAGTTGTAATTGTAATCCTTATATTTTAGAAGTATCTCATTCAGGGAATGGGTGTTGTAACCATATTGTAAAGTATATTATTGGGATCACATGGAATTCTTATGTCTCTAATTTAATTTTGTAATGTATGGAATGTATGAGCAATTAATTGTTAAACAATTTTATGTAATGGTTTTATTTCATGTTCATGTTTGGATTGAAGTAAACTCAGTCTCGTAACCTTAGGGAATGTTGGCAATATGTAGTGAACTTACTTGTTAATTATACTTAAACAAAAAAAAAAATTATCATGTTTGACTAGTAATTCACCACTTTCCCTAGGGTTACGTGGTAGGGTGTTACACATTTGGTAGCACAACTCAATTATCATGGGTTTGAACACATTCAAGTCTAGGAGTGAGGCCACAAAGTGAGAAAGCACATTGAAATTGCTCTGGATCTATTTTTTGTCGTTGGTAAAGTTTGTGCCAACTACCCACTTGAATGCAACCATGATGACGTGGTCACATTTCTTCACCAGGGGCTTAATTCAGTCACTAGTGACCTCTATGGGAGGAGCCAAATGGGAGTGCCTAAGCCAGTAGACATTCTAATAAGCAGCGAAAGATGGTGAAATGAGGATAAGCAAAGAGCTTGCTAAACTTAAGTGACCATATTTTTGAATGAATGTGGAAAAAAGGTGGCATAGCTATATATAGAAAGATGATCTTCAGTGAACTCAACCAACCAAAAATCCATTTTTGGCCAGATAGCAACATGAAAATTTGAAGGGAAACAGAGAAAAGTAGGTAAATCTCATGGAGAATCTAACAGAATACCTTGAGAAATAAATTTGGGTTTTGGGAGTAAATGCTTTTGTAGGTCGATCATTGACATGTGTCTTTTTCCATCATTAGTGCCAACTAGCTTACTAATGTGAAAATACATGGATTAATGCACTAAATCTCTGAAAAATTTATGGGCACATCCTTTCAAGAGTACCTTGTATCACCTCAGCACATTTCACATAGAAAAAAGCATGCTTTTTGAAGTAATGAGTTTATTTGATAGAAAGACGATAGAAGGAATGTACTAATTCCATCCTCATGGCATTTTTGGCATTCCCAAGGGATACAAATCTCCAATCCACATGTATCACCTTGGTGGTAGCATTTAATGGCCCAACGGTAATGATGTAGCCTTAACTAAATGTACAAGTGAGAAAATTATTGCACTCAAAAGTAGATTTCTCCAAAGAAGTAAAAGGAAAATGATCGTTATCTCATGAAAAGCTCTATACAACTTTCTCATGTAGCTATAGCAAAAGCATTGACCTCTAGTAGAATAGCTATAGCTACAAATAGAAAACCTAGTAATGTTGATGTTTTTGGAAAAAACTTATTCACCAATGCTCCAACAATAGAAGAGTGGCCCTATGAGCACTATAGAAGGGTCCAACATGATAAACACTTTGAAAGAGAGGCAGTGTAAGAAATTGCTAATAATTTTTTCAACCCTTGGTTATCAACTAACCCTAAAAACCTCAGGGAAGGCACATTTCAAAGGATGTTGGAGCATGATCTGTCAAAAGAATTTTTGTTTTGGCTCTGGAATTGTGGCTTGCCACAGTTTATGTTGACTATCATACATCTGTGCCTAGAGTTGGTTGATGCATGTGTGAAGAAGTTTAACAAAAGTATAGAGGCCATTGAGGGCCGAGGGGTTAAGATTACCATTTTTTCCAAAGACATATGGGATATGTGTATCCCTATGAGCTAGGATGTCAAGCTTTTCGATGAAGAATGGATGGATGTCCTAGGAGAGAACATGTTCAAGAAAACATTTTTTTTATGAAGATGAGACCAAGGAAAGGTGGCAAAGAGGGAATATTTGTTGGCCCCTTTCATGTAAGAAATTTAAGGACACACAGACCGTGTTCTCCATGTTGGCCTAGGTTTTTGGCCTCGATGGTGATAAAGAGGTTAACCATTCTAGTTTTCCCTAGCTATTGCACTAAAAAGGGAAAAGGTTATGAGGTACTATGATTTGGATGAAGTAATAGTTTGGAATAGGAGAGAGCAATTGAAGAACTACAATGTTCAGTCCAAATTCATGTATTTGTTTGTTCTGGCTCATTTGCTCTTACATAAAAAATTTGAGTGGTTGGGTAGGAATGTACTAGTATCTAGGCTAGATGAAAGGGGTTGTCTCCAACTAGTTTCTATATGGACCCCTTTGCTTTCGAAGACAAGGGATTATTATCGATTTATAGTTAATTTTTTGAGGCTAGTACTTTAGGATTTTTTGCCCCACCCCATTGACTATTTCTTTCAAGAGGATATGGAATGGATAAGAGATTTGTTGACCCCTCCAAATTATTTCCTAAGTGAGGACATCACATTTATCATATTTCATGGTTTTCCCAGGGAGGTGTTCGAACTCCCCAAGTTTGTTACAGATAGGGTCTTTGCATTGGAGGCATGTTGTCACGTAACATAGGAAGGCATAGGATGAGATCACAAATTTACTAGCAGCCTTGGGCTTGGTCCTCATTTGTGACAAGTAGAATTATAATCCAAACAGGATTTATAGTTTGAGGCATGAGGTTCAGGATTATTTTTCTAGATGGAGAAACTCAGGTCAAGAGAGTGCAAATATATACATTGACTTGGCTCACATTCCAAAATAGCAACCAAAATGGTTAAGTTTCTATGAGCCACAAGAAAAGTATCAGAGGAATCTTCTGATGGGTAAATCTCTCAATGCACAACTGAGGTGCAAGGGATGGTCAAAAAGAAAAAAGGAAAAAATTTGGAGATTCTAATCAGAGATGAGGTGCCCAAGTGCTTCGTTCGGTAACTTTCATCCACTTGATGATGAATTCAAAGAATTATATGATTAAGAGGCCAATTCCAATAACAATCCTCAAACAACACATGAGATTAATTCGGAACAAGTTCCACCTCAGGTTGCTAGACCTCAGGAATTCAACAATCGGAGAGACTCAAGGAAAAGGGATTCACAAGGTTCATCCACCTCCAGTGCCCGAAGTGAAGGTAAAAGAACCAAATGGTCTCCAAGAGGATTCCTAGTCACTACTGAAGGCCAAGTTTCAGAAGGATCTTATTCTAGAGGATCATAACATGCTAGTTCTAGTCATGCAAAGTGAAAAGGATTCAAGATCTAGGTGCCCCTAATGTACTAGTCGGACAAGAAGAAGAAGTGGAGTCAGTCCTGCAAAATGTCCTAACCACTATGACTCAGGTAAGTTTTGCTCCCCCTCTTCTTCCTATTTTTCGCATCCTTGGTCAATCCTCTACCTCCTCCCATGGAAGGGAATCCTCCTTCCTCAAACCCCGAGCTAGTAATCCTAAATGCACCCCCTACCATTTTTAATGAAAAATCTGAAACTGCCCAACGCACTGAAGGAACATCATCCACCATGACCATTTTTGTGTCTTTAATCACCCTATCAAGGTCCCCCATTGAAATTTTTGTACCACTACTTTACCTATTACTCCAATTCTATCTACTTCAATGAAGGCACCTCTCCATCTACATGTTTCTATATTCACCCCTACTAGTTTTACTAGTTTTTCCCTTAGTCAATTTGGTGTCCCACCCTTTTCCATGATCACACTACCTTTTTCATCCCCTCACGCTGACACATCCAAATTTTCCCTTGTCGTCACCCTTTTTGAGCAACCCCCTAGTGCTTCCATTGTAGCACAGAGCATCAATGTCCCTTAGACTCTTTAGGGTCATTTTGATGCTACTAAATAAGCCCAAAAGGCTAGGAAGAAGAAAATATTGCTAAAGAATATAGAGAAGCACACCACAAAGAAGATTGAAGGTTGATTCAATGAGGAGAAAAACTCTTTTCTCATTACTAACATGAATCCGATCGTCACCAAGTCTAAAGGGAAAATGCAAATGGAGGACAAGGACATTCATGTCATAGGCCTAGATTTGAATGAAACTTATCTGCACGATAAAGTTGTCCTAGAAAAAGAAATTTAGAAGGTGGTATATGTTGAATATGAGAGGTTGGAAAGGAAACTGAAGAAGCATGAGGCAGATTTGGAAAATGTAAAAGAAACCATAAGCAAACTACAAAATAAAATTCAAGCTAGAGAAGTTGAAGTAGTCCGCATAAAGAAAATTCAAGGCCAGAAAGGAGATGTGTCTAAGTCACTTGCAAAAGCTCAAAGTGAATAGGTTTAGCTTCGTGCTGAAAATGAAAATATAAAGAAAGAGCTAGATAATTCCCAATCCTAAACTTTTGATGATCTTCAAAGAATCTAGGTAGAATTTGAAGAGTCAAGATAGGAAGTCGGACGACTGAGCTCAAAGTTGGCAATCATCCTTTAGGAGAAAAACAAAATGGAAGAAAACAAAAGGGCAAGAGAGGCCCAATTTAACTAAGAGTTAGTCGTTGCATGAACATATAGAATCCTCCCAATAATGAAGAGGCTGATATTCATGCATTGGGAGCAAATCACAATTGGTATTATCATTCTTGGGACAACTTTACAATTTCTAAGGGATGTTGTGGAGTTGAATGCCAAGGCCAATCTGATGGTTGACCACTTCATGTAGAAATGTTCATCCCAAGTGGTGGATTCAAAAAGTTTCATTTCAAAGTTTTGTACTGCCACTGACTAGGTCTTAGAGAGAGTAGGGATTCTAGATTGGCAGGTCACCTCCATCAAAGCCAACAAGATCATCAACTGCCATAGGGTGGCAAAAAAGTGTAAAAAGTGCTAAAAGGTGTTGAATAAGTAGGTCACAAAGATCAAGCACTTTGGCATCTTGGATACTTATGGGTTGCCTCCTCTTCTTTCACCAGATGAAGATGCACTAACAATGGAGCAAGTAACTGATGTGATCCAACACAAAATCCAATCTTTTGTAGAACTCCCAAGTTCATGTACATCACTCACATTGGATGGTGTTGAGCATGAGGTCTATGCTCTTTCTTGACTCCCTTATCACTTGGAAGTAGTTTCTTCCAGATGGGGTTTTATCTCTTTTAAGGATATTTTGATCTCAAGCAAGCCCACAAGTAGATCTGAAACCTCATCCTACCAACTGATGCACACTGGGAGGCTCAGTGTGCTACTTTCTTCAAAATCCAAGAACAACTAGAGGCCTAGGTTCGTGCCTCCACAAGCGAAGACCCCTTATGAGTCACAAGAACTGTGAAGTTTTTTTTCCTTAATCCTTTTGATTTTTGGCTTGTATAATATTTTCAGTTTTGAGTGTGCCCACACTTAAGTAGAGTTATCAGAAAGGTGTGCAATGCACCATGTGGTGGCTATGTAGATTTTTTATTTCATCTTCCTTTTGGAAGAGAGTTTAGAACACATGTTGGCTAATCAGGGATTCTCAAGGGAGCTATTTTCATAAGCTTGAAAGTCTCCTCCCTTTTGACACATCACCTCTTCACTACGAGCATATTGTCTCCTATAGAGTGATATCTTTTTAGGAGTTTTTCAAAGCTAGTTGGACTTTTTATTTCTTCATTTTTGGGATAGAAGCTTTGAATTAGAGCCTCTGGGTGATGTGATCAATCAACTAGACATTTCTTCCAAGTTGTTGTTCTTAGGATTTGACCATTTACAAGCATCTATCTTTCCTAAATATCTAAAAAAAATCAATGCAACAACTAAGAATTGATGAGAAAAGATCATTGTGACCTAACTAGAGATCTATGATCGGATCATGTGCCATTAACTATCAAACACATAGCAGTATTGACTTTTGTGTTGAGGAGATGATTTCTTTTTTTGCAGCTATATAAGGAGGGCGACAACGCAATGAGGGGTTGGAATTTCAAGTTTCAATTTCCTTGAATAAGGAAATTTTCTTTAGTTTTCTTAGGATATAGAATTACTTTCAGAAACACAATTGCAGAGCTACTTGTCTCTAGCATGTTATATCTATTAAGGTTTAAACTATTGTTGGATTGTAATCCGACCTTTTTTTCATGTTCATTTGATATTTAAAGCATTATCTATTAAGGAGAAATTATTTATATTGTGCATGTATTTCCTTTGTCAAGCTTTATTTCTTAATATTATCATTTTTAATGAAACACGATGTATTGCAAGTTAAATCTAAATAGTTTAAATAGTTCATTTCCATGTTGTATGCTCGTATAGTAGAATAGTGAATTTTGAAAATTGGATTATGTCATTGGACTTCTCTATTTTTCTTAAGGGTTGTTGTTTTACTATGTTATGTTGTATTAGGAGAGAGAGCTTATGCAATTTATGAACATTCTTTCTATTATCTTTAGAAATATTTTAGACCTTAATGAACACTGCTTGTGGGAAGATTTGAAAGTCTACACTATGCCCAATTTTTATCCTTTGTTGTTGTTCATTCTCTTTCCAACAATGAAAGGTTGTGGTATTTTGTGTCTAATTATATCAATCATAGAAATGGTTGGGTTTGAAATGTTGTAAAATCATTGGAATATCACCCTTTTCATGTTTTATATTTACATTTCTTTCTACCCTTTACTTCAAAAACCCAAAGAAGATTTGGATTTCTATAAAAACCCCAAAGGTATTCAATGAGGCATAAGTTGGTCCCCCATTCACTAAATTTCCCATAAGATTTTCAAAGAGGTGCAAGCTTTGATGATCAACAGTTAGCTTAGGGAAGACTCATTCAAGGGGTCCCACTTGGTGAGAATTCCATCCATTTAGTTTAATAGTTATTTGTCTATTCAGTAATTAGTTTCGGTTTCAATAGTTGTTTGTTCCTACAACCATTGGAACTCTATTCTATGAATGTTCTTCTAGCCAGGGTAGACAGAGTAACTTCCTATCTATTTGTTGATATTTCTATTTCTATCATCCATTCTAGTTCAGTTGTTAATGCTCAATTTAGTTGATAATTCATATTCAACACTTTTGTTAATTCCTTTCAAGCATTTTAGTTTTTAGTATTGTTCCTTTTCTAGTTGTAGAATGAAGATGACTATAGTTGATTCCTAGTACACAGACAGTGCTAACCCATTTCAAGTTTACGTCCCTGGGTTGAAAATGAAATGCACCTTCATGATGAGTAAGATAACTACTTAGTGTAGATGTCTAATCTCTAAGTAATTTCTCTAAGAGCTTAGTTATTGAACCATTAGACGAGGCCAACAATGATCTCCATTTCCTTAGGATTTATTAACTCTTCTTAGGATTTCAAATGGTTAAAAATACTTTGATTTATATACAATTATTTAATTTCCCTCAAATTGATTATAAACGGCTAACAATTGAATTTAAATTTATAAATTTTAAAATTCCAATAGTAACATATTTGAATCAAGGCCAAAATAATCTAGACAATGACAATAGTACCTTAGTATAAACTCTTTTTGGGGATTTGACTCTTGTGAAATAATTATTATTTAATAACACTAATTCAACTCTATTTTTTTTATATGATCATAAAACAGACAAAGTAAAGGTACAATTAGGTCCAAGCAAAATTTTCAAGAGTGACAAAATTATGAAGTAACAGATAATAAAAATATAACATCAATAGATAAAGGGGATCATGCCAAATATATTTTCTTTAGCTACCCATAATTATATTTGTAATTGGTGGTGCAATAACTAGTAAAAATAAATGGAATACAACATACATACTGAGCAGACAATTTTTTTTATGTGGGGCTCTTTTACACTTCTAGGGTTTTGAAGCTAAAAGGAGATAGATACAAAAACCTTAATACGTCACTCAAGAGCAAACCCTTGAGATTTCAATGAAAATGATATTGAAATATATCAAAAAGGATTCTCCTAAAGGTTGAAAACTAATAAAAGGGGGTTCACCACCAAGTGTAAACTTGGAAAATGCAAGATGTTTGAAAACACACTATGATATGCAAAAAGACCTAGAAATGAAAATAGATTGTAATAGAAAACTATTAGATTTAAAGTGTGCACCTGGAAACTGGAGAAAGATGGAATGGAGCTCTCTAATCCTAATTTTTTTTCTTTTTAGGCCAATTGGGACTCATACACCAAGCTGGCCAACTTAGTCCTACTTCAAGTGAATAATGTCAGAACAAGTTTCAGACAAATGGGTACTTAGATTTGCAAAAATATCTTTCATATTCCTATAGTGGGACTCATTCACCACTAATGAAAAATCAGTTGACTTTCAAATTTCTTGAAATTCAAAAGTGGAATCTGTAATTCTCAATATGCTTTTCTACTCCTAATTTAGATCTGGGTCTAAAACTATCAAATTTAACCTGTAGGAGTTCTCCATGCTTCTCTTAAGACTTTGACAACTTTGAATGGCTTTGACAACTTGATGGAAATTTTTCCAATATTTCTCTTTGACAAATTTACAACCTAAACCTACAAATCACTTGCAAAGAGAGGGAAAAAATTTTGTGGGGTTAGTGAATAGGGGTTTGCCTTGGTCAAACCCCATGTTGGTAATTAAACCCTTGAAATAAAATGAAATATGGAAAGAGAATGATGAATGAAAAAAATAAAATGCTACAACTCACAAAACCCTTGAAGTAGAATTATACAAACATGTAAGTAATGGCTCCAATGGATGTAGTCTTGAAAATGGTTGAAATGCTTAAAATGCTTGATAGATTGATTGGGGTGAAATGAGTAGAAAAATCTTATATAATTTATGCTTAATTATGTAATAATTCTTGAAAATATATCATCACAAACCAACCTTAGATCTTAAAAAATAAAAACCCACCATAAATTTGAATTCTTTGAATTTTGAGCCAAAAGGCACTCATTTTCCACTCTAGTCGAATGGCTCCCACCTAAGGGGACTCATTCACCAATAATGGAAAATGAGTCTCACCTTAGGAATTTGAGGTAGGTTTCAGGACTTAAATGTTTTAAATAATGTTTATTGGGTTTATTCTCAAAAATATTGATAAGTAAGGCTTGTCTATGCAAAATGGGTCCAATTAAAGCATAAGAAAGCTCAATTATTAATGACAAGCCTAGAAAAGTGTGAAAGTTTGTTACAACACTTTGAAATAAGGCTTGGTAAATGATAAAAAGAATTTATTTAGGTGAAATACATTAATAAGACCCTAGAAAAGTGTGAATGTGTGTTACAACACTTCACAACACTTTTGCAAGGTTCCATTAAAAAACTTACTAGTTCACAAGGGCCCAAGACCTAATGTGAATGAGTTAACCACATTACAACACTAAATCAAGCCAAAACTAAGCCAAAATCCACAAGGAGGACCCAAATGAGTGTGAAAATGTCCAAAGATCCATTTTTCTATGCTACACATACATCTTACAAATGCATATAGTTAAACAATATTTAAAACTTCTAGAGTAATAAACTTTTGAACTAATTTTTTTATAGTATTGAATAGCTATGCATAGTTTAATATATCTAACATTAGAAACATGCAAGGAGATCTTGTTTAGTTATAAAATATTTGAGTGAAAAATTATACAAAAGGAATAAAATCTTATTTATATAAATAGAAACTAATTTACAAATGGGGACGAGGCTACTTGTTTTAAAAAACAACCTAATTTTTAATAAGATATTCTACTAAAAGTAAGGATTTTCAAATTTGTAATAAATAATTACATAAATTATTTTTTAGGTTAGTTGGAAAATGGTGTGGGATTGGAAAGGATTATAGAAATAAATGCATCTATCCTATTGTTTTAGCACCTCAAGGATGGACATAACGTAGTAAAATTTTAATTTGATCTCACTTCTTTGCATATGTAGTTGTCAAGTTGATTACATGTCTAAATGGAGTCACCAAAAAAGTAACCCTTCTACTTTTTTTGGCTTGTTTGGGCCCTCCTTGTGATTTTGGATTAATTTTGCCTTGATTTAGTGGTGTAATGTGGATGCCACATTCACATTAAGTCTTGGGCCCTTGTGAACTAATGGATTTTAATGACACCTTGCTAAAGTGTTGTGATTCACTTTCACACTTTTCTATGGTTCTATTAAATAATCAAACTTAATAAATGTATTTTTAATCAAAATAAACCTTAAACTTTCCTTATTTGGAGTGTTGTAAAGTGTTGTTACAGACTTTCACACTTCTCTAGGATTTTCATTAATAATTGGGCTTTCTTATGCTTTAATTGGCCCTATTTTACATCTACAAGCCTTATTTATTTCATCTTTTCCAAGATATTTTTGACATCAATCATTGAAAAATCATAATACAAGTGTTTTTGTTTTTGAAACCCATATTTGGTGATCTGGGACCCATTTTCCACCTTGGGTGAATGTTTCCCAACCGGATCTTTTGGCCCCAAACTAATTTTCACACATTTCTAAGCACTATTGGTTTTTGCTCCCATATATTATGCCTAGTGGGACTCATTCACCACATTGGGTGAATGAGTCTAGTGTGGCCTAAAATCAAATTTAATTCAAATTTTTGGTAGGATTTTATTCTCCTAGGTATGATGTTGGCTTGTAGTGTTGTAATTTTGGGAATTCTTGCATAATTAAGTATAAATACAAGGTTCTTTCACTCATATTCTCACCTAGGATTCAAGCATTCACAAGAGCATTCAAGAGTATTCAAGGGAATATTATCAAGCATTTTAGAGTAGTATTCAAGAGTCAATCATCATGTCAAATATTTCATTCATCATGTTTGTTATTGTGCTAACAATTATGATGTAGGTTTTATGATTCAAGCAAGTGTTTCAAGCAAGATCAACATCATTCAAGAAAGAGTGAAGAACCACATCCATTAAAACCATCTCAAGCATATTTGTAGCACCTTATTGCTAGGGTTTGGTGAGTTGCAATATTTTATTTTGTTCATTCATCATTTTCCATTCATATTTCCTTTCATTTCAAGGGTTAATTACCAACAAGGGGTTTGACCAAGGAAAACCATATCGAATAACCCAACAATATTTTTCCCTATGCTTTGTGTGTGATTTGTAGGTTTAGGTTGCATATTTTATAAGGAGAAAGATTGGAGAAATTTTTTTAAGTGATAAAAATTGTCAAAGTTGTCATCAAGCCTTCCAAGACATTAGAGATCACCTACAAGCTACAAATCAAAGAGTCTGATCCAAAAACCAATCAAGAAGGACATAACAGACATAGAACAAGATAATCAAATTTTGAAGCTTCAGAAAAGTCCAACTGGACTAATTCACCACTTCTAGAAAATGAGTTGTAGTTCCTGTCAGTTTTAAGAATCTTGCAGATTTGGATATCCTTTTGGTAGATTTATGTTCCTGTACATTTTCCCATAAACTAGAATGATTCATGTAGCTTTGTAAATGAGTCCCAATCAATAAAAAAATTAGTTTTTCCATAATTCTAGATCTCCATTTTGTCTTCTTTAGATTCCCAGGTGCACACTTTATGTTTCATAGTTTTCTGTGTTGTTTTGTACACTTTTCTAGGTAGTTTAGTGTTATTTTTCATTACATCTTTCATTTCATTCTCTTTTCCAAGTTGAAATTTGGTGGTGAATCCCTCGTTAGATCATATTCAAACCCTAGGACATCCCTATTGCGAGCTCTCTTTCACTTTTGCATTGAGATCTCTAGGGTCATCCTCGAGTGGAAGCTTTGAAAGTGGGTGTGATAGCACTTGATCAACCTATCCCCCATTTTTCTAGGTTCCAAGATCATGAAGTTTTAGAAAACCCTAACTGGACCAATTCGCCACTTCTAGCAAGTGAGTCCCAGTTTTGGTGAAAAATAAAGTTTTTACATATTTGGATACCCATTTGGTAGATTCATATTCCTACACATAAACCCAAATTCTAGACTAATTCACCTAGCTTGGATAATGAGTCCCAATCATCATTAAAGATAGAATTTCTAGTGTTTCAAACCTCCTTCTATAGTCATCTCCAAATTATGAGGTCCACACATTCCATTCTATAGCTCTCTTTTTTTTTCATCTTTAGATCATTTATGAAGTCATTACATAGAACTAGGTTTAAGCATTCTATCTTGCATTTTGTTTGTCTTTCCAATACCTAGCTTGGTGGTGAGCCTCTCATTAGTTTACATTCACCCCCTAGGACAACCCTTTTGTAAGATCTCTTTCTCCATTGCATTAAGATCTCAATGGTTTGTTCTTGAATGAGAGTGAGTGAAGATTATAATTCTAAGTCCTAAACCCTCAAAAAGCATATATTTTTTCCACCTTTCGCTTCTAAACTTTTTTTTGGATTTGAACCTATTAGAAACCTACAAAAGAGAATATTTTATTGATTTTTTTATGGGGGGTTTGCCTCGGTCAAACCCTTGGTTTCATAGTTAAACCTTGATAGAAATAATAGATCTTGAAAGTAAATATGAGTGGAAACCCTAATCTTAAGTGCATCTAATATTAGGAGATCTAAAATGAAACAAACTCCTATTCTAATGTGCTAGAATAAGATGCGTGAATGAAACATAGAGATGATGACTCACTTTGGGAGATCTCTAGTCACCCTAACGAGCCATAATAATGCATGTACCTTCCTTTAGGGAGAAATTAGAATGATAATGGAGGATAGAATCACTAAGGAAACAAGCCATTAGGCTTGGTTCGATCGCTATTTTCATCTCCCCAACCAATAATCCATCATGTTTCTCCATAGGAAACCATCATCAATCCTTGAAAATGCTAAATATTGAATTGAAAGTGAGCTTGAAAACTCACAAAAACACTATAATGCTACTCCAAGACTTCAAATTTATGTGCTCCTTTCTCTTGAATGCTCTTGCACAAGTATGATTGAGTTCTCAAGTTGATATTATGAACATTACATAGGGACTTCATTTAATTTACCATTTATTAGATTCCAAATGCTAACATTGATAAAAAAAAATTGAATTAAAAACCTTAATTTCTTGCTCAAACCCTAAAATGGGGCCACCCAAGACTCATATGCCCAAGGTGGCATATGGGTCCCATTTAGGGGGGCTCATATTCCCAAGGTGGCGTATGAGTCCCACCCTAGATTTTCAGGGTGAGAAAATGTCAGGATGCTAGAAAATTGAATGCCTTTGTTAATTTTTTCAAGATTTTAGTCGAAATAAGCCTTGGGATATGAAATAAAGGGTCTTAGGGTCCTATTAATGATGATTTAAAGGGCCATGAATGCAAGGGTACTAAAATAGCTCCAAATTAAATGTGAAATTCTACCATCTCCAAGAAGGAAGCACAATTTTCTACACTACAAAACATTATATATTTATTTCTCTTTACTATAGGTACTTGTAGCATCTAAAAAATTATTATATTATAACTTGAAAACTCATTTTTAGGTTCTCTCACTTTTTCTATTTGTCAAATTTTAAATATATTTTCTTTTACACATCAAACTTATGTTTGGTCGCTCTTAGGTACATCATCTTATTAAAAACCATCTTTGGGCTAATTTTCACCTCTTCTTTTGTAGTCACCCATGAATTTAAGTTAAGTATCCTCCTATTCATTATCATAATGTATGTATTTATCCTATTTTCAAGGACTTCCCTATCATAATATATTATCCTTCATAGAAGTATGTGGCACATGCCCTTGGAAAAGATATTAGGCCATTGTATTCATAATTTTTCATATCAAAAATGTGACCAAATATGATTGGTTCACTAATAGTTGATGTCTATTATATTTATAAGACACTTATATTTCAAAGAGATAATTTTATCTAACCTATTTTTAAACCATTTCAAATCAAATTAGATTGTCCAGAATTTCACTATCAATTATGACCTTGGAGCACTTACCATATTTATTTTTAGTCTACTTAGTGCATCCACTACCATATTTATTCTACTTACAATATCTACCACTATTCTCCTTGGAGACATTCTAATTTCATAAATTTCCCCCTTCTATTCTTTTAACTAAAATTATTTTATTAAAAATATCCTTTACTATAGAGATAGACATATATAATAATTCTTAATAGCAAACTTCCTTCAATCATAAGCCAAATTTTTCTTTCTGAAATATTTAACCTAGATTTGATACCAAGATATTGGTACTATTATGATCACTTGTAGGACATATTGACCCAAAATCACATCTCTCAGCCTGTGAAATAAATAGAATTCCCTTAATATAAATTATTTCTTGTTAGATTCTTCACATATTATTGTTGTAAGTTGACTCTAACTAGATTACAAACTCTACCTACTTTTTCCCAACAACATAAGTATACACACACTCTACAACTCATGAGCACCAATATTCACCAATTAATATAGCAAATAAAAAATAATTTAGCACAAGGAATTGAATGAAGCAATATATACACATGGCACAAGGTAGTATTTTATAATTTTTAACTTTGATATGCTTTTCCAATTCTAGAATATCATTTACATGTTAATTTATTCAAATACAAAAAAGCACATGAATTTCCCAAAATTTTCCTCTCTACATATTCTCCCACATTATATTTTCAAAACATAGTTATTTCTACCTATGCACACATATTTCTTGATAGTCACATGTAGGATACTCCAACTTGTTGATCACAAGACACTAAAATTTTTCCATTTAATAATATACCCTAAAATTACACCCAAAATTACTCAATGATGATGGATTGGTTTGTTCCTCACTTATTTTAGAATCCCATTCTATCTTCTATCTTGTGCACAAAAGAGAAAGGTTACCTGGTTGTAGTTTATAGCTTTCCACCAAACTCCCACATTTTCCCTTCAAAGGTAGATCAGTATCTCATACTCCTTATCTTTCTCTCACTCCTTTTCATACATTGAAAAAATTTCTTTCTAGTTCCCAAACTTAGCAAAATTTTAGATCTTCTTTCTCTTAGGAAAAAAATTTCAAAAATCTTAGAAAACTAATCTAAGTTCCCAAACACATGTAATCAATGTTGGTCACTCCTCTCTATACTCTAAATCATCTTAAGATCACTAAAATATCCTTTCTCGATCATGTAAATCCCACTCTCATGCATTTTAAGAATTGTAAATGCGGTGAAAGGCCAAATTACTCATTCAACATTGACCTATACTTAAATCCCTACGACAACTAAAATTTTCTCCCCCTTAAAACTATGGCTATTCCAAATTTGAGTGCCATTATCTCTAATAACATATTTGATTTAGAAATATTCACACAAAAACTACTTGGATTTCTTGTGGTTCTCTAAATATCTCTTTTTTTAGGTAGTAACTTCGAAATAAGAAAATCCTAATTAGAAAAATGGGGCTATTTGGAATATGCACATGATATGTCTACCTCACCATGAAAGGAGTCACTGATAAGATGAAAAATATCTCTAAAAAAAAGAAAGATGTCGCTGATTAAATTTCAACATTTATGGAGCCCATTGAAATCTCCAATGACCAAATGTTGATGAAATTTTGACATTTCACATGTTGTAGTTAAATATTTCAATATTCCTATCCAATATCATTGTAGATTAGAGGCATGAAATACTATGATTCAGGAGCATCCTTGGTTCTTAGCAATCTTGCATCAACCAAAAAAAATATTTTCTTTCAGTTTTGTTCTTGTTCTATTCTTGCTCAGTTCGTGTTGGTGGATTTGTCATATTTTCTCACCAGACCCTATGGATCTTTGTTTACATCATGGAAATGTTCATTTTCCTTATTGCAATATTTGAGCATGATTGGATCTTTTTTCGGTAAGTTATCTCTTTCGGATTTAATGGCAGATTCTTGAACCGAGACCAAAATAATTTTCAAGCCCAATGGCTAGTTTGATCTCATGGATCTTTCTTGTGACTTGCGGATCTTAATGGTGTGATTTTAAATGTTCCATGGAGTGTCCCCAACCTTAATTATAGGTCCACACTTCATCCCATGCATTCACCAAGGAGTAATTTAAATTTGAGGCCGACCCTATTCATGCACATGTTACATTTTCTTTCATTGGAGATTGTCATAATCTTTGGCTGGCGTGGATGTTTCTAAACCCACATATGTGATATAAAGCTTGTAATAGATCATTAGGAAAGCAAGGGAATAATAAGTAGATAAGTTCTTGATATGAATTGTAATATTTTAGCTCGCATATAGGAGCATATTTGAATGTTGTATTTTTGAACATGTTGTATTAGGCTTGTGAGCCGAATATGTAAGCCTGGATGTTGCTGGCCAATTTTAACTGAGATTTATGCTAATGAGAATATTTTCATCTACATTTGAAACCTCCATATTTTGTGTTTCTTCTATTGTGTTAATCTTGTTGCATGGTCCAGATTGTTCTCTTTGAGGACCCTCCTACAATGGTTGCACCAGATTGGTATCAAAGCGAGATTCGATCCATGTGAGGTTGTCAAAATTTGTAGAGTCCTATTGAATATTTTTGGTGGGGTGGCAGATTGAGGATCTGACCTAAAGCTATAGAGGACTTGTGTAAAGATGGTAGGAAGAATAAATGTTAGAGGAAATGGAGCATGTGGAAATGCAAACCAAGCTATAATGGCGATGGTGAGAGGCATTGTTTCCAAATTAGATGCAGTTAAAATGGTCCAAAGGAGAGGTCAACCAATTGATGATGTAAGTGATGAAGAGGTAGAATTACAAGAAGAAAGAGGAAGAGAAGACCAACATGGCCCAGATCATGGACAAGAGAGGTTCATAAGAGCCCTAATTGGATAAAATACTAAGCCATATTTCAATCCACCAGATTATAATGGTAAGTTGGATTAAGATGAATTACTTGATTAGATAATAGAGATGGAAAAGTATTTTGATTTCGAAGGTACCACTAAAGATAAGAAGATAAAATTTTCTTGTACAAAGTTAAAAGGACATGCATCCCTTTGGTGGGAACATTTGTAGATAGATAGATAAAGAAGAGGAAAAGAAAAGATAAAATCATTGGATTAGATGGTGAATAAGTTGAAGATAAAGTTTATGCCAGCAGACTATCAGATTAGTTTGTTTTGAAAGTTGCAAAATTTGAAGCAGAAAGAATCAAGTGTGATAGAGTATACTGAAGAGTTCTATAAGTTGAATATCATATTGGACATTCAAAGGATGAGATTGAGCAAGTAGCTAGATATATAAATGGTTGGAGTTCATCCATACAGGATGAGATTAGTTTGATCAAGCTAAAAATTGTGGAGGAAGCATATCAATGTGCCCTAAAGGTAGAAGACAAGTTGAATAAAAGGCATGAGTAGAGACAAAGAGGACTTGAGGTGGAAGATTTCAAAGAGGAAGGAGTTTTACTAGAGGAGGAAGAGGATATTTTCCAAATTAGAATAAGGATAAGGAGGTTAGTAAGAATGATAATTCATATCATAGAGGTGATGGAAACTCTTACCAAAGAGGAGGATATAGTGGTTACCAGAATGAGGGTTATAAAAAAGATGATAAGGAGAAAAGAGTATTTAGGGGGAACTTATTTTAAATGTGGTGGAGAAGGAAATAGAGCCTTTGAGTGTAATAAAGGAGAGACAAGCTGAAAGACAGAGAACAATAGAAAAACAACCTTTGTTGAGGAAGATCATGCTAGATCACCTAATAATCTGGAAGAAGGAGAAGTGTTGGTGAATAGAAGAGTATTGTGTCAAAGTGAGTTGGAGAAGGAACCATTATAGAGAAAGAATTTGTTCTGAACCAGATGCAAGGTAATTGCAAAATGTTGCAAAGTGATTGTTGATAGTGGAAGCTTAGAGAACCTAGTTTTTTAAGAGATCGTGACCAAATTGAAGCTGGAAAGGTTGAAACACTCAAAGCCCTATCAAATAGCTTGGATTCAAGATGACCATAAGATTTTGGTAAGTGAAAAATGTTTGGTGAAATTAAAGATAGGAAACTACCATGATGAAGTTTTGTGTGATATCATGCCTATGGATGTATGCCATGTTTTGTTGGGTAGACCTTAGCAATATGATAGACAAGCTATTCATGATGGAAAGAAGAATATATATACCATTGTTGCTAATGGGATGAAGCAGACTTTGTTTCCATTGGAAGATGTTCCCAAAGATGAGGTTTGTATGAATGCTAGGGTTTGTTTAGTTGATGGAAGGAGATTTCTAGATGGATTGAGACATGAGAACATGTGCTATGCCTTGGTTCCTAAGAAGGCTAAACACTTGAAGTATGTAGAAAAATTCCTGAAAGAGATAAAGGAATTATTGACAAAATATGAAGAGAACATTTTAGATAATTTACCTGATGGATTGCCACCTATGAGGAGTATTAGTCACTGTATGGATCTGATTCTTGGAGCTAGTTTTCTTAATAAGTTAACACACCGAATGACACTGACAGAGAATGAGGAGTTGAATAGACAAGTGCAAGAATTGTTGAGGAAGGGTTTGATCAGAGAAAGCTTAAGTCCATGTGCAATACCTATTGTGCTAGCACCTAAGAAGGATGGAGAATGGAGGATGTGTATATATTCTAGAGCTATAAACAAGATCACAGTGAAGTATATATTTCCTTTTCCCCTTATGGATGACATTATGAATTGTTTGAGTGGAGCTAAATATTTTACAAAGATAGATTTGAAGAGTCGATATCATCAGATCGGAATCAGAGAAGAGGATGAATGGAAGACAACATTTAAGACAAATGAAGGATTGTATGAGTGGTTGGTGATGCCTTTTGGACTAAAAAATGCACTGAGTACTTTCATGAGATGAATGAGGTATTGAAGAAATTATTGGGTAAGTCTGTCATTGTTTACTTGGATGACATCTTGATTTTCAATAAGAGTAGAGAAGAACAATTTTTCCATATAAGACAAGTTTTGCAGAGGTTGAGAGAAGTTGTTGATAAACATTAAGAAGTGTGGTTTCGTGAAGGAGGAATTCATATATCTAGGATTTGTGATATCTTTGGATGGATTGAAGATGGATCCTGAGAAGGTAAGATAAATTGTTGAGTGGCCAACACCAGATAGCATTGGAGAGGTGATATCATTTCATGGATTGGCTAGTTTCTACTGGAAGTTTATTAGGAATTTCAATTATATTTGCAGTCCTATGATAGAGACTATGAGAGGAGATAAGAAGGATTTTATGTGGACATTTGTAGCACATCAAAGTTTTGAGTTGTTTAAACAGAAGGTGACTGAGCATCGTGCATTGGCTTTACCAAATTTTAATAAGCTATTTCAAGTAGACTATGATGCAAGTGGAAATATAATTGGAGCAATGTTGAGTCAAGAAGGAAGGCTAGTGGCTTATTTTAGTGAGAATTTGAATGATGCTAGGAGAAGGCATTCAATGTATGATCAAGAGTTTTATGCCATACTTCAAGCCTTGAAGAAGTGGAGACATTTTTTTTTTCCTAAGGAGTTTGTGTTGTATATGGATCATCTAGCATTGTAATATTTGAACAATCAAGGTAAGTTGAATCAGAGACACATGAGATGGGTAGAATTCTTGCAGAGCTATACTTTTGTTTTGAAGCATAAGAGTGGAAAATCAAATAGATTTGTTGATGCTTTAAGTAGGAGAAGGAATTTACTAACATAAATGAGAGTTGAGGTATCAAGCTTTGATGAACTAAAGAACTTGTATGAGCGAGACCCATATTTTGTAGAACCTTGGAGAGCTTGTAAAGAACCAGTTTTGGAGGATAGGAGTTAATAGTTGGATTATTTCATTCAGGAGGATATGTTGTTTCGAGGAAATTAGTTGTGTATACCCCAGAGTTCAATGAGGGATAACTTAGTGAAAGAAAAGCATAGTGGAGAATTGTCAGGACACTTTGGTGCTGATAAGACAGTAGCATTGGTAAGTGAGAATTATTTTTGGCCTTAGATTCATAAGGATGTCAGGAAATTTGTGCATGGTTGCAAAGTTTGTCAAGTTTCAAAAGGAGTTAGTCAGAATGTTGGATTGTATAAGCCTTTGATAGTTCTAGAGAGAGACCTTGGGAGGATAATAGCATGGATTTCATACTTGGTTTGCCAAAGAAAAAAAGAGGTAATGATTCTATATTTGTAGTGGTAGAAAAATTTTCTAAGATGACACATTTCGTACCTTGTAAGAATACAATAGACGTGGTACATGTAGCAAACTTATTTTTCAAGGAAGTGGTTAGATAGCATGGGTTACCTAGGAGTATTGTTTCAAAAAGAGATACAAATTTTGTTGGTTAGTTTTTGAGGAAACTTTGGAAGAGGTTAAAGATGAATTTAAAGTTTAGTTCTACTTTTCACCCATAGACTAGTGGACAAACATTAAACAAGAGTTTGGGGAGCTTCTTGAGATGTTTGGTTGGAGAGAATACCAGAAGTTGGGATTTAGTCCTTGCACAAGCAAATTTTTCTTACAATAATTCAATGAACAAGAGTATTGGAAAGAAACCTTTTGAGATTGTTACTAGTGTTCATTCTAGAGGTATATCAAAGTTCAAAGACATCAAAATGGAAGATAAAAGGAGTGCAGAGGCAAAGGAATTTTCAGTACATATGAATAAAGTGCATATTCAAGTGAAGGAGCAGAATTTTGGAGAACATGAACCGAAAGTATAAGGGGAAAGCAGATGAAAAGAGGAGACATAAGGAGTTTGAAGTTGGAGATGAAGTAATAGTATATTTGAGGAAGGAAATATTTCCAATTGGAACATACAATAAGCTGAAGATGAGGAAGTTTGGACCCTGTAATATTTTGAAAAAAAATGATTAAGGAAATGCATATGAAGTGGAGTTACCAGATGACATGCATATATCACCTATATTCAACATTCAAGCAGATCTACACCAGTACCATGAAGAAG
This sequence comes from Sequoia sempervirens, assembly GCA_007258455.2. Lineage (NCBI taxonomy): Eukaryota > Viridiplantae > Streptophyta > Pinopsida > Cupressales > Cupressaceae > Sequoia > Sequoia sempervirens. The sequence goes on from VDFB02271358.1 coordinate 595,042,832, forward strand.
CATAATTCAGTGAAGAAAATAAAGAAAAAATGGAGAACCACTTTCCTAAACAACAAACAGATGAGAGAGAGGAGATTTTGGACATTATATATGGGAGGAAAACTTATGGAAGACAATACAAAGAATATCTTGTGAAGTGGAGAGGTAGAGCAGTGGAAGATTCTTCTTGGATTTCTCAGGCTGAGGTAGACCATCTTGGTTTTCCTTTATCCCCAAGAAAGTGAGTGACTCACTTTTCAATAACCCTGGATGTCTAATGTAGGAGCATCCTTGGTTCATGGCAATCTTGCATCAACAAAAAATGTATTTTCTTTTAGTTTTGTTCTTGTTCTATTCTTACTTAGTTTGTGTTGGTGGGTTCATCATATTTTCTCACTAGAACTTGTGAATCTTTTTTTACATTATGGACATGTTCATTTTCCATATTCCAAGATTTGAGCGCGATTGGATTTTTTTCTAGCAAGTTATCGCTTCTAGATTTAATGGAAGTTTCTTGAACCGACACTGGAATAAATTTCAAGCCCAATGGTTAGTTCGATCTCATGGATCTTTCCCATGACTTGTGAATCTTAATGATGTGATTTTAAATGTTCCATGGAGTGTCCCCAACCTTAATTATAGGTCCACACTTCATCCCATGCATTCACTAAGGAGTAATTCAAATGTGAGGCTGACCTGTTCATGCACACATTACATTTTATTTCATTGGAGATTGTAATAACTTTGGTTGATGTGGATGTTTCTAGACCCACAGATGTGATATAAAGCTTGTAATAGATCATTAAAAAAGCAGGGGAATAATAAGTAGATAAGTTCTTGATCCCAATTGTAAGATTTCAGCTCGCATATAGGAGCATATTGGAATGTTGTATTTTTTAATATGTTGTATCAAGCTCGTGAGTGAGCTAAGCCTGGATGTTGTCGGCCAATTGTAATTGAGATTTCTGTTAATGAGAATATTTCCATCTACATTTTCCTTCATATTTTGTGTTGCTTCTGTTGTGTTCTTTATATATTTTCATCACTTTGATTTATCAAGAAGTTAGACTCAAGAGAGATATCATGGTTGGGGATAACTATGCCAAAAAAATATAAAATTAATGTGTGTATGTCACATTATCGCCCAATAAGAGTTAATTGTGGAGGGAAATTTCATAAAATGTGAGTGTGAAAAAGTTAGGTGAACTTGATAAAAAAAATAGTGTCAAGTTTGGTACTAAAGGAAAAATAATTTAGGTAGAATCCAAAGAAGACCTATAAATGTTAAATAGATCTAAATGTAGATTTGAGAAAACAACAAAATGTGACTCCAAAGTATTTTGGGTCCAAAGAAGATGAAGATGAAAATATACATGAATGTGACCTCAACATTGATAAAATGCATGTTCAATGCACTTTAGAGGATTTAAATTGACCATCACACTTATAACAAAGGAGATAGACCACCTAAGGGTTGAAACACAACCAAACAAGAGTTGAGATACCTAGCTATGAAATGCAAATGGTGAATGAAACACAAACTACATACTTAATATAACTTGTTGCAACTGAAGACTTCATCAATCTAACGAAGCCCAATGGAATTTACAAAGAAGACTAAACATGGGAAGCCTAGAGGACTAAAAAATATGCAACTCATGAACCACTTAAAATTGTATATAAAGATTAGAATAAGTAATCCAAGATGTAACAAACTTAAAGTACTATAAGAAAACTACTTATATACAATATTGATTAATGATAACACCAAAAATCCAACAAAATAATCCACCTCTTTAATGTAAAAAATATTATTACTTTTTAATTTATTAATTTTATATATAGATATAGATATAATCCTACAATAACTTTCGCTAGAACCTATCAATACACTTAACCATGCATAAATATATACATACCTATTGCACCTTACTAGTATCTAACCTAAATTATTTATTTTATGTGAATAATAATCATAAGAAACCCTTGAATTTCCCTTCTTTATGTTGGGTTACACCGTGAGAACCAACTTGTAAGTAATGTCATATTATGTTGTTTAATTCAATTAATGAATTCAAATACTCATATATTAAATAAATCAGGTAATGATAACGTTGACGGGAGTGTGAGGCGGCGTGTTATATTTTCTTGCACAATTGCGATGGACGACGCGTACTCCAGAATCAAAATACAATAATTCTTTCTAGAAGAAATTTGACGTCACAGCCTGACGGAAGAATATCTCGTTCCAAAAGGTATTTGAAAGATCGGGTTTGAAGTCAACATAAACTCTTAGCCCAGTCATTGAAAAATAATATGATGATTTCATTTATTCAGCTGTAATTCAGTGTGAAATGTTTTGGTTTGTTTGCACTTTGAATAGAGAGATACCTAAGACTCTTGTGCGGATTGACCATCACCATAGATAACTTCTCCGGTCATTTCAACAGAAAAAGGTAAACAAAAATTCTATGACACTATTTTTGGATGATCTGTTTGTAATTTAGTACTCTACAATTTAACAAGAAGGCACTTTATTAGTTTTGTAGTGAATTAAATTTTATAAAGTATTCGCCAATTTTCATTTTTTAAAAATTATATTTTATTGTATTTAAGTTATCATAAAATTTATTTAATGATGTTTTCATAGTGATAGAGAATTTATAAACAGAATATTAAAATTTTAAGTTGTGTGAAATGTAATAAATTATTTTTGATTATTTTTTGTATTTTGGTTTTATTTATTGGAATATAAAATATAGAAAAGATATTTCTAACAAGTTATTTGTTCTTTATTTTTCATAATTTATTTTCATGATTCCTATATGTTATTGAGTCACATCTAAAATGATCTATAAAAAGGCATGATAAGGAATATTATAATCATCGAAAGAATCAAATCATACTTTAGCTCTATAAATCAATATATCGTCAAATAAATGTTTCAAAGTACATTTTACCAAGAATTCGCATGGTATAAAGAATAAGAAATAAGAAGCAAGAAAAACACATAAAGGAGAGTCCATAAATGCATGTAAGAGAAAACCTACCATAAGATGAAGAAACATTTTCACTAGATTCAACATCATATTAAAACAAAATATTTATAGGTTATTTTTAACACTTTTAAATAAAATTTTACATGTTTCATGAATTAAAATATATATTTCAATTTGTAAGATTGGAAATTATTTCAAGAGACACATAGTGAAATTTCTATTATGATGTCACTCGATACAATGAGATATTAATAAAATATCATTTGTTATAAAATATTTGACATGAGATTCTACAAGTATATAGCATATTCCTCTCCAATAATTTTAGTGTTAAATTTTCATTATTTTTACAAGTATTTATGATAGAATTTAATTTTTGGGTAAGCCTTGATATTTAAATTTGTTGAACTCACGAGCACACATGGAAACACAATAACAAACTTGCAATGTTTATTTATAATTATTTAGATAATTCTCTAACTTATGAGTTCTTATGGACATATTACTACATTTCAAAATGAATTGCTGATTGCTTAACTAACCTCAATTATTTACATAAAGTGAGTTTTTACCTTACAAGCACAATGCTAAAAGTATAACTAAATATTTTATTAAACAAAAGATACTTAATTTTTATGAATGATTATGTTGGTGTTAGGTTATTCTATGGTTTCTTTGAAATATAGGTCACATTTGTAAATGTTGATTTTGTTGCATCCTCCATAAGCTACACCTACTATGTTGTTTCCTATTTTTTTTTCTTTATAGCTTCCATCTCCTTCATATGGTATACATTTCTTCACCTATAATAATTATAAAATGAAAGAGATAAAGAAAATGGAATCTAAAGATTAGTGATATCATATTATTAAGAGGCAATAGATTCTTCAAAAAAAAAATCATATTACACACACTCCTCTAAAATTAGATATTTGTCTATTTATTCTAAAATAATTTTTATTATACTTATTTTTATTGAAAAATCAATATCTAATAAGATAATAAGAATAAAAAATTATAAAATTTATTGAAATTTAATTTAATATAATTTATTAAATATAATTATATATCTCTTAGGATTATTTATTTATAATTATTACTAATATATTTATTATTCATTAATAACATCTATAAAAATAAATTATAAATTTTCAAAAATGATATATATATTAATGAAAAACACTGTGTGTTAAGCAAATATTTCGTGACATTTATCTGTTCAGACTTATTTTTAAAATAATAAAACATACTTTAATTTAGACAAACTTATTTATAAATTAAATACATATATGACAATAATTTTATAAAAAAATTCAAATCAGTATTCCTAAAATTTAAATTATATTTAACAAAAACAAATAAATAAATACGGCCATACGGCCATCAAATTCAGAGTAACAAACTCCACTCTATAGGGATGAGGGTACATTGTAATTAGTCGGACTTAAATAATTCAAACGTAACATTAAAACTGTGCGTTAAAATATTTCCAACATATTAAGAACAACCATTAAAAAGGTGGTATTCTTTAGGGCTAGACTCTCTATCTAACTAATTGATAGTGATTGTCTATTATTTTTATTTTTATTATAAGCTTACATTTTCCTTTTCCCAAGCAAAAATGGAAGAAGAAATGTAAAGTTTGATCTTCATTAGAAATAAAAATCATGACTTGCATGTTATCCTTTCATTGTTTCCAAGATAAATTATTTCATTAAGAAGAGTTTTTTTTGTTGCTTGAACCCTTCCCTTTGAAGGATAATTTTATAGTAAAAAATTGATATCAATATTCAATCTTATATAATAGACATATGGAATTTTATTATACTTTTATTATAGTATGATTTTAAAGTAGAAGATACAGATAATGAAGGCTCATACTTCCAAACAAGTGATGTAGTAGGATAAAAAAGTTGGGAATTAGAGATCTATGCTATCACTTAGCCTTTAGGTAGAGTGAGAAGGAAATAACTATTAATGTGGAGGGAAAGATAAAATCTAGGGTCTTGAAGGGAAACTTAGTAACAAGGTATGACAATAAGATAAATCTTGATAAATTGAAAGGAAAAATATTATAAAAAAATAAAGAAAGTAAGGAAATAGGAAAATAAAGGCTAAGAAGTTTAATGCAAAAAGAAGTAAAAAAAAAAAGTAACATGGGGAAGTGTGGATTAGAACGGAAGAAGAGTGGTAAGAGGAAACCTAAAAACCTAAGGTAGAGAGCCAAATAGAACATACTCATACTTAACAAAACTTAGAATTTTTATAGTACATAGCTAAACTATGATGGGATGTAGACCAAAACTCTTAGCACAAATCAATAACTTCATCCATTGAGGAAAACATCTAATAAAACATGACTAATGGGTCAAATAAAATTGAAATAAATGAAAGGGGGTTCCTAGTTTCTTTGGAAATTTATGGGGCGTTGACGCAATGAATAAATAATATTTTAAACCTTAATATTATATTTTAAAGTAAAACTATTCTTCTTTTCCTCTTAGAATATAATTAGTTAGTGCCCCATCACACTTTCGTAACTCAATAATAAAAATATTAACATCACTTTAGCAAGTTGAAATTGATAAATTGTTAGAGGATCATGTTACTGTGTTCAACCCTTACATGAATATACTTCACTTAAGGGGATTGAAGTACAGGGATATAGAATTATTGTTTTTTATTTGTGTATATGGAATTGTGTTTACATTTTCTTACTTAGCTATTGATTAAACAAATCAAATGAAAAATATTACAAATTTATAAAACATTAGATATGGTTACTAAGAGATTATTTGTTACTTCTTATTTCTCAATTATTGTATTTTTTAATTTGCTAAGAAAAAACCCCTCTTATTGTAGGAGATGGAAACTCCTTCCCAAGATCCTCAACCTGTAACAACAAATTACCCACACATATGAGAGAAGTAAACACAACTATTCTTCCAAATATCAAGAATGATATTTGGAAAATGAGATAAAAAATTACATATTGTACAAGCCTTTTTAAAGGCATGAAAAATTTAGATGAGTGAACAACTACCCGATACGGGAAAAAACCACCCAAGTAATTAAACTAAGTTAAACTTAACACTAATGCCCTGCCTTAAGTGCAAAATTAGGGAGATTATTATTCAAAATGAAATGCAAGATGGGTCTCTCCTATGAGGCCATGTTAGGTATCCATGCACAATTGCTATGCAATGCAATCTCTCACAACTAGAGAAAAGGAGAAAAACCCTATGGGAGAAAACTCCTCTCCAAAAGGGAAAAAAATGTTGAAAAGATGAAAGGAGGACTTCATAATACCCCCCAAGGGAAACTCCCATCACCGATCTCAGCAAAGTACAAAAGGAGAGAGACTATGTAGCCATGCCATATAAAAGAGTGGAAATGTTGAAGATCCCCCCATGATGAAGAAACTCCTATGCTGATCTTGGAAGTTTGAAGAATATACCATGTTTGCAAACAACATGCCTCCCTTTAGGGAGAAATAACCACTGATGCAAGTGAAACTCCAACTCTGAAACAGGAGAAGGGAGAGGAAGAATCAACATGAAAGATTCCTCTAAAATCTATCTCAGTGCCTCCATGTAACCAAATGTCACATCATGATCAGGTGCAACCTCAACTGAAGAAGGTGGCTTAACAAGACCGTGTGGAAAGGTTGAAGCAAAAATTTCGAAAGACACAAATGGTGTGACAATAGTGCATATATTGTCATAAAAAGGAAGGGATTTACCCTCAAATGCATTATCCAAATCAAAAATGTGAGATTCACAAAACAACTCTGCAAGGCATGCCAAGTGACTATCCCACAAAGAATGATTTGAAGGATCATGAACACCATGTTGTGTTGAAGAACCAACATTTGAAGCAATAGGAGATGAATCAACATAGGTCTAAAGAACTCCAAAATTTAAATGACTAATCTCTCTTGAAGAATTGCTATCAACACTAGTAAGAGGGGTGTGAGGCTCATAATCATCATCATCAACAAAATGAGAAATGGAATAGAGACGAGACTCATGATCAACTTCACTAGCAACAATGACTTTTCTAGTATCATCCTCTCTAATGAAAACACAATCTGTAGTGAACTCTAGAGTCTTAGGTACCTTACCATGAGTAATTTGATAGATAGAAAGTAGATTTATGTGCAAATCAAGAATACATAGTACATTTGTGAAACAACCACCACCAATCTCAAAATTTCCTATCCCTACAACATCCAAAAGCTTACTATCTCCTAACAAAATCTTAAAAGTATTAGTAGGATGAAAACACAAAAGAGGATAGTGAGTAAAACCCATGTAATGAGATGCTCCTGAATCCAAAAACCATCTATCACGACCAAAATGAATTGAAAAAGTTACTAATACATGTCCTTTACCCATGTAAAGTTTATCTTATTTACCACTTACAAATATTGCATTCCCTAACTATGTAGGTTTAGATGATGATGCAGATGGAGAGGTTGTAGAAGAAGGAGTCACAGATGAAGGCAGTGAAATATTGTTATTTTGAAGAAGATGTGAAAGCTCATCAATCTTCTTCGTATAATAGTGGTGTTCATCATGAGCTTTCTTCTTGCAATACACACAACTGAACTTCTCCTTCTTAGCTTTATCCTCTTTTGAAGAGGAGGACTCATTACACTCTATATTAGCCTTAGGTTTCTTCTTCCCTTTGTTTAGACATTCTTGTGCAAGTAATGCATGATTCATAGATACCTCTAATTGGGAAAGTTTGGATTGCTCCCTCGTCAAACTGTCACAAAATGTCTTAAAAAAGGAATTTGGAATGCATTGCCCAAATCATCCATAGTGGAGTAGAAGGTAGAAGAATCCTAATGGACCTCACAACTTAGACAAAATCAAGAAAATGGAATCCTTATCAGTTTTACCCTTCCCACATCCCACCAATTATGAGCTCACATATTTGAACTTTACTAGGAAATCGTCAATGGAAGGAAATGCATTAGGGAAAAGAGAAGTTAATTCTACCTCTACTTCCATAGCACAAAACTCACTGACCTAACCAAATAGGTTTTGTAACTCATCCCATACCTCCTTGGGTGTATTACACTCCTTAATATGGAAAAAAAACTGTCAGAAAAATGCAAAGATATTAGACCCATAGCTTCGTCACACTTTTTTGTGAGAAAATGTTTCATACTCCTTGGTAAAAGTGGGTTGATTATCACTTAGTGTGGAACAAAAACCTTTAGATTAGAGCAATCTATGATTTTAATATTCTAGTATGCTAGTTATTGGGGGTTAAAATTTCAATGAAATCATGAGTAGCCATGACAACAGTTTGCACCAAAAGAAAGAAAAAAATGCACCAAATTGATATAATTGAAACCTCAAAAAAAATCAACAAATGCAGCCTCTCAAGATTTATTTTTCCAACATCCAAAAAATATCACTCAAGAAAAAACATTGAATATGTACTTGAATATGTATGTGTAAGGTAGCCTCTTCACAACCTGTGATACTTGCTCACACTAACCAAAGGGATGCAAAGCTACTTAAATAGCCAAAAAATACCCCATGCTACCAATGTGGGATAATTTTTATAGAAAAAAAAACCTCAAAGAACCTTCGGGACCACCTGCACTTCAACCCAACTTGAAACCCTAAATATTTGTTGCAAACTTATAAATTTTAAAGTTTTTCATATATTTTTCGACCAAATCCAAAATGCAGAGTAGGATGCTAAAGGGTTTTCCAAAGCCTCCAAATCACACCTCTCCTCAATAGAAAAAAATGGCAATAATGGAAACTTTGAAACTTAATAAATTTCAAATCCTAAATAATTCTTCGGTAGGCAAAAATATGCCTAGATCTTCTCAGTAGAAACTCTCTAGGAAGGTAAGTAGGAGGAGGAATTTTGATACCATGTAAGAGATGACAACTCCTTCCCAAGATCCTCAACTTGCACTAACAAATCAGCCTCATATACAAGAGAAGCAAACACAACTATTCAGCCAATATTGATAATGATAGTCAAAAAAATAAGATGAAAAATTTTGTACTGTACAATCCTTTTTAAAGGCATAAAAAATTCATACAAGTGAAAAGCTACCCAATATGAGGAAAAACCACCCAAGTAATTAACCTAAGTTAAACTTAGCACTAACACTTATCCTGGTAGAGCCTAAAGAATAAGAACATATTATCTAAAATGTCATGCATTGGTCCATTATTAACACTATCTAATCATAAGTGTAAAGCAACATCCTATGTTGACATTCATTTATATTATTTTTAAGTGTTATACTAAGGATTAATGGAGTTGCAATAATGATCAACAAACACATTATACACATAAATTCAAGAACTGATATCTTTTTGAAGCTAAAATTATTAATGTACTTATTTGTTATGCTACACATGAACATGAATTAATATAAATAAATGAAGATGATGAGTTGTGTACAATTTAGGTAGAAATAAAATATATTGGGTTATGCGGTTGATGTTATGGCCATGTTATTTAAAGAATTCCCTTTTTTTTTTAGGATATATGTGTTAACATAGATCAAAGTGGCTCACTCCATGGGGGAGATCTTGAGTATATTAAAGCCACAACTAGGGTGGAGTCTAAAAGCTTAAATGTGATGTAATTTTTATTACCTACATACGAGGCCCTTTAAAATTTAAACACTCTAGGTACAATAGTCTACTTCAAGCCATCATCAATGTTTCCCAAAGTAACATACATGAGGAGTAACATGAAGAGCACTTGGTGTCATGGAGTGACAAAATATTTAATTTTGAGAACATGAGAGTGACTTGCTCCCAAATATTTATTCTCAATCCCTTGAATATTCTAAATGAAGATCTAAATGAGTTGTAAGGAAAATAGGATGTGGAAATGCGACAATTCTCCCTAAGTCATTCAAGAATTTCCTAGGACCCCAAATTGGATTGATTATCAACCCCAAAGGTGAGTCAATTCTCAACAAGGAAAACCTAAGAGGGGGTTCTTTAAGCTTTAGGGGTTCACCACCAAGCTAAAGCTTGGAAAAGACAACTTAACATTCAACTCACAAAACATAGTAATGCAAGCTAAATAATGAATTCAAATGATTAAATCAAGCAACAAAAAGTTATGATGTGTGTAACTAGGAAGTCTAGAAATGTGATGACAATTCTAGAAATGCAAAAATTCTATCAAAATATGCGAGGGAGGAATAAGAATCCCTTACCATTGTCTTAGTCCCACTACTATTTTTCATGGAAAATGAAAAATCTTTAGATTTCAAAACAAAATCCAAAAGAATCTCGACAAAATCCAAAGGCTAAGAAGTTTAATGCAAAAAGAAGTCAAAAAAAGAAAAAAAAGTAAAATGGGGAAGTGGGGAATAGAAGGGAAGAATAGTGGTAAGAGGAAACCTAAAAACCTAAGGTAGAGAACCAAATAGAACACACTCATACTTAGAAAAACTTAGAATTTTTATAGTACATAGCTAAAGTATGATGAGATGTAGACCAAAAATCTTAGCACAAATCAAAACCTTAATCCATTGAGGAAAACATCTAATTAAACATGACTAATGGGTCAAATAAAATTGAAATAAATGAAAGGAATGAACATGGAAGGTGGTTCCTAGTTTCTTTGGAAATTTAATGCACAAATAATATTTTAAACCTTGATATTATATTTTAATGTAAATCTATTTTTGTTCTCTTCTTAAAATATAATTAGTTAGTGCCCCACGACACTTTCATAACTCAATAATAAAAATATTAACATCACTTTAGCAAGCTGAAATTGATAAATTGCTAGAGGATCATGTTGTTTTGTTCAACCTTTACATGAATATACTTCACTTAAGGGGATTGAAGTACAAGGATATAGAAATATTGTTTTTTTATTTGTGTATATGGAATTGTTTTTGCATGTTCTTACTTAGCTATTGATTACACAAATCAAATAAAAAATATTACAAATTTATAAAACATTAGATATGGTTACTAAGAGATTATTTGTTATTATTTATTTATAAATTATTGTATTTTTTAATGAGCTCAAAAAATATCCCTCTTATTGTAGGAGACGAGAACTCCTTCCCATAATCCTCAACTTGCAACAAAAAATCACCCTCACGCATACGAGAGAAGAAAACATGACTATTCTGACAAATATCAAGAATGATATTCAAAAAAATGAGATGAAAATATACATACCCTACAATCCTTTTTAAAAGAATGAAAAATTCAGATGGGTGAACAACTACCCGATACAGGAAGAAACCACCCAAGTAATTAACCTAAGTTAAACTTAACACTAACACGCCACCTTAAGTGAAAACTTAGGGATATTATTATGCCAAATGAAATTCAAGATGGTTCTTTCCTATGAGGCCATGTCAGGTATCCATGCACAACTACTATGCAATGTAATCTCTCACAATTGGAGAAAAGGAGAAAAACCCTATGGGAGAAAACTCCTCTCCAAAAGAGAGAAAAAATGTTGAAAAGATGAAAGGAGGAGGACTTCACAAGACCCCCTAAGGACAAATCCCATCACTGATCTCAACAAAATAAAAAAGGAGAGAGACTATGTAGGCCCCCCATAGAAAATAGTGGAAATGTTGAAGAAACTCCTATGCTGAACCTAGAAGTTTGAAGAATATCCCATGTCTGCAAACAACATGCCTCCCTTTAGATAGAGAAAACCACTAATGCAAGAGAAACTCCAACTCTGAAACAAGAGAAGGGAGAGGAGTAATGAACATGAAAGATGCCTCTAAAATCTATCTCAATGCCTCCATGTAACCAAATGTCACATCATGATTAGGTGCAACCTCAACTAAAGAAGGTGGCTTTAACAAGACCATGTGGAAAGTGTGAAGCAACAATTTCCAAAGACACAAATGGTGTGACAATGGTGTAGATACTATCATCAAAAAGAAGGGATATACCCTCAAATGCATCATCCAAATAAGAAATGTGAGATTCACAAAACAACTCTATAAGACTTGTTAAGTGGATATCCCACAAAGAATTATCTACAGGATCAAAAACATCATGTTGTGTTGAAGAACTAACCTCTAAAGCAATAAGAGATAAATCAACATAGGTATAAAGAACTCCAAAGTGCAAATGAACAATCTATCTTGAGTAATTTCTATCAACATTAGCAAGAGGGGTGTGAGGCTCATAATCATCACCATCAACAAAATGAGAAAATGCATAGAAATGAGACTCATGATCAATTTCACCAACAATAATGACTTTTCTAGTATCAACCTTTCTAATGAAAACACAATCTGCAATGAACTCTATGTAGTCTTACATACCTTACCATGAGTAATTTGATAGATGGAAAGTAGACTTGTGAAATCAGGAATACATAGTACATCTTTGAAACAACCATCACCAATATCAACATTTCCTATCCATGCAACATCCAAAAGCTTACTATCTCCCAACAAAATATTAGAAGTATTAGTATGATGAAGACCTGAAAAAGGATAGGGAGTAAAACACATGTAATGAGATGCTCCTAAATCCAAAAAAAGTCTATCATGACCAAAATGAATTGTAGAAATTAATAATGCATGTCCTTTACCAATGTAGAGTTTATCTTCTTTACCACTTGCAAATCCTACATTCCCTGACTGTGTAGGTTTGGATTATGTGTAGATGGAGAGGCTGTAGAAGGAGTCATATGTGAGGGTAGAGGAATATATTTTTTTCTAATAAGATGTTAAAGATCATCAATCTTCACCATATAATAGTGGTGTAACTCATCATGATTTTTCTTCTTGCAATACACACAACTGAACTTCTCCTTCTTAGGTTTATCCTCTTTTGAAGAGGTAGAGGACTCATTAAACTCTTTCTTATCCTTAGGTTTCTTCTTCCCTTTGCTCTATGATGTTTGTACAACTAATGCATGATTAATAGAGACCCCCTCTAACTAGGAAAGTTTGGCTTGCTCTCTCAACAAATAGTTAGAATGTCTCAAAAGAAGGCATTTGGAATGCATTGCCCAAAGCATTCATGGTGGAGTAGAAGGTAGAAAAAAACTCCAAATAGACCTCTCAGCTTAGAAAAAATCAAGAAAATGGACTCCTTATCAGTTTTACCCTTCCCACATCTTGCCAATTGTGACCTCATAGATTTGAACTTGACTAGGTAATCATCAATGGAAGGAAATGTATAAGTAGAAAGAGAAGTTAACTTTTCCTCTAGTTGCAAAGTATAGAACTCGCTAACCTAACCAAACAGGTTTCATAACTCATCCCATACCTCCTAGGTTTATTACACTCCTCAATATAGAAAATAACACTGTCAAAAACATTTAAAGATATCAAAGCCATAGCCTTGTCACACTTGTTTTTGTGAGAAAATGTTTCATACTCCCTGGTAAGAGTGGGTTGATTATGACTTAGTGTGGACCAAACCTTTAGATTGGAGCAACCTACACATTTTAATCTTCCAAGTATGGTAATTATGGGGGGTTAAAAGTTCAATTGAATCAAGAGTATCCATGACAAAACTTTGCACCAAAAGAAAGCAAAAAATCCAAAAAAAATGAGCCAATGTAGCCTCTCCAGATTTATTTTTCCAACATCAAAAAAATATCAGTCAAGAAAAAAAGATTGAATATGTACTTGAATTTGCACGTGCAAGATAGCCTCTTCACAACCTATGATACTTTCTCACAACAACAAAAGGGAGTACAAAGCTATTTAAATAGAAAAAAATATAGAGTTTTCTTTTAGTATTTAGCATTCAGGCCTTTCCTTAGCATCACCAATGTCTACTCTCACCATGCCTCTAATGGTTCCTTTGCTTAGAAAAATTGAGCCTCTTGCAATCACTCCCCTCCAAACAACAAAATCATGCCCACTAAATCACCCTTTGCATAGTGATTTTAGGGCTTTCTTTGTAGCAATTTGTGGAGAAATAGAGAGAAATAGAAGGTTCTAAAAATTGCACACAATAGCTTTGATGTCTAAAATAAAGAGAAAAAAAATAGAATGAAGAGAATCAACCTAATGAACAATAGTTTTGATGTTGACCTAGATTTCCAAACATCATAGTAGGAAATTCAAAGTTCCTAGATCTTCACAACACCCCTTATCTCTTTTGTCATTTCCAATGCCTATGATTGTAGCAATATGAGATATTGCAACTTCTCTAATTTTTTATTTCATTTTTTCTTCATAGGTCACTCATCCTCTTTCCCAACACAAATTACAGTTGAAGATATATGGTTGGGCACAAAATAGATCCTATTCAATTGGAAATCAAACCTTTTGAACAAAAAATCATGCCTCTCTATTTTGAATCATTCCTCCAAAGAGTAGAATGCTAGAGGGTTTTCTAAAGCCACCAAATCACACCTCTCCTCAAGAGAAAAAAGTGAAATATTGGTAACTTTGAAATTTAATAAATTTCAAATGCTAAAAAAAAAATTCAATATGAAAAAAATATGCTTAGATCTCCTCAGTAGAAACTCTCCAGGAAGATGAGAAGGGGGAGGAGCTCTGATACCATGTAGGAGACAACAACTCCTTCCTAGGATCCTCAACCTACAAAAACAAATCAGCCTCACACATATGGGAGAAGCAAACACAATCATTCTGCCAAATATCGAGAATGATATTCAGAAAAATAAGAGGAAAATTTACATACTGTACAAGCCTCTTTAAATGCATGAAAAATGCAAACGGGTGAAAAAGTACCCAATACAAGGAAAATACACCCAAGTAATTAACCTAAGTTAAACTTAACACTAACACTTATCATGGTAGACCCTGATGAATAACAACATATTATCTAAACTTTCATGCATTGGTCCATTGTGACAACTATATAATCATAAGTATAACCCAACGTCCTATGTTGACATTCCTTGATATTATGTTTAAGTGTTATTCTAAGGATTAATGGAGTTGTAGTAATCATCAAAAAACACATTATACATATAAATTCAAGAACTAATATCTTGTTCAAAGCTAAAATTATTAATGAACTTCTTTGTTACACTACACATGAATGAATTAATATAAATAAATTAAATTATGAGTTTTGTAGGATTTCTATTGAAATAAAATATATTGGGTTGTGTGTCTGATGTTATGGCCATGTAATTTAAAGAATTCCTTTATTTTATTGATGATATATGTGTTAGCATAGATCAAGATGACTCACTCCATGGGGTATATCTCAAGTATATTAAATCCACAACTAGGGTGGAATCTACAAGCTTAAATGTGATGTACTTTTTATTACCTACATAAGATTCCATATAAAATGTATACACTCTAAGTACAATATTCCACTTGAATCCATCATCAATGTTCCCGAAAGTAACATACAAGAGGAGTAACATGAAGAGGCACTTGGTTTCATGGAGTGACTAAATATATTGAATTTTATGAACATGAGAGTGACTTGCTCCCAAATATTTATTCTCGATCCCTTAAATATACTAAACAAATATCTAAACCATGTGGAGAAGTAAATAAGTTCCAAAAAAATTTCTAATAGAACACCTTGAACTTAAAAGAGGTGTAAGTTTATGCTTTCCTTCTTTATGTTGCTTGTATAGTTGATTATTGCCTCAATTTTATTATTATTGAGTGCACTCATAAGAGGAAATTGTTGTCTCTACCTACCAATAAAAAATGTTTTTTTTGTAGGTATTTTTTTTTGTTTCAATTAAATATATCTTTGTAAATCAATTAATTATAATAGTATAACAATTTTAGTCCTCATAAGCAATTTTATTAGATGTTTCATTTGAGTCTCCTTTCTAGATAGATTTTATAACTTTATCCTTCATGTGCTAGATTCAATGTGAGTAATGGTTTTCTTGTTCTAGATAAGAGGTATAATTTTGTTCATTTTCTAAATTAATTTCCCAATATTGAAATCTTATTTCTATTATTTTGGATTATTTATTTTCTACAGAAATAAACCCTTGTCAGATGTCATTCTTGCACTATCTTTTCTCCATGTGTTCCTCATTTTCCTTGAGTTTTTAATGTTATTACTCCCCAACATTGATAACCAACCTAAAACAATTTAACTAAGGATATATTTTTTGTCCCTCCACCAAACACTTTTCTTCACTTATTTCTTGATCTAGACCCTCAATATTGATATCCAATTAGAGATCTTTTTTTATGGACTTATTTCATACATGTATAATTTGATCCTTTACCTCTTATATTAACAATCATATATATTCCTTTCTATCTATGAGCTCCAATTTCTTAATCATGGTGGCCTTATTCTAACTTGCCACAAGTTGACTTCTCTATTTATTAAATTTCTAAGTAATCTCTATCAACCATTTGTTTCATCTTGTCTAATGGTTGTTTAGATATTTAGTTATTTCTACATTATGAATGCCTTAATCTCATGCCAACCGTGTAATACATTCAATATAATGGTTAGAATATTTATTGATGATTTTTATGTGGTATAATGGAAAATTTCTTTCATAATATATGTCATTGTACCATTTTTATTGGCTTAAGCGACATTCCTTGATGTGTTAATGATAAATAGTAGTCCTATTCCAATAAGAAATTGGAGCTCTTCTTATGTGTCTATCTCTTTGATCTTTCTTCATTTTTTGACCTTAATACTTTATGATGTCAATGTAGTACTATTTAGTAAGTCTTCATTATCTAGAGGCATTATGATTTTTTTTGAATCTTGGGGTTGTGATATCTATTTGTTCTCTTTTGATCACAAACCTGAAATCTCATGCATGACTTGTTTAAATTTCAATAGGTAGGTGTAGCAATAATCCATTATTTATTAGTTATCATATGGTGGCCCTAATTTATTTAATATTTTTGTGTTTTGATATTGATCTTAGCTATATTATTCTATTAATAGTGTGCATAACCACATGCCATTAGTAATGTGGAGTTTTAGCAATTTTCAAGCCAATGTATAACCATTGGTCCATTTTTTTGTCATGGCATGCTCTTGGGGTCTTAAATTAAAAGGTTAAATATATCCTTCTTGAAGTGGCATGAACTATGTAATATTCTATGAGCTCAATTTAAAGTAATAACCTATAAGGAATGCATTCCATTCCTTAACCAATTTTTATAGGGGTAAGTCTATACAATTTATTTTTAAAGATAGTGCATTCACTAGAAGTTTTCAAAAGAATATCAATTAAGGATATGCATACCTTGGGTAGAAATTGAGCTAATGTATTTTTAAATATTGACCATTTTTTGAAAAATTATAATAATTCAAATCCCAATTACCCTCTTTGAGAAATAACAAGGCCCCCACTTCAGTGAGAGAATGAACTTGCTTCAAACTCACACTAAAGTAGACCAACGTGCATTAAGAGGGGTCAAAGTGTACCAATGGAAATAAGATGAGATAATGATCAGGAGTGGTGATCAAGCCCCCAAGATCAAGATCCCATGACGAACCAACATAGGCACAAAATGACACTCATGTAAGTGATATAAAGAATACTAATAAGACACAAGCATGCATTGTCAAAGATGAAAAGAGAAAAGGTAAAAGAATAAAAGAGAGTCAGATCAAGCTTCAACCATTTTTCCAGCACCATGTGGATTAGATCTAGGTTGTTTGTTCAAAAAAATGCATAGTCACTCTGAGGCGGTAGAACTTTAGGCTATCCATCAAGTGAAAAGTCCAAAAAGGTGAGAAACATACACCCATGGTTGGTATCCACTCACACACATACACGGGTGGCTATGGGGAAATTAATTCCCCAGTTAGGCTTCCCACTCAAACCATACCAAATTTATACCCCCTAATAACTTTAATAAGGCACCACACAAAAATGATTTTCAAGTTTCATGAGACAAGAAAAAATTTGTATGCTTGGAGCTCATGAACAAACAAGATGGCTCTACAAGCATGCAAGTTGTATTATGCAAGGTAGCCTTATAACGACAAATGAAAAATTCTAAATAGGAAATTTTCAAAGGGGTCTTGCTTATTTCACGTGTGATCTTCAACTTAGGGAAAATTGTACCTAATGTCTCCAAGAGAGGACCAATAAAAGAATAGAAAATTCACAACTTGCGGGATGCAGTGCATCACATCAAGCTGGACTAAGAGGAATGTGATATGCTGAGAGATATCACATGCTTGAAAGAAATCACACCCAATGTCATCCACAAAGTGAAAAAAACATTGTACATGAAGTAAGAAAACTAAACCATGAACCATGAAAAAGAAAAATTACAAAAGAATAATGCCAATGTATGCCCCCACTTTAAAGAAATTGCTAAACACCATACTATGAGCAATTACTTTAAAGTAGAAAATTATAAATTCTAACAAAAAGGAGGACATGAGAGCTAACATGGAAAGCCCTATGCCAAGTCATATGTTTCCAAATTAAGTTGTGTCATGTAAGAGAGAAAGAAAAGAGAGTGTTTTCCTCCAAAAATGAAAACACCAAACATCTAAGGGATCTATGGATTTGGGGTTAGTATGTTCTTTGTTGCAATGATTTTAGAGAGCTAGGAACTATCATCAATCCAAAAATACACATAGAACTAGAAGAATGACACATAGAGAGTGAAATAAAAGAAAAAAATTTCAAGTCAAAATGGAAGAAACATGAATGTATCAATGCCTTGCATCATCCCCAAAAGGAAAACGTGAGACAAATGAAAAGATAAAAGGAAAAGCTTTGGGTCAACATGGAAGAGACATGAATGTCTTAATGCCTTGTGTCATCCCCAAAGGGAAAGAACAAGGAAAATTAAAAAGAAAATTAAAGAAAATTAAAGGAAAGTCCTCTTGGGTCAACATGGAAGAGACATGAGTGTCTTGATCCCTTGCATCATCCACAAAAGGAAAAACACAAGACAAATGGAAAAGATATAAAAAGCAAAAAAAATAAAAGAATTACAACATAGAGAAGAATGGAGGTACAAGTACAGGAATGTCACAAACAGAGAGAGAAAACATCAAACACAACATCATGGGGGATCACATTACGCAGATGCAATCACACAAAAGAAAATGAAAAAAGAATGAAATAATGAAAAATACTAGTAAGGCACGTGCGAGTCATCTTATGCCCATACATCATCCACCTCCCAATCTCAACCTTTATAAGTAGAAGATGGACAATGAGCCTAAGGGACAATGATAAATTCGTTACTAGGACAAGGCTATTTGCTTCTTTCCCTCAATGAGTGCAAGACAAGAATGAGCTGAGGTAGGTGATGGGAAAGGTCATGTAATAGTGAGAATAGAATATTCTACAACTATTACATGACAAGGGGTGGAGAAATATTATACTATGCAATCACTCGATGGCAATCATTGCCATCAAAGTAAAAAATTTCTAATACTAACTTGAATGCATGACACTCATCAGTACTATGTCTAAGATTGTTGTGCTATTAGCAATGTGGAACTTTTGCATCTTTAGGATATAGCACTAGTTTCTCTTTCATTGGTGGTAATGTTATGAGTTATTTGTTCAAAAGAAATTGTAGTTTCCTTTCACTTTCAGGTGGCAGATGAAGGGTTTGTATTTTTTGTAATTTATAAGGCCTTTTGTGCTTGCTAGATTCACCAACTTCTCTAGATGGGATTAGGACAAGAGGTCCTGAGATGATCTTATATTTATCCTTGTTATTGTTATGATTTATTGGTTGTTCTTTAGGAAGGAGGAAATTCATATCATGAGGGGAATCATAGATCACTGTACCATCACTATGAAACCTTAGATATTCTTTAGGAACACTTATGTTGTGAGATGGATCTTGGTATCCTAACCACTTTTTGTTTTCATTAGTTTGTATTTTCTCTAAGATTTGGTGGATCTTGTGTTCACTTGTAATATCACATCCTTGTTTACTCAAGATTGTGAATCTTTTTCCATATGTTTCTTCAAGATTGATGGGAGTGTTTGTTACTTTTTTATCATAAAATGGTTGAGTGCTTTCTTGTTTAGAGGTGCTAGGTTCACCTATTGTAGGGATCTTAGGTTCAACTTTTGTTTCAGGATGTAAGTAGCTAAACATCTCAAGGGGTGGCATGGTAGGATGATTTGGTTGTTTCATGGATGGATAAAAGGATGCATTAGCTTCAAGGTTGTTAAGACAATCATTTAGGAACTTGTTCATGCTATCATCATCTTCTCCAATAATGCCAACATCACGAGGAGAGCATGCATTAGGAGTTGAGTGGGCATGAATGAGTTCAATTTCATTAGGATCATTTCCAAAATAACTACTTGACACATCCACTAGGGACTTTAATGACATCAAAAGCTTGCTAAAGCACATATCCATGATGCAAATTTCAGATTCTAAATTATGCAACAATGTGAAATGAAATTATCTAGATGCAATTTTAAATTTAAGCAAAGCATAGGATGAACTAATTTTAACTAGATGTAATGAATAGGATGAAAGAAAATATCTATAAACTGAAACAAAAAGACAATAACAACAAATAGAAACTTAGAATCTGAACTATAAATGCAAGTGTAGTGTAGTATGTGTAGAGGGACCAATTCACCTAGGGTGGCGAATGAGTCCCAACAATTATTTTCTTGAAATATTTTAGAATCTTTGAAATGATTTTTATTCTTTTTATGTTTTTTGGTCTATATCTAAGATGAAAATGTAGATTTTGATATATTTTCAATGAAATTGGATGCAAAAATGCAAGCTAAAATGAGCTTTCACTAATGCAAAACTAGAAACCCTAGAATTCACATTAACCAATGTAAATCCTAATGCAATGTTAGTGCAAGCTAAATCTATGATGAAAATGCACTACTAATCAAAATTATGATGTTCTAAGGTTGGCTTCACCAAAATGGAACCTAGGAAAATGGCGGATAGGTTGATCAAGTACTATCACACCCACTTTCAAAGCTTCCACTCAAGGATAACCCTAGAGATCTCAATGAAAAAGAGAAAGATATCTTGCAATAGGGCTATGCTAGGGTTTGAATATGATCTAATGAGGGGTTACCCACCAAGTGTAAACTTGGAAAAGATAATGAAATGCAAGATGTAATGTCAAAGCCCAATTTAATGCACACTAACACTAAATGACTTAGAAAAGTAAAAAAAACATAGAAAGTTGTAAAACAGAAAGTGTGCACCTAGGAATCCGAGAAAGATAGAATGGAGGTATAGAATTTTTGAAAATTCACTTTTACTACTAATTAGGACTCATTTTCCAAGTTGGGTGAATCAATCCAATTTCTAGGAAAATGTGCAAGATCAAAAATTTTCCAAAAGGGTATCCAAATCAGCAATATTCTAAAAACTAATAGGAACTAGGACTCATTCACCAAAAGTGGTGAATCAGTCCATTTGGGCTTTTTTGAAGCTACAAAATTTGATTCTTCTCTTCTATGTTTGCTCTATCCTTCCTGATTGTTTTTTAGATCTAATTCTCTAATTTGCAACCTATAGGTGATCTCCAATGTTCTCCGAGGTTTGATTACAACTTTTCTCCAATCTTGCTCCTTATGAAATATTCAACCTAAAACTACAAATCACACATAAAGGAAAGGGGAAAATGTAGTTTGGTTAGTGGATAGGGTTTTTCCTTGGTCAAACCCCTTGTTGGTAATTAAACCTTGAAATGAAAGCAAATATGAATAGAGAATGATGAATGGACAAAAGAAAATATTGCAACTCACCAAACCTAAGCAATAAGGTGTTGCAAATATGCTTGAGATGGGTACAATGGATGTGGTTCTTGACTCTTTCTTGAATGATGTTGATCTTGCTTGAAACACTCATTTGAATCATAAAACCTACATCACAATTGTTAGCACAATAACAAATATGATGGATGAAATCTTTGACATGATGATTGACACATGAATACTACTCTAAAATGATTGATAATCTACCCTTGAATGCTCTTGAATTCTCTTGTGAATGCTTGAATGCTCTTGTGAACTCTCTTGAATGCTAGGTGAGAATATGAGTGAAAGAACCTTGTATTTATACTTAATTATGCAAGCATTCCCGAAATTACAACACTACAAGTTGACATCATATCTAGGAGAATAAAATCCTACTCTAAATTTTAATTAAATTTTATTTTGGGCCACACAAGACTCATTCAACCAAGGTGGCGAATGACTCCCACCAAGCATAATGTATGGGACCAAAAACCAAATTGCTTAGAAATGTGTGAAAATTGTTAGAGTAAAATGTTTATTACTTAATTATTTAATTAAGTCACCTTTTATTATTTCACTTAAGATAAACTTAGTTTTCATTTTGTAGGAATTTAATAATTATTCTAATTATTAAATGTTCCCTTTTAGGTTACACTTTAGAGTTTCTTGATCTCCTTCATAAGGATTGATCTCATTTTATTTTCATTCATTCTCTCTGATTAATGCATCTTTAGCTTTCAGAGCACCCTTTGCTTTTTTGTCTCCATCTATTCCTTTCTATGATAGGTTATTTCCATGTGGGTGATCTTCAGGAACTTCTGTGAAGTTGGCTTTCTCAACTTATACATGGTATCAAAGCTCCAGACCTGTTGCTTCTTGTTCGTGTCTTTGAAGGGTTTTTGGAGCTTCGAGGGTTTAAGATTTGTCTCTTTTGATCTAGGGAATACATGTTTGATTGGAATATTTTGAGTCCAAATGAACCTTGCCATTGATTCTGCAGTGGTCTAAAACCCTAGAAATGACTATTCATTCATCCATTTTGGACACAGTTGATCCAGTAGGCAAAAGAAAAAATTGGCCCTAAGGCCCTATGGCCCAAGGCACATTTTCCAAAAAAAATTAAAAAAATTAAAAAAATCAAAATCTATGCTTTTGAAAAAAGTTCTCCTAGTTGGAAAGGGGTCTACCACCCCTACTCAACCAAGTGACCACCAGCAAAGGCGGCGACCACCAGCACTTACCATCGGTCGGTCACCCAACCACCACTAGCCCGCCACCAATGTACCACTACCATCCCATTGGTTGCCACCATTTTCAGCCCCTTAGTCGCTCACTAGACCAGGGGCTAATTTTCTTTAGCCCCCAGGGCTTGATGAAGGGCTTGTTGGGCATTTTTTTGCTACTTTTAGTAAATCAGGTGTAAAATGATCATACAAGCTTGAATTTTCAAAAAAAATATATCACTAGAAAGCTTATTTGAAGCCGGATCTAGTGGTGTAGGTCCTCTTTCTATTTTTTTTGTTTTCCTACTTTTTTTCTAGTTAAATTCATAACATGTTTTTTGCACTCTGAGGGGTTAACTTTTGCATCCAAACTCTATTTTTCAAAAACGAATAGGAATTGGAAAGGTGTTAAAGTGCTCTCTTCAGATTTCCAATTTATTTCATTAGAAAATATATCAATTACACAAAGAATTTTCTAAAGCATATTTTTTTTTTCTAGTTTTTTAGCTTTAAAAATTGTACTGGGGTTTGGGTTCTTGTGTTGTGGGGGGTGTTTTTTTCTTACTTTTTGTAATACATCAGAAAACTACAAACCTCTTTCATAAAACAAATTTAAAAACTCATTCATTATGGTAGACTCTTCTTCTATTGAACATCTTAACCCACACAATTACCACACTTGGAAGGCACAAATGACCAAACTTCTCATGTCAAAAGGGTTATGGTCTTGTTTGGATGATGTTCAACCTTAGTTAACACAAAAATTTGATATTTTTTAGCACAAGAACAAAATAGATGAGGCCATGGGTTTGTTATCCTTGTATGTTTTAGATAGTCTTCTATTCCATCTAGAGGGTTGGTGTATGATGAGACCTAAGCTTGCTTGCACAACCTTTTCGAGACTTCTTCACTATCTCCTTGCTAGAACCTGACTCCAATGGTTCTTGTTGAGCTCAGAAGAACAACCAAGCTCTGCTCCAACTCTTTACTATGAGTTTTCCACTTGTGCTTAGCTTAGGAAGACCAACACCATTTGAAACTGCATTCCTCTTCACAACACCTAGAAGGATCTAAGTGCTTGCATTACTTTCCAATCTGAACTTGTTACAGGGGAGGTAAATGCTCTATTTCCATTCATTTCAACACCAATGGGATGCATCTTTGTGGTTCTTTAACCTTTACCCGATTTCCAAATCTTGCTAGGAAGAGGCCTAGTTTCTACTAGCCCTTACCAGTCCGTTTTTGGCTTTTCCTGCTCAAAATCTCCACACAACCTAGCAAAAAAAAACCATTTTCTGACACCCTTTTGGGACTTTTAAATCTTGCATAGGTTTTCAATTTTCTGTCAGTACCGTACAACTAATTCCAAGGATCTTGGAGTGGAGGCCTAATTGCCCTATCTTCTAGGATTTCACTGTTCTTTGCCTCAAAACTCCTACCAAAAGTTTTATTAAAGATTCAGACCTTTTGACAATCAAAGATCATGTCTAATCCTACCTGGAATTGTATAGATTCCGTATAGTGCTTATATCCCCTGCCTAAGTTCTTAACTTTTATTCTCTCAAACACCTAACCATGAATTCCTAGCTTGCCTAGGGTTTGAGATAACACATATTTGCTTGGATTTTTAAAATCCCTAATTCTAAATATGTACAGAGGTGTGGCTCCCCTTTCATAATCTACTAATCTTAAGGAAAAACCCATGGACAGAGTTAGAGGGGAGCCATTTATTTATTTGGTAGTTCAAAATGGAAATACAATTCCTTACACTCTAGTCTATATAAAAAAAAATAGCAACTCGACCCCAAAATATTTCAAATACAAGATGGAACCTTCTTTAATCTATTTAATGAACATGAGACAGTGGGAAAACTGTATTCCCAATGCCTTTTAAGTCGTTGTTTCCCAAGAACTCACGGGTAGCACAAGAAGACACAGGAAATCTGCCTAAAACAGAAATAAAAACCATTCACAATCTAAACTATATACATAAATTGATGACTCTGCCCTACTTAACTGAAATATGCCATGAAAATTGAATTAAAACTATTATATTAACAAAAATACAATGCTAATTCATAGTATTCAACGCCTATATTAGTTCTATTGCAAAACACACGAGGATTTCCAAAAAACATAGAAAATGCAGAAAAATCCCAACTGTCTTTCATTCACCAAAAATTTCTCTTTACCAAGCATACTCCTTAACTTTTTTACAAGCCATCACTCCATTTTGGATGCTCTTTCCATGTTTCAAGGGAGATTGGTCGCTCCATATCCCTAATTTCAAGGGATTCCAAACTAATGGAATTGCATGCAACCTAACAAGTCCGCCATGCAATCTTTCCACTCTGCCTTTAACCTTAATTCTAGGGCCTTAATCTCCTCAAGCTCAAACCAACAACTCCTTAACTTCCCATGGCATCTTCAAACAACGATGATGTGACTTTTGAAAGACTAAATGCTTTGAAATATAATATATGCTGCCCAAAGTTTAGTAAAGCCAAAATTTAACAACCTTGACAATCTAATGAACTTTAGTCCTAGAAACTAACTTAACACACCAATGCATGACCTTCTAAGGTCCAAAACAAACACAAAGAAATCTTGATTTGGCCAAGATCAGGTACAAGCCAAAATTGTGCAAGCCAAAATGGAGGTCAGCCTAGGTGCCCCTGCACCATCCTCCCCAAAACAGAAAATTCAATCCACCCTTAGATTGAGCAAGTTAGGATCTATTCCCAACTTCTTAAACTCTGCCTCCTTGATCCATACTACATCTTAATCGGGTTTCCCATGCCTCTTGATCAGGTGTTCTTTGTACTCCTTGGTCCTAGTCTTCTTGTAGACCCTTGTGTCCAAGATTTGATCATCTTGTTTAACTGTAACAGGGGGCAATTTGAGTTCTCCTACATCTTGACTGACTTCATGGAGTGTCTGATCCAAATCTTGTGGTGGTCCTTTGTAATGCATAAGGTCTGCAACATTGAAAACAGGGGACAGTCCACAGTCAACTGGTAATTGCACTTTAACTGCATTGCTGCCATACTTCTCCAAGATAGGACAGGGACCTATCCTCTTCATTTGTAGCTTGTGAGGAACTCCTTTCTGCAATCTAGCCTTGTTCAAATGCACCATGACTAAGTCTCCAACATTAAACTGAACCTCTCTCCTATGCTCATCCACTTTAACCTTATGCTTCATGGTATTTTCTGCCAAGGTTTTTCTGACTGTCTCATGAATTTCCTACATTGCATAAGCAAAATCATCTGCATAACCACTTCCCTTGACCCCATCCTTTAGCTCTCTCAGCTCATAGACACCCCTGGGATGTAAACCATACACAATTTCAAAGGGGCTCTTCCCTGTTGACCTATTCACTGTATCATTATATGCATATTTAGCCTACCCAATAATCTGATCCCATTGTTGACCATACTCCTTGGTCAAGCATCTTAGAAGGTTTCCAAGTGTTCTATTCACAACTTTAGTCTAACCATCAATTTGGGGATGGTATGCAGATCCAAAGGACAGATTGGTGCCCATTCTTTGCCAAAGAGTCTTCCAAAAGTGACTCATAAATTTAGTATCCCAGTCTGATACAATGCTGATTGGTAAGCCATGAATTCTGACTATTTCTTTGAAGAAAAGTGAGGCTATTTGACTGGCATCATTGGTTGTTTTGCAGGGTACAAAGTGAGCCATCTTGCTGAATCTATCTACTACAACATACACGCTATCCATACCTTGCTTTGTCTTGGGTAAACCAACTACAAAGTCCATGCTTAAGCATTCCCATGGCCTAGAAGGGATTGGTAGTGGCTGATATAAGCCTACATTTGAAGAAGTTCCTTTTGCTTTTTGACACACTACACAACTCTCTACATACTTCCTGACATCTAGATTCATCTTAGGCCAAAAATAAAACCTTTGGACAAGCTCTTGAGTTTTGGTGATCCCAAAATGACCACTCAATGCACCATTATGCTTTTCTTGAATTAAGTTCTCCTTAATAGAACCTCTAGGAACACAAAGCTGATTCCCTTTAAACAATAAATCACTTTGCAAGGTATACTCAGCATATTTTCTATGGAAATGGTTCTTATACTCAAGACATACCTTGTAAATATCAGCAAAGTCTTCATCCTCTGCATATAGATCTTTGAAGTGATCTATTCCCATGCTCTTCATTTGGATTTCTTGAATGGTAAGAACTCTCCTGCTCAATGCATTAGCAACCTTATTGAGAAATCCTTTCTTGTGTTTGATATTGAAGGTGTAAGCTTGCAAGTACTCCACCCACTTCATGTGCCTGTGACTCAACTTCTCTTGTGAATTTAGAAAACTGAGTGCTTGATTGTCTGAATACACAATGAATTCCTTGGGAAGCAAGTAGTGCCTCCACTTCCTTAGTGCTTGGACCAATGCATACATTTCAAGATCATAAGAAGAGTACTTCTTCTTGGCTTCACTTAGCTTCTCAGAATGAAAAGCCACCGGTCTGCCCTCTTGACTGAGAACAACTCCAATTGCTACATTGCTTGCATCACATTCAATGGTGAATAGCTTCTCAAAGCTTGGCAACACCAAAATAGGTTGGGTAGCTATCCTTTCCTTCAGCAACTCAAAACTCTTGTTAGATTGCTCATTCCATACAAACTTAGTTTTCATGCCTCCTTTAATGGTATCCAACATAGGAGCACAAATTGCACTAAACTGTTTAATAAATTTCCTATAATACTAAGCAAGTCCATGGAAGCTTCTTACCTCTGTTGTTGTCTTTGGAGTAGGCCAATTGAGAATGGCTTCTACCTTGCTGTTGTCCATCTTCAAGTTGCCATGTGAAAGCACAAAACCAAGGTACACCAGCTCTATTTTGATGAACTCACACTTTTCCAAATTGATCATCAGCTTCTCCTCCTGTAGCTTCTTGAAAATCAGCTCAATATGTTGGAGGTGCTCTTCTCTAGTTCTGCTATAGATTAGTATATCATCAAGATACACTACTACAAACTTGCCAATATAATCTTTGAGGATTTCATTCATAAGTCTCATGAATGTGGAGGGGGCATTAGACAAACCAAATGGCATTACTAGCCACTCATAGAGACCCTCATTGGTTTTGAAGGTTGTTTTCCACTCATCACCCTCATGTATTCTAATTTGGTGGTAACCACTCTTTAAATCTATCTTGGTATAGTACCTAGCTTCACCTAGACAATCCATGAGATCTTCAATCCTAGGGATAGGGAACCCATACCTGATGGTTATCTTGTTTATTGCTCTGGAATTAGTACAAAGCCTCCATTCTCCTCCTTTCTTGGGTGCTAAGATAGTTGGTACTGCACAAGGACTAATACTTTTCCTAATAAGACCTTGGTCAAGTAGTTCTTGAATCTTCCTAGCTATTTCCTCATTTTGCTGAGGTGTCATCTTGTAGGCTGCTTTGTTTGGAAGGGTGGCTCCTGGTATCAAGTCTATCCTATGACTTATGGCTCTTTTAGGAGGTAAGGTTGCTGGTTGACCACTACTTACAATGGTTTCATAGGTCTGCAACAAGTCTTGAATCTCCTTGGGTAACTCTTGCTTTCCAGCTTCCTTCTCTTGGCTTGATCATTACTACATAGCCAACGCCTTCTCCTTCTTCTAAAGCCTTTAAGAAATCTTTTTTACCAGTTATAAGCAGCTTAGAACCTGCTATCTGCACCTCAGTATCTTCCAACAAAGATTGAATCTTGTAGGTTACATTGTCCTTCTTGAAGGTATATGAATTCTTAGCTCCTTCATGCACAGCTTGATGGTCAAATTTCCATGGCCTACCTAAGAGCAAGTGGCATGCATCCATAGGTAACACATCACACAATACCTTGTCTTTGTACTTTCCAATTGAAAACTCCACCCATGCTTGCTCATTCACCAAGACATGCTGACCCTTTTTGAGCCATGTGACCTTGTAAGGATTCTTGTGAGGTATTCTTGCTAATTTTAGTTTGCTGACTGCCTCCTATGACACAATATTGTTAGTAGAACCTGAGTCTATTATCACCTTGCACACTTTCCCCATCATCTTGCATTTTATCCTAAATAGGGATCTTCTTTGGCTTGGCTCTTCTCTAACCGGTTCTTTGATCAAAGTCCTCCTCATCATGAGATTCTCACCTTCCTCTGAGTTCAAGGGTACTTTTGATTGTTTATTTGTTGTAGCTGCTTCATCTTGAATCAGATTGGTTCTCTTATCTCCTCCATGAGAAGTGCTTCCTTTCTCAGGACATCTATAGGCTGGGTGTCCCAACTGGTTGCAATGATAGCATTTCATGTTGGTGAAGTAACTACCTCTTCCTTGTCCACCACTCCTTCCTCTGGAGCTAAAACCTCTTCCTCTACCACCTCTACTGGAACTTCCTTCTTGTTGTTCAGAAAATATGACTTCACCTTGGGCTCTTGATTCTGAGCTTCTTCCACTATAGCTTCCTCTTTGTCCTATGTTGTCTTTCCCTTTACCTCTGCTTTTGGGATTTTGTTCCTGCTTCTTTTTTCCTTTCTCTTCTATTTTCAAAGCCATTTGATAACATTGGCGTATTGTTTTGAAGTTTACCAAACTCATATCCTCTTGGATAGACCACTTGAGTCCATTTAGGTACCTTGCCAACCTAATACTCTCATCTTCAACCACTTTTGATCTAAGGCACAGTTTTTGAAACTCTTTTGTATATGTTTGAACATCCATGTCTTTTTTCCTCAGATTGTGTCTTCTCCTATGCAATTGGACTTCATAATCATCTGGGAGATAGGTTTTCCTTATCTTGGTCACCATTCCTCTCCATGAAACTATGGGATCTTTGCCTTCTTTCTCTCTTTCAGATTGCACAAACTTCCACCATGTGAGAGTTGCTCCTCTCAACCTTGACTTGGCCACCTTTACCTTTTGGGCCTCTATTATGCCATCACACTCAAAGTGATTCTCAATGCTCTCAATCTAGTCCACAACTGAATCAGGGTCCATTTGTCCATTGAAAAGTGGCACACCATCCAATGCTTTACCACTCAAGGCTTGCAATGCCTTCAAGAATGGTTCCTCTGCAAGAACAGGATCAGGCTTTGGAGCTTCCTCCTCCAATTCCACCTCTTTTTCCTTGGCTTCCTGCTCTTCCTTCTTCTTTATCTTGTCCTTCACAGTATCTGCTATTTCTTGGACTTCATCCAGGAGTCTCTCCATCTGAGATATCCTTTCTCTGAGCAATCGGTTATCTTCCTCTTTCTCTTCTACCTTCTTTGCTAGCTCTGCATTTGTCACCATGGCTTCTTCCTCGGGTGTATTCTCTCCAACTGACTCATTGGTTTGGCTCATCAATCACAAGCCTTGAATCCAACTCAAAGCTCTGATACCAATATGGTGTATGATGAGACCTAAGCTTGCTTGCACAACCTTTTCGAGACTTCTTCATTGTCTCCTTGCTAGAACCTGACTCCAATGGTTCTTGTTGAGCTCAGAAGAACAACCAAGCTCTGCTCCAACTCTTTACTATGAGTTTTCCACTTGTGCTTAGCTTAGGAAGACCAACACCATTTGAAACTGCATTCCTCTTCACAACATCAAGAAGGATCTAAGTGCTTGCATTACTTTCTGATCTGAACTTGTTATAGGGGAGGTAAATGCTCTATTTCCATTCATTTCAACACCAATGGGATGCATCTTTGTGGTTCTTTAACCTTTACTTTACCCGATTTCCAAATCTTGCTAGGAAGAGGCCTAGTTTCTACTAGCCCTTACCAGTCCGTTTTTGGATTTTCCTACTCAAAATCTCCACACAACCTAGCAACAAAAAACCATTTTCTGACACACTTTTGGGACTTTTAAATCTTTAATAGGTTGTCAAGTTTCTGTCAGTACCGTACAACTAATTCCAAGGATCTTGGAGTGGAAGCCTAATTGCCCTATCTTTTAGGGTTTAACTGTTCTTTGCCTCACAACTCCTACCAAAATTTTTACTAAAGCTTCAGACCTTTTGACAATCAAATATCATGTCTAATCCTACTTGGAATTGTACAGATTCTGTACAGTGCTTATATCCCCTGCCTAAGTTCTTAACTTTTATTCTCTCAAACACCTAACCATGCATTCTTAGCTTGCCTAGGGTTTTAGATAACACATATTTGCTTGGCTTTTTAAAAGACCTAATTCTAAATATGTACAAAGGTTTGGCTCCCCTTTCATAATCTACTAATCTTAGGGAAAAACCCATGGACAGAGTTAGAGGGGAGCCATTTATTTATTTGGCAGTTCAAAATAGAAATACAATTCCTTACACTCT
The DNA here is from genome assembly GCA_007258455.2 of Sequoia sempervirens. Classification (NCBI taxonomy): domain Eukaryota; kingdom Viridiplantae; phylum Streptophyta; class Pinopsida; order Cupressales; family Cupressaceae; genus Sequoia; species Sequoia sempervirens. The sequence goes on from VDFB02271358.1 coordinate 595,074,002, forward strand.
AGTCTATATAAAAAAAAATAGCAACTCGACCCCAAAATATTTTGAATACAAGATGGAACCCTCTTTAATATATTTAATGAACATGAGACAGTGGGAAAACTGTATTCCCAATGCCTATAAGTTGTTGTTTCCCAAGAACTCACGGGTAGCACAAGAAGACATAGGAAATCTGCCTAAAACAGAAATAAAAAACCATTCACAATCTAAACTATATACATAAATCGATGACTCTACCCTACTTACCTGAAATACACCATGAAAAGTGAATTAAAACTATTCTATTAACAAAAATACAGTGCTAATTCATAGTATTCAACACCTATATTATTTATGTTGCAAAACACATGAGGATTTCTAGAAAACACAGAAAATGCAAAAAAATCCCAACTGTCTTTCATTCACCAAAAATTTTTCTTTACCAAGCATACTCCTTAACTTTTTTACGAGCCATCACTCCATTTGGGATGATCTTTCCATGTTTCAAGGGAGATTGATCGCTCCATATCACTGATTTCAAGGGATTCCAAACTAATGGAATTGCATGCAACCTAACAAGTCCACCATGAAATCTTTCCACTATGCCTTTAACCTTAATTCTAGGGCCTTAATCTCCTCAAGCTCAAACCAACAGCTCCTTAACTGCCCATGGCATCTTCAAACAACGATGATGTGGCTTTTGAAAGACTAAATGCTTTGAAATATAATATATGCTACCCAAAGTTTAGTAAAGCCAAAATTTAACAACCTTGACAATCTAATGAACTTTAGTCCTAGAAACTAACTTAACACACCAATGCATGACCTTCTAAGGTCCAAAACAAACACAAAGAAATCTTGATTTGGCCAAGATCAGGTACAAGCCAAAATTGTGCAAGCCAAAATGGAGGTCAGCCTAGGTGCCCCTACACCAAGGGTTGTACAACTCATCAGGTTATGTGGTTGAAGTTTGAAACTATATTTGGCACCATTAATCAATTTTGATCTCTTTAGATTGAGGAAGAATTAACTTCCTTAGTCCTTGATTCATATCCTACCATTGAGGATTTTCTGATGAAGTTCAAATCACTGAGGTCATTGTTACAGGGTTGTGGTAATCTAAAAAATAGATGAGGTGTGCATTTACCTAATTCTTTCTAAGCTTCGAGGTCCTTTTCAGATATTCTCTTCAAAATTTTATTCCACCATGGATGCATTGGGTGCATGCTTTACTATTCCTAGTTTTGACGTGTTCTTTGATTGATTGACATGAGAGCAAGCCAAGATATCATAGTTGGATGGTCTCACAGAATCTAAGAACCAAGCACTAGTAGCTTAGACATCTAAGGGGAAGCAGAAGTAGAAACCAAAGCCAAAGTCAAATTTAGCTAGCAATGAGAATTCTTCCAAGCCACCTCCTAAGTTTGATTCAAAATCACAATCCAATCCTAAATAGGGAAAATCTTCTAAGTCTAGTGAGTCTTCCTCCAAGACTAAGAAGAAATCAAGTAATCCTTGCAGTTTTCATGGCAAGGAAGGACATCTAGTCTCAAAGTGTTGGAAATGATTTGATGCTTTAGAGGAAGCCATGCAGCAGCATCATATTACCTCACCTTAGGCTCTTTCTCCACCCATGGGGAAAGGTCATGGTCTTTCTACATGAGCATTATCTTCAGGGTCCACTTGGATTCTAGATTCTAGTACTTCTCACCATATGACATACACACAAGATGTGGTCACCGCACTCGCCCCTACTAGCACTACACACATTGTAGTTAGTGACTCAGGACAAATTTCAATTAAGGGTTCAAGTACTATTTCATTGGATGATGGTTGTCTTCAGGATGTGCTTGTAGTTCCTGACATTTCAACAAACCTTCTTTTTTTATCATATTTTCCATTTTGGCTCTGGTAAGACAATTGAGTTCTCACCACATGATGTGGTTATTCAAGACCTTCATGATCTTGATTTGGTTGTGGCTATTGGGAGTGTTGATTCTGCATCTTGCTTATACAAATTTGATGGCTTTGAGAGTTCAAATAGTTCAGGTTCCTCTCTTATAGCACATGCAGACTCAATGCGTAGGCTTTGGCATGAGCGTTTTGTCCATGTCAATTATAGATATCTACAGCAGATGAGTACTCGGGCACTTATGATTGGGCTCCCTCATATTTCCTATAATAATGGTGTATTTCGAAGTTGTCCTTAGAAAACATCACCAGGGTTCTTTTCCTATAGGTAGAGCCACATGTGCTAAGACACCCTTGGAGTTGGTACATAGTGATCTCATGTCCTTTCTAACTCCTTTTTGGGGGGCCCAATATGTTCTCGTGTGTTTATTGATGACTTCTCCAAATGTACATGGGTGTACTTTCTTAAGTTTGATGTATTTGATTCATTTAGGATCTTTAACACATTTGTGGAGAAGCAATCTAAACTTTCTATTAGGAGGATACATATAGATAATGGGGGGGAGTATGTTAATCAAGCTTTCATGGATTTTTTCACTGAGCATGGTTTACAACATTAGTTTACAGTACCTTACACCCCTCAACAAAATGGTGTTGCTAAGAGAAATAACAGAACCTTATGGGAGATGGAAAATATTATGATACATTTTGATGGTGTTTTCTACACAACAACAACTCAGACAAGATACAAATATCCTATCTCTCTTGAAAGGTAAATATCTATCAACAAGCCTCAAGAGATAACCCCAAGGTCTCTAATGTTAGGTCTTGACAGTGCATAAACCACTCAATGATAATGTGAAATTTTTGGTAATCACAAAGGGACCTTACAAACAAATACTAGGTCTTTGAACTTATCAGATTTTGCAATATGGTGATACTTGAAATCCTAAATGTAACCCAAATGACAAAAGAAATAGCAAAAGAGATAAGGGTTTTAAAGAGATTTCTAAATTTAACACTAGTCCTAAGATTAACAATGAAAATGATAAAATACTTGAAATAGAACAATCGCTTAGAAACTAATTCCTACTTGATCCAAAGGAATCTGCAATAGTACAAAAATAGTGCAATCTTCTAAGGCATTAAATATTTTCAAATGAACAAATATTCACAATTGAACTAAGCACAATGAATATAATAGTCCAAGCTAACTTTGCAAAGCATCTAACAATTAGATAGCTACAAAAAGTATGCACCAGAGATTGCTACAAACACTTTAAGCATCAAACCATAAACACCATTGAATCATATCTAATTCTAAATCTAACATATATCCAATATTTCTCAAGTAATCTAAAAAGATAAAACAACAAGAACCATGCAAGATAAGTCAACACAAGAGAGATCACCAAAGTACAATATCTTCAATCGTATTGAATCATCCAATGACAACAACAATTCTAGTGTTTTGTGTTATAGCACTTACTCAAAATGACCTAACTCCTAGCTCTAACTCTTACTATACTACTCAATTCACTTCAAAGTAAAACTATCTAGCTCTTACAAATGAGGAACAATGAAATAGTTATAGAAAACCCCAAGATATGTTAGCCTAATTATGTTTACAATAATAAACGGCCACAAAGAATGTCGTCCCAAGAAGTTCAAGAGTAAAAAACATAGCATTAAATGCTTGGGACCTATCCAGGTTGGCCTGGGTCCTTCAATATAGCTTGGTCCAATGCATGTGAAGGATGAAGAAGGAATAATGGAGAAGCACAAGTTTTGATGTATCCCTACATTAATTTTTTTTCCCCTTATCTTTATCTATTTTTTCTTGCACCTTCAACAAGATTCCATCTAGGTTGGCCAAGGGTAGGGTAACCAACACTTTGAATTTCCTCTCAATGTATTTAATCTCCTCCCTTGATTGCTTGACAACTATATCCCATTCCACTTTGAGATCTTGTTATTTATCAATGAAAGTAACATAGGTGGAAGCATCATCTAAATGGTGACTTGTGATCAGACCATCCTCAATAGGAGCATAAACTTCATGTCACCATTTCCTCAAATGTTCCAAAGTTTGATGGCTAAGTGCAAACTTCTTCCTTCCAGTCATAATTTCATAGAATGAGATGCATCTATTATAAATATTATTCAATGCATCATCTACCTATTTTCCCTACTTATGGATCCTATTCCAAACCTTTTGCTTGATTTTTAGGGATTCATGCCATTCCTAGGACTTAGAAACTCTTGCAGAAGAGAAAATTCCATCACTCACCAATTTTTATTCTGTATATTTCATGATGGTTTTCAACTTGTGAAGGAGGAGATCTATATCAAATTTTTCCTATCCCAATATATTTTTCAAGCACTCATAGGACCTATATGCATCACCACCTATTGACAAGATGCCCTTGATCATATCGTCTCCTCATTTCCTAACTCCCTGCAACCATTCATGGGTGGCCTGTGTAGAAGCTTTCATCTTTTCAAGTTTTGTGAATGCCTCCTTGGGAAATAAACCTTCAGGAGTTATCCCTTTACTTTCTACTACTTGCAATGGCCTCATCAGGTGTTACACGTATTTGTACACATCATTAAGTTTTTTTTGCAACCTCTCCTTCTCTATTGTTTCCTTATCTAGCCTTCTTAGAATAGCTTGGGCGGACTCTTTAAATTCTTCCCTCTCTTGATCCTTATTAGTGGGCCCTAGGTTGAGAGTTTGAATTGTACAATCTTGAGGAACTATCTCCCTTTTATCCTTTCCTACAGCAAGGGTAGAAATGTGAATAATCCTATTGTTTGCTTCATCCCTGGTAATTTTGGAGATTACCCTAGCTTTCTTCTTTTCCTTCCCTTTACCAATATTGGCCAACAATTCATCCCAATTCGGAGGGTGTCATCTATAATCATCTGCTTACTCTCCAAACTCTCATTAAGCCAATTTGGGGTAGGGGCATCAGATTGTTTCTCACTTGGCCTCTCTTTCTCATCCTAAACCATGGAAGGCTCAACATCTACAATATGCAACGAGGGAACCTCCTCACTCCTTCCTTCTCCTTCATCTTTCTCTTTATTAGCTTTTGGCTTTTGGCTCTCTTCTTAATTTACTATATTTATAATAACTTGAATTGGGGAAGGGGTCCTTTCATATGTTTTTTCCTCTTCCATAGATTTCTCTACTTCTTTGACTGGTGAGTCTTCATAAGATACCAAGGGAGACTGCAATATCTTTTCTATATCTTCCTCTACACTATAGAGTTCACCTTCTTGGAATCCTTCATCTCCTAGATCTTGGTGATCCTCCACATCTTTAGAAACACTTGGTTCATCATGAGACTCATGAGAAGGAATGACATCATAATTTTTTTCTATAGTAGGGGTAGCTGAGGGAATATCCCCCTTTGGCACACCATCCTTGGGATAAGGAATCCTTGATCTTCTTGTGTATACTTGTGTTTTCTCCACATTCACTACTAGAGTGTCAGTTTTAGCCTCTTCCTTGGAAGATTCCTTCCTCTTTTGAGACAATCTCACTATTCTTCTTCTTTTGGGCATAGGAAGACTATCATTTTCCCTTTCTTCTTTTGGCTTCTCCTCCTGAGGAGATGTCTTGTCCTTATAAGTAACATTCCTCCTCTTAGCACTAGGCTTCCTTTTCTTTTCCTTCTCAGCCTCTGCTTGAGCCCCCTTGATTTTGATCTTGAAAGGAGAACCTACCTTTTCTTTTCCCTTTGTATTTGGATCTTCTTCTTCAGAGGTGGAGTGGGATTCCAAATCTCCCATAAAATCATATCTACACTTGTTTCCTTCACTATCCAACTCCCAAATATTTTGCTTGAGTCATAACTTGGTATATTTAATTATAGGAGCATTGATTTGCTCCAACTCTATCTTCTCTTCCTCTAACCAGTCAATCTTAACTATGGGTTTGTCTTTGATGGAATCATAGTCATGGCCTTGGATTACTTCCCCATCATCCTCAAGCTAGTTAGGGATAGCTTTGATACTGTATAATCTAATTAGATTGGCTGGAAATCTAGAGAATCTTTTCCTCTAGAGCTTAAACTCATCCTTGCAATTAGCACAATAATATTCAATGTCATCCTTGTGGTTAAATTCCTTGCTAGCTCTCTTTTGGGCTTCTCTTATCCTATTAAACTTGGTCCTCTTGGATTGGAATTCCAAACCTAGAGTGCTCATTTCTTCCTCAGCGGAGTGTGTTGTAATCATAGAATGAAAAACCTCATGGAATCCTATCCTCAATGGGAAGTCACCTCCTAAGCCATTCTTATGCATATCCTTCTTGACAATATCATCAAAGGCCAAAATTTTCTTGGTTACTTCCATAAGTAATGATGTGATATGTTGGATACCTTGGTAACCTGTAAGGAGCCCTCTAGAAACCATCAATCCTTATTTATGAGAAAGTAGGAAATTGCATAAACCATGCTCCATATTTCTATATCAATTCCTTGGCAACATTAGAGATCCTTACATGCTCTTCCCCTTGCAACAATCTTGTGATATGCATAGTGAATGCATCATTCACCCTCCTATAACTTGAGTTGTCCAAATGCAACTAAGGATAAACCTCATAAATAACATCCTATCCAAATATCCCTCGTGTACTCAACCCCTTGTATGGATGGAACCCTTGCCAATGCATAGACCATATAAGAATTCATTTTGAATCTCTTCTTCTGTACAACATTGCACAATTGCTCATGAATCCTGGCATTGATGATACCTGACCAATGATAATCAAAATTTTGCTCCATCCTTACTATGATGTAAAAAATCCAATTCTCAAACATTCCTACATTCTTCAAACCCATCACTCTTCTAAGGAGAGTGATTGCAACATAGTATTTTGATCTAAACTTGGCTCTGTGCAACTATTTATGCAACTTGGAGAAGTGTGGCTTAGGCTTCTCCAACCAAAAATTAATAACTTATAGAGCCTTAGTTGTATCTTTTGTATAGTGTCTCTTGGCTATGCCAAGATCAAGCCCCACCACATGAGTTCTATCTAGCATGTCAAATTTCTGGGCCACTAAAATAGGAGAGAAATTGGCAAGCACCCTTCCTTGTGGACCAATTATACTTGAATCATAATTCCTATCACACTCTAGGACTATCTCATAGCATTGCACCGTAGGAGGAAAACTAGCCACATGATCCAATCTAGAGTTCACCAGCCTGCTAGCTAATAGGGAAGGATTCTTGCTTTAAACTCTTCATAATCCCATCTCCCAACATTGGTATTTGCTATTTCTGACCAAATGGAAACCAACTTTCTCTTAGGAATCTTTCTTTTCATGTCCAACTTGATCCTCTCAGCCTCAGAAATAGAGGTCCCCTCATCACTTGGGTCCATTACCTTTCCCTTGGTCCTTCCAACAATGGTCTTCCTTGATTCAACATGCATTCAATAAAAATACCACAATAAAGATCCATCAAAACATGAAACCCAAGTTAGTCCATCATGAAATTACATCTTCATCTTTAAGACAAGTCCCATGATGAACAAAATCCCCAAAATCTCATAATAATTACTCTTTTGAAAGTTTGGGTTTTTAGTCCTCTCACAGAATTTAGGCTAGAGAAGAATTTTGAGAAATTCTAGGCCAGACGAAATTCAAAGAAACAAGCACAAAAAACCTCCAACAATCATTCAATCAACCATTATCAGCTAAGAAACAGCATGACACATCTTTAAATAACTCAAATTAATCATATGATGCACAATCATCAGCTAATAACTCATTCTATCTCACAATTCCTCATTTTCAACAAGATTTTAGAGAATTCCATTAGGAACAAAAATCTGTGAAAATGAAGGGCCAAAGAAGTTTCGGTAAAATCCTAAGGAAATAGAATTTCACAAAGTCAGCATAATTTCCATGTTTTATGCATATTTTTGGGAAATTGATAAAGCAATGGAAAATCGGGAAATTCCTAAAGGAAAATCCGCGAGATGTTCAAAAACCTAAAACCTTTGACTTCATCAGGATTTCACCCAGATCGATCAAATAATTAGGAAGTTGGCGATTCAGCTTTGGATTTAGTTAATTTAAAGTGAAAAATGAATAATCTAGGTTTCCAATGGATCTAAATGAGATCCAATCAATATGAGAAATGATTTCAACAAGGGAAACCCTAAGAAATTTCCATGAAAACACAACTTGGATCCCAACTCACCCTTTCATTCAACTAATCCTCATGTAAACTCTCTAAAACCCCTACTAAGACAAGGCAATTACCAAATTTGGATTATAAACAAAAGGTTTTAATTCACCCAAGATGTGATCTCATCGAAGGTTAGGGATTTCTAGGTTACACTAGAGCTCGACATAGGAAAGCATGAAATCAAACTAAGAATCAAACATAGAAATGATTAACCACATTGAATCGCAATCAAGTAGAAGGAAAGCAACACGAGCTATAGGGAAGGGCATGAAACTGAAATTGGAAACCCTAGCCCTGCTACTGGACTCTACCACATCAAAAGCCTCACTCAAACTATACACACACAAACCCTTAAGAAATTCAATTAATTCTTTAAAAGAGAAGGTAGCATGTACATACCATGAGAGAAAAGAAATCAAAATAGTAAAAACTAGAAGGAAACCCTAAAATCGAAGCAGAATGCAAGCGATCACCAGAAAACTCTATTACAGCAATCAATCACAATCTCAAACACACAATCCAGTAGTAGCAACTCAAATTCAAGCTCCTCAAATCTCACAGCAAGGAAAATGACATAAAATTTATCATCATAAATCCCAATTAAATCCAATAAAAGTAAACTGCAAGATTTTATAGGAGGCATAAATGTGTCAAAAAGACAATGGGCTTAGGAATCCAAAGGTACAACGAAGTTTCAAGAAAATCCAAAGAGGACAAAATTTTGTGAGGTCCTGGAATTTTCAAAAATAATGTAAAGTGGCCTCTATTGAGTTTTCAAGGAATTTAGGGAATTCTGTCTAGAGGGAATTTTCCTGAAAAAAAAAAGAAAAACCTAAAATATGTCCTAGAACATAGGATTTCAAAGTATTTCCTCAAAAGGAGAATTGGAACGAGTAGAATGATCATTTAGGCACATGCCAAGGTAATCAAATTCTCAAAATCAAAGGGACAAAACACCAAAAACAAAAGAAAAAGAGGGTCCCTGCCTTCAGCAAGGCATGTGTGTGAAAACTAGACAACAATATAGTCTTGAGCTATGAGTTCTTCATTCTAGGAAAAGGTTGTCAATTGTTCCAATTATATTCAAAATTTGATGCCTCATCAGGTATTACAACATATGACTCCTAAGGAGGCTTGGACCCATGTCAAGCCCGATGTTTCTACATTATGAGATTTTGGTAGTGAGGCTTGGGATTTTATTCCCAATGCTCAGCAGAAATCCATGGAGAGGAAAATCCAACCACTTATATTTGTTTCATACTATGAGGATGTTAAGAAATAAAATTTGTTTGATCTTTATTCCAAAGAGGTCTTGTTTTGGTTAGATGTCTAGTTTGATGATCGCTTTCCTCTAATGGATTATCCCTCACTACCTACTCCTCCCTCTTCATATCTTGAGGATTACTTATCTCTTGAGGATGATGTAGATGATGATCCACCATCTTCACCTCCACCAGGTACTCAGCATTTTCCCAAGTGGGACCATGTCCCTATTGAGGTAGCTGGATCTTTGGAAAGTGATCCTTTAGATACTTGTTGCACTCATGCTCAGATAGTTGGTACTAGCCTTTTGATTCATGCCATTTCAGATGATCCTCAAAAGTTTTTAGAGGTAACAAGTCACCTTGAGTGGGATAGGACCATGGATGAGGAGTATTCTTCTTTGATGAAGAACCATACTTGGGATCTTTGTCCTCTTCCTAAGGGAAGAAATTAGGTTTAGTGCAAGTGGGTGTACCATACCAAGTATGATGCAAATGGTTCGATTGATAAGTATAAGAAATGTCTTGTTGCGAAGGGGTTTTCTCAGGTGGAGGGTATTGACTACTCTAAGACCTTCATTCCTATCGCCAACTTTCCCTTGTAGCTTCATTGGGATTGAAAGTGTTTTAGATGGATGTGAAGAGTGCTTTCTTTCATGGAGACCTACATGAGGATATCTATATGGAGCAGCCTCAGGGTTCTGTGCAGGACTCTTCCTTGGTTTGCAGACTTCGGTGTTCATTATATGGTCTCAAACAAGCCCCTCAAGCTTGGTATGAGAATATGGACTCTTTCTTGGTTTCCTCTTACTTCACACGTCATCCCAATCACACAGTGTACATTCAGCATCAAGAGGGTGATATTTTGATTCTTGTGCTATATGTTGATGATCTCATTCTTATAGGTAGTTCATCCTTCATGATTCAGAGTGTTTAGAGAGCTTTTATGGAGTAATTTGAGATGACAAATCTCAGTCTTCAGCACTTCTTTTTGGGTCTACAAGTTATTCAATGTTCAAATGGGATTTCCATATTTCAATAAAGGTATATTATTGATATGCTTTAGTGATTTGGCATGCTTGATTTCAAGCCTGCCCGCACACCATTTTAGTTAGGTGTTGTCTTGTGTTCCACTTGCTCTACTCCTCTAGCAGATTCTAATTTATATAGGAAATTGGTTGGCAATTTTTTGTACCTGACACATTCTCATCCTGATCTTTCCTTTATGGTTGGCCTTGTCTCTCGGTTCTCATATAATCCACATGAGAGCACATTGGCAAACAATGAAACATATCTCAAGGGACATTTGGGGCACCACTCACTATGGAATTCACTACACTTCAAGATCCCCTCACATTGTTGGCTTCACTGACTCAGATTGGGCTAGTGATGTCAATGATTGGAAGTCTACTTCTAGCTTTTGTTTTGCCTTGGTTCTAGTCCTATCACATGGTTTTACAAGAAGCAATCTGCTATTGCATTATCATCTACAAAGGTTGAGTACCGAGCAGTAGTGTTAGCTAGTCAAGAGATTCTATGGCTTCAGCAATTGATAACAGAATTTATGTTTCCTCTTGATAGTCCCACTATTCTTTGGTGTGATAATTAGAGTTCCATTCACATTTCCTGCAGCCTAGTGGAGCATCAACAAACTAAGCACATTGAGATCCACATGCACTTCATCAGGAAATTGATTCAAGATGGTTCTCTCATCTTGGAGTACATTCCTACAGAGGAGCAGGTTGCAAACATCTTCACTAAAATTTTGGAATCATTGCACTATCTTCAGTTGTGCTCCATGCTTGGGGTGAAGGAAGTTATCCTTGGGGGGTCTTTTTGAGGCCTTCCTTCATGTTTTTTTTAGCATGTTTTTCATCTCTTTTTGGAGAATATTTTTTCACACTGGGTTTGCTCCTTTACTCCACTTTATATAGATTTGGTTGTGATTAGGTGCCTCAGTAGGCCTAATTTTTGGGACCCAAGTTTTCTTTCTAGCTTGTAGTTGCATTGATTTCATGCATTTAGTTTGTAGCTACTCCTTAAGTTCATCTTAAGGGAGGGTGTTAGAGGTAAAGGTTTATTACATAATTATTTAATTAAGTCACCTTTTATTATTTCACTTAAGATAAGCTTATTTTTCATTTTGTAGTCATTTAATAATTATTCTAATTATTAAATGCTCCCTTTTAGGTTACACTTTAGGGTTTCTTGATCTCCTTCATAAGGACTGATCTCATTGTATTTTCATTCACTCTCTTATTAATGCATCTTTAGCTTTTAGAGCACCCTTTACTTTTTTGTCTCCATCTCTTCCTTTCTATGATAAATTATTTGCATGCAAGGGATCTTCTAGTTCTGTGAAGTTTGCTTTCTCACCTTCTACAAAAACTAGTTCAGGGACAAAAGATCTAGGTGGGACCCATTCTCCCAAGGTGGCGAATGAGTCCTAGATTACCAAATATGGACCACACAAGCCAAAAACACCTAAAATATGATTTTTCAATTATTTATGTCAACATTATCTTGAAAAGATGTAACAAATGCGGCTTATGGATACAAAATAGGGATAATTAAAGCATAAGAAATCCCAATTATTAATGACAAGCCTAGAGAAGTGTGAAAGTGTTACAAAACTTTACAACACTCCAAAAAAGGTAAGATTAAGGTTGATTTTGATTAAAAATAGGTTTATTAAGTTTGATTATTTGATATAACCCTAGAAAAGTGTGAAAGTGAATTACAACACTTTAGCAAGTTGCCATTAAAATCCATTAGTTCACAAGGCCCAAGACTTAATGTGAATGTGTCATCCACATTACAACACTAAATCAAGGCAACATTAACCCAAAATCATGAGGGCCCAATAAAGCCAGAAAAAGTAGAAGGGTTACTTTTTCAGTGACTCTATTTATCCCCGACTTTAGTGAGAGGATGAACTTTCAAACTCACACTAAAGTAAGGGTATGTGTAGGATCATCATGGAAAAAATAGGCTCTTAAGTGGTGAAAAATTCATAAAAATAATAGTTAGGCAACTTGACTAAATTTTTTGAATAAGTTATCTATATTATTTCAAAAATATGTAAGAATAGTATTTGTAGCAAATTGAATTTAGTTTCTAAACTACTAAGTTTATTTTTAAAAAAATCTATTTGGTGAAAATTTGAAATTTCAATGCAGTAGTACTTAAATTTCAAGGAAAAAATAACAAGTAGGTGTCTGTTTGACCACCCTAACCACAATAAAATGATAATATTTTTTTATAATATTTTAGATATAAGTAGAGGACTCATGTCCTAATCTGATACATATTTTTTGTATTTTTTTTCCAAGTAAATAATTAATTATGATTTTTTTATTAAAATTTTAAAAAAATATAAAAACTTGGATGTCTAACCACCTTAACTTGGTCAAAACTTCATGAAATTCATTTTTTGTAATCCTATAGTATGTGAAGCATAGAATTTGACGCATGTTTCAGGTTCAAAAAATGTGATACCATTTGAAAAATATAGTTGTTTTTCAATCAACCTATCAATTAGGACTTTAGTCCTAATTCAAATAGAAAATGAATAATAATTATTTATTAAAGTCAAAGTAAAGCATAATTTATATTGGTGGAAAGTTGGGAATCTCCTTTAAAAACCCTTTCTGTTTCATCAATTTTGGGTAAACAAATGTCGTCAACCACATACCCTACACATACCCATCATATCACCACTTTTTTGGCCCATCATGATCCTACACATACTTGTAGACCAATGTGCATCATCAGGAGTCCAAGTGTCCTAATACCAATAAGATGAGATAATGATTAATAGGGGTGATCAAACCCCCAAGATCAAGATTTCATGATGAACCAACATAGGCAGAAAAGAACACTCATGTAAATGATATAAAGAACAAAAACGAGGCACAAGCATGAATTGTAAATGATGAAAAGAGAAAATCTAAAAGGATAAAAGAGATTTGGATCAAGCTTTGAACATTTTTCCATCACAATGTGGATCGGATCTATGTTGTTTATCTAAAAAAAATGCATACTCACTCTAAGGCAACAAAAATTCATGTTGTTCTCCAGGTAAGAAGTCCAAAAAGGAGAGAAACACACACTGATGGCTAGTATGCACTCACACACACACACACAAGTGGCTATGGGTAAATTCATGCCTTGGTCAGACTTCTTGCTCAAACCATACCAAATTTATGCCTCTTGATAACTTTAATAAGGTGCCATGTAAAAATAATTTTGGAGCTTCATGAGACAAGCAAAACTTCGTATGCTTAGAGCTTATGAACAAACAAGATGGCTCTATAGGAATGCAAGTTGTATTATGCAAGGTAGCCATATAATGACAGATGGAAAATTCCAAATAGGAAATTTTCAAAGGAGCCTTGCTTAGTTCATGTGAGATCTTTAACTTAGGGAACATTGTGCATAATGTCTCCAATTGAGGACCAATCAAAGAATAGAAAATTCACAACTTAGGGGATGCAGTGCATCACATCAAGACACCAAGAGGAATGTAATATGCTAAGAGAGATCATGCTCTTGAAAGGAATAACACCCAATGTAGCAAAAAATGCATTGTATGAATTAAGAAAACTACACATTGAACCATGAAAAAGAAATATTGCAAAAGAATAATGCCAATATATGCCCCACTTTAAAGAAATTTATAAACACCATACTATGAGAAATTGCATTAAAGTAGAAAATGATAAATGATAACAAAAAGGACATGAGAGCTAACATGGAAAGCCCTATGCCAAGTCATATGTTTCCAAATTAAGTTGTCATATAAGAGAGAAAGAAAAGAGGATTTTCCCACAAAAATGAAAACACCAAACACATAAGGTATCTATGAATTTAGGGTTAGTAGGTTCTTTTCTGCTATTTTTTTAAAGAGATAGGAACTGTCATCATTCCCCAACTACACATAGAAGTTGAATAATTACATAAAGAGAGGGAAAACAAAGTAAAACCTTTCAATTCAACATGGAAGAAACATGAATATACTGATGCCTTGCCTCATCCCCAAAAGGAAAGCATAAGAAAAATGAAAAGATAAAAGGAAAATATTTTGGGTCAACATGGAAAAGACATGAATGTCTTAATGCATTGTGTCATCCCCAAAAGGAAAACACAAGACAAATGAAAAATTAGAATAAAGAAAATTAAATGAAAATCCTCTTGGGTTAACATGGAAGAGACATGAATCTCTCGACACCTTGTGTCATCCACAAAAGGTAAAACACAAGAAAAATGCAAAAGAGATAAAAAGCGAAAAGATTAAAGATTTACTATGTCAAAAATTTCTATGGTATCAACAATGTGGAACTTTTGCATCTTTAGGATATAGCACTAGTCTCTCTTTCATTGGTGGTAATGTCATAAGTTCTTTTCTCAAAATAAATTATAGTTTCCTTCCAATTTGAGGTGGCAGATGAAGGGATTGTAGTTTTTTTAATTTGTAAGGCCTTTTGCGCTTTCTAGATTCACCAACTTCTCTAAATGGGATTATGCCAGGAGGTCTTGGGATGATTTTATCTTTATACTTGTTATTGTTATGAGTCATTGTTTGTTCTTTAGGAAGGGCATTCATATGATGAGGAGAATCAAAGATCACCATACCATCACTACAAAGCCTTAGACATTCTTTAGGAACACTTATGTTGTGAGATGGATCTTGATATCCTAACTAGGCTTTGGGTTTTGATTAGTTGGTATTTTCTCTAGGATTGGGTGGATCTCTTGTTCACTTGTGCTATCACATCCTTGTTTACTCAAGATTGTGAATCCTTTTCCATATGTTTTTTCAAGATTGATGGGAGTGTTTGCTATTCTTTTATCATTAAATTGCTGAGTGTTTTCTTGTTTAGAGGAGCTAGGTTAACCTATTGTAGGGATCTTGGGTTCAAATTTTGTTTCAAGATGCAAGTAGCCAAACATCTCAAGGGGTGGTATGGTAGGAGGATTTGGTTGTTTCATGGATGGATAAAATGACATGTTATCTTTAAGGTTGTTAAGACAATCACTTAGGAACTTATTCATGCTATCATCATCTTCTCCAATGATGTCAACACCACGAGGAAGACATGCATTAGGATTTGAGTGACCATGAGTGAGTTCAATTTAATTAGGATCCTTTCCTAAAGCACATCTTAACACATCCCCTAGGAACTTTAATGACATCCAAAGCTTGCTAAAGCACATATCCATGATGCAAATTTTAGATTCTAAATTATGCAACAATGTGAAATGAAATGATCTAGATGTAATTTTGAATTTAGGTAATACACAGGATCAACTAATTTCAACTAGATACAATGGATAGGATGAAAGAAAAGATCTATATACTAAAATAGAGAGATAATAATAGAAAACAAAAGCTTAGAATCTGAACTTTAAATGCCAAAAAATGTATTACAGTATGTGTAGAGGGATTGATTCACCTAGGGTGGGAAATACATCCCAATGATGATTTTTTGGAAAAATTTTAGAAATTTTGAATTAAATTTTATGCTTTTTATATTTTCTGATCTATATCTGAGATGAAAATGTAGATTTTTACTGATTTTCAATGAATTTGGATGCAAATATGAAAGATAAAATGAGCTTTCACTAATGCAAAATTTGAAACCCTAGAATGTAAATTAACCAATGCAAATACTGATGCAATGTTAATGCCGGCTAAATATAGGATGAAAATGCATTCCAAATTAGAATTATGATGTTCTAAGGTTGGGTCCACCAAAATGGAACCTAGGAAAATGATTGATAGGTTGATTAAGTGCTATCACATCCACTTTCAAAGATTCCACTCAAGAATAACCCTAGAGATCTCAATTCAAAAGAGAAAGAGAGCTTGCAATAGGGTTGTCTTGGGGTTTGAATATGATCTAATGAGGGTTTCACCGCCAAGTGTTAACTTGGAAAATATAATGAAATACAAGATGTAATGCAAAACCCTAATTGAATGCAAACTAACACTAAATGAACTAGAAAAGTGTACAAAGCAACACATAAAATTGTAAAATAGAAAGTGCACACCTAGGAATCCAAAGAAGACAAAATGGAGGTCTAGAATCTTGGAAAAACTACTTTTACTACTAACTAGAACTCATTCGCCAAGTTGGGCAAATCAGTACAATTTCTAGGAAAATGTGCAAGAATATAAATATGTGAAAAGGGTATCCAAATCTACAAGATTTTGAAACCTGACATGAACTACAAATCATACGCTAGAAGTGGAAAACCTGTTTAGTTGGTATTTTCTAAAGCTTCAAATGTTGATTATTCTCTTCTATGTCTACTTTATCCTTTTTGATTGGTTTTCAAATATGACTCTCTAATTCACATCCTGTAGATGATCTCCAATGTTCTACAAGGCTTGATGATAACTTTGACAACTTTTCTCCAATATTTATCCTTATGAAATATGCAACCTAAACCTAAAAATCACACATAGGAAAGGGAAAACTATTGTTGGGTTAGTGGATAGGGGTTTTCCTTGGTTAAACCCCTTGTTGGTAATTAAACGTTGAAATGAAAGTAGATATCAATAGAGAATGATGAATGAAAAGAAGACAATGTTGCAACTCACCAAACCATAGAAATAAGGTGCTATAAATATTCTTGAGATGGCTACAATGGATGTGGTTCTTGAATCTTGCTTGAATGATATTGATCTTGCTTGAATCATAAACCCCCCATCACAATTGTTAGCACAATAACAAATATGATGGATAAAATCTTTGACATGATGATTGACACTTGAATGCAACCCTAAAATTCTTGATAATCTACCCTTGAATTCTCACCATCACAATTGTTAGCACAATAACAAATATGATGGATAAAATCTTTGACATGATGATTGGCATCAGATCTAGGAGGATAGAATCCTGCCAAAATTTAGAATTAATTTTGATTTTGAGCCACATGGTACTTAGTTACCCAAGATGGTGAATGATTCCCACCAAGCATAATGTATGGGACCAAATTTAAGAATTCTTAGAAAGGTGTGAAACTAGGTTCGAGGCCCAAAAATCTAGGTCATTCACCCAAGGTGGTGAATGAATCCTAGATCACTAAATCTATGGCCATTCAACCTAAAATACCTAAATTATGATTGGGTCTTGATTTGTGTTGGGATTATCCTCAAATGCATGCATTAAATGGGGCTTGTGGATACAAAACAAGGAAAATTAAAGCATAAAGGGACCCAATTATTAATGAAAACCCTAGAAAAGTATGAAAGTGTGTTACAACACTTTTTAAAACTCCAAATAAGGTAGGATTAAGGTTAAAAAGAGGTAAATATTAGGTGTAGTTAATTAATAAAACCTTATAAAAGTGTGAGAGTGTGTTACAACAATTCACAACACTTTATCAAGGTACCATTTAAATTCATTAGTTCACAAGGGCCCAAGACCTAATGTGAATGTGTCAAACACATTAGAACACTAAATCAAGGCATCATTAGGATAGTTTTTACAAGGAAGGTGTAAAAAAGCATAAAATGTCACCAACAACATTTTTTGACACTAAATTTAGCCTCCACTTTAGTGAGAGGAAGAACTTTCTTAAAACTCACACTAAAGTAGACAAACTTACTTCAAGAGGTGTCAAAATGTACCAATTCTGTTAGGATGAGATGAAAATGATCAAGAGGGGTGATCAAGCCCCCAAGATGAATATCCCATGGAGAACCAACATAGACACAAGAGGACACACATGAAAATGATATGAAGAGCATCATAAAGGAACAAGCATACATTACAAAAGAAAAAAAAAAGTAGAATAAAATACAAGGATTGGATCAAGCTTCGACCATTTTTCCATCACGACGTGGATCAAATCTAGGTTGTTTGTCTGAAAAATTAAACCTCACTCTCAGGAAATGAAACTCTAGGTTTGTTGTTGGGTGAGGATCTGAAAGAGGTGAGACGCATACAAACATGGTCGGTATGTACTTGCACTCACACAAGAGTGGCTAAGGGAAAGTCATGCCTCGATTGGGCATCTTGTCAAAAACCATACCAAAGTTATACCTCCACATAATTGTAATAAGGAAACACACAAAATTATTTTCAAGCTTCTTGAGGCAAGAAAAACTTTGTATTCTCAGAGCTCATGAACAATGAACTTCGAGCTTCATGAGGCAAGAAAAAATTTGTATGATTGGAACTCATGAACAAACAAGATGGCTCTATAGGCATGGAAGTTATGTTATGCAAGGTGGCCATATAAATGCAACAATAAGGAATCTTCAAAGGAGTCTTTCTTAGTTCATGTGAGGTCTTAACTTAGGGAACATTTTGTCTAATGTCTCCAAGAGAGGACCAATCAAGGAATAAAAGATTCACAACTTAGGGGATGCAATGTGCCATCAAGCCACTAAGAGGAATATAATATGCTAAGAGAGAGAGAGAATCAACAAACAGAACATTATGAGGGATCGCATCATGCACTTGCAATCACTCAAAAGAAATTTAAAAAAAAATAAAATGAAAATAACTAGTAAGGAACATGCGATTCAACCTAAAGTAGGTCATTTGCATCCCAATCGTGTTCATTGTAGAGTGAAGGAAGACAACTAGCCAAAGTGGCAATAGCAAGTGCCAAACTAGGGCCATCGCCAGGTTAAACACTATTCTTAGGAGAGTTGTCATTTAAGCTCATGGAAGAGGAAAATAATGTATTCAATTCATTATGCGCCTCTTCATCAATTTTAGCAACTTCCTTATTGTCATCTAAATTAATCACAATAGGAGGTCAAATGACAATGTCTAAAGAAGTGTTCAACTCTTGTTGTGTTATAAGATCTTTTTTTTTTGGTGAAGGGGGAGGTTCATCATGCATTGCTTCAATGAAGTTTTAAATTTTATTTTCTTTGTTCAATTCTTCGTGTAACCTGTGAGCAAGGGAACAACATCTATGCTTATGCTCTCTAGCACCTCTATTTCATTTAGTTGTATTTTCAAGCTGCATTTGTGTAGGAGCAAGTTGATCAAACATTGGTTTCTTTTATTCCCTAAGGGGAGGAATAGAAGAAAAAATAGGAGGTTAAACTACTTTCTCTTTGAATTTGTAAACTTCTTTTTTTCTAGGATGTGTAACATGATTGTTTTTGTTGTCTCTTGGTCATTTGTAGCAAATAGGTGAAGTTTTTGTTCAAGTTGGTCTTTGTTGTTGGGAGTTTCTTTAGGATCAACCATGGTTTCATCTAGGATGGTAGGTTTGGTTGTGGATGGAGACATGTTTCAAAGGGATAATTCAGCTATTTTCTTTTCCTTGAACTTTCAATAGGACAGGAAAAAGAAGTCTTATCATGGTTTTATAGGTTCTATAGGATCAAGACAAAATAAATTTAAGGAAAATTTTCCTTTGGAAGATAATAGGTTAAAGTCACTATGATGGATGGTAAATATTTCATTGTCAAAGGGAAAATTTAAGCATTTATGTACAAATGAAGGGACTACATTCATGGAGTGAAGCCATGGATATCCTAGCTTCACACAAAATTAGTCCAATTGTGGGATGATGGAGAATGAGATATCTAATGCTTTTTGTCCTATTTGAAATGGTAAGATGATTGATCCTATCATAGGGCAAGAAAATCCATTATGCATCTTGATCCATGCTTTCGATTTATCATATATATCTTGATAGAGATCATTCAAAAGTAAGAATTCCTCGGTGATCAAATTATCTCCATAGAAAAGATCTATTAGTATCCCATTAGTGGGTTTCTTATTGATTTGACCAGCTATGTAAAGAGGACTATCAGGTGCATGTTTAAGTATATCTTTAGAGGTGAAAGAAATTTCAAGGGGATTTTTAGTTCGACCCTTACGATGTTGAGTTTCAACCAAGACAACCAAACCATCAAAAGGATTTTGTTCCTATTAATCATTATAAATAATACTTTATTGAATTGTATCTATGTTCTCATCAACTATGTCAATATTCATCACATCAATATTTGTATTTTTTCTAGCTTTAACAAATGAAATGTTATGTTTTTGCATGGGGTTGGTAAAGATTTGTATGTTTTGGTTGAGAGGGGAAATAGACTTATTTACTTTATCATTAACACCTCCAATGGAAAGATGACTAAAACCAACGAGGTCTTGCACAAGATGTTTAAGATGCTTACAATGTTTTGTATTGTGTCCATTTTTTCAATGGTAGTGGAATCAAAAATTTGATCTAAATTTTTCGCATAAAGGCTTATTAGGATCAGGTGTTTTGATGGAAGGAAAGGTAATCATCTATTTTTCTAAAAGTTGGTACATTGTGTTATGAAGGGTATTGGGTAATGGAGTGAATTGTCTTTTTGAGTCTCTGTAGGAAAAGGGTATCATGGATTTAATGATAGCTACCTGGTTATTGACATTTTGAGTTGTTTGTTGAGGGGGATTAAATTGGAGGAAACCTTTATTCTATTTTATAAAAGGTTGGGAATTGTTTTAGTTTGTGATCTCATACTTATTATTATGACTAGAGGTGGATTTTTTATCTCAACTACTAACCGAATTTTGATAATCACATAGGGCAGTATAATAGTGCACAAAGGAGAGAAATTCCTTCATTGTAAGCTTGTCTTGTATCTTGATCTACAAATTTTCTATGTGTTGGAAATATAAGGGTAAACAACTAAGAGGGGGGGTGAATCAATTGTCATAGAAATTCAAAACTTATTCAACTTATTAACCTTATTCTCATATCTTATTGTTAACCATGAAAACATAAATCATCAACACATTAGAAACACTCATAACACCAAGCTTTTTTACATGTAAACCCTGTTAGGGGAAAAACTATAGTGGAGGTCAATCCACAAGATTATACCTTGTTAAAGGTATAATGAAAATGAAATATGGGGAATGCACATGCATTCAGGAACACTACCTATAGATCACTACTCAATTACAAAGGACGATGCACTATCTTACAAAGAGATTCAGATTACAACCATCCAAATTTTGAACTAACAAAATAGCATCTGCTAATGCCTGATTACAATTCCAATTAAGCATAACTTTTCCACTCTTCTTCACTCTTCTTCACACTTCAATCTTCCTTCAAATGATTTAGAACATTATTCATGCACACACACATTTAGAATCCTTCAAATGAAATGAACAATCACTTTTATATATTTGTAACAAGAAATTTCATTGTTGCAAGTCAACCACAAAGAAATAATAAAATGAATATAAATTGTTGGCCCAAAACATTAAATATTATCAATACGAATCAACCAAAGTTAGCCACAACTTAGTGAGGACCCAAATCAACATCTCCAACATGAAGAAACTTCAATTAATTTCTCCTCAAAGATTCACAACATGCTACAAACACTATGCCATCCAAGAACAAGAAAAGCATGAATACACAAGAGAAAATCTCATATTAGAATCACAATGATCAATGACAATGTGAAACATTTAGAAACATCCACAAGAATCATGAATCACAAGAGAAGCATTTGAAACAATTTCACTAACTGAAATATCCTCATCTTCAATCAAGAACACCAACTGAAGAAACATAAAATTTGTCAGAATGAAAATCTTCCTAACTCATTCAAATCTTCATGTAAATATTTGAAACTCAATGTGGATAAATTAGATACAATTAGAAAAAATCCCTTTAGTCCACAACCTCTTATCATCAATGTACAAAAATAACTGACATACTAAACTTCACTTCACCATTGAAAACATGTAACTCATTTATTAAAATTTTCTCAATATCCTTGACATATACAACTTCAAATACATTAATGTTGATATTGCTTAGATCAATGACAACCACATATTAGTAACACAACCACAACATTCAAAAAATTCCCCCTTTGGCATTGATGGCAACACATGATGTGAAAAAAACCATCAACACAACTAACTCCTATTTAGGATTTGACTCATCTTCTCCTCAACACTTTCATATAATCTTTCTCCCCACGAGGCTCTTCTCCTCAAATAATCACCTTTTTTCCACATGAATCTTCTCCTCCTTTGATATCAATGACAAATTTCTCTAAGCTCTGAACCACATATCATAATTTATAAACATTTGACTACTCCCCCTGAGTAGTAGCCACCACAACATCAATCTAAAGCAAGATATGATTGTGAAATGAACAGCTTGATGCAATGAAATGCATCCTTAGTTCTGATTAAGAGGGGTAATCACCCCTAACTTCACTCTAAGATACTCAAAATTATCCTTAGGCAACGGCTTGGTAAAAATATATGTAATATGCTCCTTAGTAGGAACGTACTCTAGTTTTACTTCCTTTTCACTTACCTTCTCCCTAAAAAAGTGAAACTTGATAGATATATGATTTGTTTTTAATGCAACAATGGATTCTTGGAAATGTTAATAGCACTTGAGTTATCATAGAAAATAGCAATAGGCTCATCATATATAATTCTAATATCCTTAAACATTTGTTTCATCCACAAGACTTGAGTACAATTGTTAGCAACAACAATGTATTTGGCTTCTGCAGTAGACAAGGAAATCGCATTTTGCTTCTTGCTTAACCATGAAATTAGCTTCTTACCTAAGAAAAATTCTCCAACACTAGTAATTTTTTTGGCATTCACATCCCCTACCCAATCAAAATCAGTAAAGGCACTCAAAGTAAGATCATCATCTTTAGGATACCATAGGCCAAGATCAGTAGTTCCCTTCAAGTATCTGAAAATTCTCTTCACAATAGTCACATGAGATTCCTTCGGGTTGGCTTAAAATATTGCAACAATACATACAACATACATGATATCAGGCCTAGTTTGAGTTAAATACAACAATCCACCAATCATTGATCTATATTTTGTCTGATTTTCTTTCATAGAATCATCTTCTATTGTCAACTTTCATCTGGTCACCATGGGTGCACCAACTGGCTTTGAATCTTCCTTACCGAACTTATTCAGCAATTCCTTCACATACTTGGACTAAGATATAAAAATACCTTTATCTAATTGAGTAATTTTCAATCCCAAAAATAATTTCATCTCACCAATCATAGACATCTCAAATTCATTATGCATCTCATTAGCAAACTTCATGCACAAACCATCATCTCCTGCAAAAATGATATCATCAACAAAGGCTTCAACAATCAAATCTTTATTATTATCAATCTTGAAATACAAATTACTATCAATAGTACCTTTCTTAAATCCAAGCTTCAGAAAATACTTGTCCAATCTTACATACCATGCTTTAGGGGCTTGCTTGAGTTCATACAATGCTTTATTTAACCGACACAACATATCTTCTTTATCAGTCAACTAGAATCCTTCAGGTTGCTCAACATACACTTCTTCTTCCAATTCACCATTTAGAAAAATTGATTTGACATCCATCTGATAAAATTTGTAGTTCTTGTGAGCAACATAGGCAAGAAATAATCTTATAGCTTCAATAGCAATAGGAGCAAAGGTCTCTTCAAAATCAATTCCTTCCATCTGTGAATATCCTTTACATACCAGTCTTACTTTGTTTGTAACCACTTCACCTTGCTCATTTAGTTTTTTTCTAAAGACCCATTTGGTTCCAATGGAATTCTTATCCTTAGGTTTGGGATCAAGAATCTATGTATCATTCTTCTCAAAAAAATTTAATTCTTCTTTCATTGCTTCAACCCAATGATCATCTTTACATGCTTCATTCACACTAGTAGGCTTAGTCTTTGATATCAAGCAATACTCTTTTTAATTTTTTCTCCTAGTTTGGACACCTTTGTTCTTATCACCTATAATATGATCTTCTAAATGATTCAATCTTACATACCTTAGAGTCTTCTTAGGATGTTCTTCAACTTCAGTTTCTTCTGATCTCTCTTTTTCTCTTTCACTACTTTCTCCTGCTTCATTTTATTGATTTACCAGATTGATTTGTAATTGATTTGTAGTCTGAAATTGCTTTCCTTTTTTTGTAATGTCATCTTGATCATCACAATCATATCCATACGTTATGGATGGTGTACCTAAGTATTCATCAACCTTAACATTTTCACTTTCAACCATTTTCTTCAATCTTTTATTGTAACACCGGTAGGCCTTACTTTTAGTAGAATAACCTAGAAAGATACCTTCATCACTCCTAGCATCAAAATTTCCTATGTCTTCATCTCTCTTAATATAACATTTGCTTCCAAATATCTTGAAGTATTTAACAGTAGGATTTTGACTAGTCCATAGCTCAAAAGGGGTCTTACTAGTATCACCTTTGATTTGTACCCAATTGATTGTGTACACATCAGTACTCACATCTTCTCTCAAATAGATATGATGAACATTTCCTTCCAACATCATAGTTATAGTAGCATCTTGAATTGTTATGTTCTTCCTTTCCACAACTCCATTTTGCTAAGGGGTCCGCAATGTAGATAATTGTCTCTTCGTTCCATGTTCTTCACAAAAGAATTAAATTCACTGGAAGTGAATTCTCCACCTCTATTTGATCTTAGACATTCAAACTTCAAACATGTCTCTGTCTCAACCAAAGCTTTAAGGATATTGAACTTTTCAAGCACTTCATATTTCTCCCTTAAGAAAGTAACCCATACCATTCTAGAATAATCATCAATGAGTAACATGAAATACCTGTAACCTTGTAAAATTCTAACCTTAGAGGGACCATGTAGATTAGTATGCACAAGCTCTAACATTTCATTTGAACAATGCTTTTTACTCTGAAATGGAATCCCAGTTTTCTTTCCCAATTGACATTCCTTGCATATTGCATTAGTAGGTTTCACCAACTTAGGCAGATCTCTCACCACCTTAGTGGAACTTATCTTAATAATATTATAAAAAGTTAACATGACACAACCTCCTATTCCATAACCAAGTTTCATCAACTTGAGCAATCAAACAACTTTTACTAGCATCACTCAAGTGAAAGATATTACCTTTTGTTTTTGTACCTGATGCAATTTCATTTTTTAGAACTCAATATTCTGCACTTTCCATCCTTGAACTAAAGATTGTATCCCTTATCAACCATTTGACCAACACTCAAAATATTATGCTTAAATCCTTCCACATACAAAGCATCATTATGATTATGCTCACAATCAAGAGAAATGAAACCTCTTCCACAAATCACACCAACTGTACTATCACCAAATCTCACAACACCACCATCATACTTTTCCAAGCTTACAAACTTACTTTTATCTCTGTTCATATGATGTGAAAATCCACTATCAATCACCCATTCATCTTTCTCTTCAACTCAAGTAGCCAGGGATTTCTCCACATTTGTACAACTAGCAGATTTAGTAGATATAGGATTATAGCAATAAATACCCATTCATCATCACTTCTATTTCCTTTATCATATTCATCATTTTTCATGCCTTCATCAACAACATAGTAACACTTATTCTAAAATATAGGCTTGTTATTTCTTGGTTTAGTAGCTCTTTCTAGACACCTTGATGCAAAATGACCTATCTTGTTGCAAGAAAAACATTTAAGAGGAAATTTTCCTTCTTACTTACCTTTTCCTCATAGTACTCTTTTGACAATAAGTGCTTCTAGCTCTTCTAGCTCTCTTTCTTCTTCTTCAATTTGTTTGATTTCATCCTCATACTTGAATGTCTTTCGAGATGAAATTTCACCCAGATCATATCTTTGTCTATCTCTTTCGGAAGTAGTAGCCTTAAATGCAAATTCAATCTTAGGAAGGGCATCACCAAAATTTCTCAACTCAATAGCAGTTAATTTACCAACCAACATATCTTTGGTTATGTTTTTTATAGTCTGAAGCTCTTAAATATAACTAACTTTGACTTTTTAAGAATCAGGCAGGTATCTAAACACTTTAGCAACAATCTCAGATTCATCTATCTTTCCACTAGCACATCTAATACCACACACAAGTTCATTCACTCTTTGCATGAAAGTACTAATGTTCTCATCATTACCCATTCTCAACCTTTCATATTTCCCTTTCAAACTCTGCAACTTAGCAATCTTCACATTATCATCACCTTCATACAAGGTTTCCAACTTTTTCAAAATCTCATAAGCAGTCTTGAGATCCATAACATTTGTCATCTCAGAATCAGTCAAATCACTCAACATATGCACTATTCGGTGGAATAACATACCTATTACTTGTAATGCTCTAGTAGGGCTCACCAATGCATCTTATATGGCACTCCATTCAATTCTTCCACAAAGAATAATTTGTTCCATAAAATATCAGACTATCCTTCTTGTAATTTGCCATTCCAAATCACCTCAAGCTATTAAAATTCTTCCAAGGAACCTGCTCTGATATCATTTGGTGGCAATACAAGGGAAAATGAATAAGAGGGGGAGTGAATCAATTGTCATAGAAATTCAAAACTTATTCAACTTATTAACCTTATTCTCAAATCTAATTATTAACCATGAAAACATAATTCATCAACACATCAGAAACACTCATAACACCAATATTTTTTATGTGGAAACCCTGTTAGGGGAAAAACCATGGTGGAGGTTAGTCCATAAGATTATACCCTGTTAAAAATATAATGAAAATGAAATATTGGGAATGCACATGCATTCCGGCACACTACCTAGAGCTCACTACTCAATTACAAAGGAAGACACATTGTCTTACAAAGAGATTCAGATTACAACCATTCAAATTTTGAACTGACAAAATAGCATTTTCCAATGTCTTATTACAGTTCCAATTAAGCACATGAACACTTCTCCACTCTTCTTCACTCTTATTCACACTCTACTCTTCCTTTGAATGATTTAGAACATTATTCATGCACACACACATTCAAAATCATTTAAATGAAATGAACAATCACTTTTATATATTCACATTAATAAATTTCATCACTACAAATTGGCCACAAAGAAATAATAAAATGAATATAAAATGTCAACCCAAAAAATTAAATATTATCAATGTGAATCAACAAAGGTCAACCATAGCTTAGTGAGGACCCAAATCAACATCTCCAGCATGAAGAAACTTCAATTAATTTCTCCTCAAAGATCCACAACACACTACAAACACAATGTCAGCCAAGAATAAGAAAAACATGAACATGCAATAGAAAATCTCAGATCACGAGCACAATGATCAATGTGGACATGTAGAAAAGATAAAGCATGATCTAGAAACATCCATAAGAATCACAAATCACAAGAGAAGCATCCACAACAACTGCACTAACTAAAATAGCCTCATCTTCAATCAGGAACACCAACTAAAGAAACAGAAAAATTCTCAGAATGAAAATCTTCATAACTCGATCAAATCTTCATATGGATCTTTGAAACTCAGTGTGGATAAGCTAGATACACATAGAAAAAAACCTTTTAGTCCACAACATCTGATCATCAACATACAAAAATAACCGATATACTGAACTTCACTTCACCATTGACAACCTACAACTCATTTATTACAATTTTCTCAATATCCTCGACATATACAGCTTCAAATGTATTAATGCTAATATTGTTGACATCAATGACAACCAAATATTAGAAACACAACCACAACATCCAACACTATAAACATCTTTTGAAGGTGAGGATTGGGAACCTTGACATCAATTTGGGAATAATGTGATTGATAGCGTGAGATAAAGTTAGTTATCTTTTTCTCTTCTTTTTGCTTGCATCTCATCAAATCGACCAAGGTCACCTTAGGAGTCATATGCACTTGGAAATGGTTGAAAAATGACTCAAAATTTTCATTGAATGAACCAATTTAGTTCTTTTGTAGCAAAGAAAACCATTCCAAGGCATTATCTTTCAAGGATTTAAGAAAAAATCTTAGCCAAGAGTTGATTATCAAGGACAAAGTCACTACATAAGGTGTTATAAGCATTAACATGGTTAGAAGTATCTCCCTTTCCTCCATATTTCTCAAATCTAGGCACCTCTACACCTTGTGGCATCAATGTTCATAATATCTCCAAGGATAATGGACTTAGAATGTAGGTGGGCCATTTTGATTTTGGTTAATGGTGAAAATTTGTTTTTAAAGGGATGAAGAAGTTTGGAAGAGTTTATTTATGAGAGGGTCATTGCTTGTATTATGAGATGGAATTGAAAAAACGTGAAGGGGTCGATGTGTTCAAAGGAAAAGTGAATGGAATTATTATAGGTGGTAACGTAGTAGGAGATATGACATGTGATGCCACAAAGGAGCTAGGGATGCTAGCGAAAATACCCAAGGAATCACATTACTAGTTGGTTTCATTCTAGTTGTGACTTGAGGGTTGGATAGGTAGGTATTGATAAAATTGTTGTGGGAGGATGAATTTGGGTTCCTCCTTGACTTATGACATTTCTTGTAGGTAATTGGAAGATGGTGGTTGAGGTTAGGTGCTTTCCGAATATTTGAACTATCTTTTTCACAAAGTCAAGTCCATCTTCACTTTCAAGCATGTGGTGAATTTTATCTAGAGTAGGGATGGTAGTAGTTGAAATGTTTTCATTTTGCACTAGATGTTGTAGGTTTACTAGGTCTTCATGGATTTAAATTATGTTTTCTTGCAACACACTATCATTCCTTGTTTCAGCATACATCACACTACTTGAAGGTAAAGAGTTGTTAAAGGTATGGTCCATACCTAGTATACTAGTGTGAATACTAGGACTAAAAGAGCTAGACAACCCATGATCCACAATGATTGTGTTATCATGGGATGGCTTGAGTCTAAAACTTCATCTCACTATAGTATTAGAAATATGACACCAAATACTCAAACAAGGGCTACTAAATGCAAGATGAAAGAAAATGTAGTATAAGATAAGAACAATGAAATGACTATAATAAAAAATCTATAAACTAAAAGAGAAAGCTATAAGCAACAAAAAGAATCTTAGAAACAATTCCTTTAATTCCAAAAAATGCAGTCTAGAATGTGCACATGGAATGATTCACCTAGCATGGTGAATGAGTCCCAGTAGGGATTTTTTTCAAATTTTTAAGAAAATTTTAATTGAATTTTATTATTTTTGTGTTGTATGATCTAAAAACTAAGTGAAGATGTATATTTTATTTGAATTTCAATGAAATGAGATGTAAAAATGCAAGCTATATGAACTTTCACTAATGAAAAATTTTGAAACCTTAGAATGCCAATTAATTAGTGAAAATCCTAATGCAATGTTAATGCAAGAAAGATCTAGGATCGTAATGCACTCCAAATTAGAATTATTATATTCTAAATGTAGGCTGACCAAAATGAAAGTTGGAAAAATTGTGTGATTTTCTAGGGTTTATGACCTAGAATGACAATCTTCACTCACTCTCATTCAAGAACAAACCCTTGAGATATCAATTCAAAGATGAAAGAGATCTTGAAAAAGGGATGTCCAAGGGGTTGAATGTAGACTAATGATGGGTTCAACACCAAGCTAGGGCTTTCAAAGAAAAATTAAATGAAAGATGGAATGATTAAACCTAGTTTGATGCAATGACTTTCTAAATGATCTAAATATGCAAATGAAACAAAATAGAAAGATATAGAATGGAATGTGTGTACCTAAGAATCTAGAGATGACTAGAAGGAGGTCTAAAACACTAGAAATTTTGTCTTCAATGTTGACTAGGACTTTATTTGCTAAGCTAGGTGAATTAGTCTAGAATCTAGGTTTCTATGTAGGAAGAAGAATCTGCCAAATGGGTATCTGAGTTTGGAAAAACCTAATTTTTGACCAAAATTGGGACTCATTCACCAGAAGTGGAAAATCAGTCCAATTAGGGTTTTCTAAAACTTTAGGATTTGAATCTACTCTTCTCATTTTTCTTATTCTCCTTCTTCAGGTTTCTGGATCCCAATCTATATAAATAAACCTATACGTGCTCTACAATGTTCTCCAATGCTTGATGAAATCTTTGAAAACTTAGGGAACTTTAAAAAATTTCTCCAACTTACTCTTCAATGTCTCTTTAATATAAACCAACAAATCACACACTATAGAGAGAAAAAAAGTTGTCAGGTTAGTGGATCGTGATTTTCCTTGGTCAAACCCTATTTTTCTAATCAAACATTGAAATGAAATGAAATAAGAATGGAGAATAACGAATTAGAAAAATATGATGTTGTAACTCACCAAAACCTAGCAATAAAGTTCTGCAAACATTATGAGGTGGCTCCAATGGATGCAGATCTTGACTCTTGCTTGAATAGTATGGATCTTGAGTGAAATTCTAGATTGAATCATAAAACCCTACATCATAGTTGTTAGCTCAAACACATGAAGTCTTTGACATGATGATTGATGCTTGAATATTATTATAAAATACTTGATAATCTACCCTTGAAGACTCTTGAATGCTCTTGTGAACTCAAACTTTCTATTAAGAATGCTCTCACAAAATTCCTAGGTCAAAATGAATGAAATAACCTTGTATTTATACTTAATTATGCAAGAATTTTTAGAATTGCAACACTACAAGCTAACATCAGATCTAGGAGGATAAAATCCTGCCAAAAATTTGAATTAATTTTGGTTTTGGACTACATGGGACTCATTCACCCAAGGTGGTGAATGAATCCCACCAGGCATAATGTATGGAACCAAATTTAAAAATTCTTAGAAAGGTGTGAAACCAAGTTCAAGGACAAAAAATCCAAGTGGGACTCATTCGTCCAAGGTGGTGAATGAGTCCCAAATCACTTAATCTAGGGACAATTAACATGAAACACTTAAATTATGATTGGGTCTTGACTTTTGTTGGGATTATCCTAAAAAAGATGCATTAAATGGGGATTTTGGATGAAAAATAAGGCCAATTAAAGAATAAAGGGGCCCAATTATTAATGAAAACCCTAGAAAATTATGAAATTGTGTTACAAAACTTTTCAACACTTCAAATAAGGTAATATTAAGGTTAAAAAGAGGTTTATTAGGTGTAGTTAGTTAATAAAACCTTAGAAAAGTGTGAGAGTGTGTTACAACACTTCAAAACACTTTAGCAAGGCACCATTTAAGTTAGTTAGTTCAAAAGGGCCAAATACCTAATGTGAATGTGTTAAACACATTACAACACTAAATCAAGGCATCATTAGGCTCAATTTTACAAAGAGGACCCAAAAAAAGTGTGAAATTGTCATCAACAACATTTTTTGACACTACATTTAGCCCCCACTTTTGTGAGAGGATGAACTTGCTTCAAACTCACACTTAAGTAGAAAAACTCACTTCAAGAGGGGTTCAAATGTACCAATGCTAGTAAGATGAGATGACAATGATTGAGAGAGGTGATCAATCCCCCCGGATCAAGATCTGATGGCAGACCAACAAAGACACAAGAGGACATACATGAAAATGATATAAAGAGCATCATAAAGGCACAAGCATACACTGTAAAATACAAGAAGAAAAGTAGAATAAAATACAAGGATTGAATTAAGCTTCAAAAAAATTTCCATCGCGATGTGGATCATATCTAGGATTTTTATTCAAAAAATGGTAGCTTACTCTAAGGTAATAGACCTCTAGGTTGTACGCTAAGTGAGGATCCAAAAGAGGTGAGACACATACACACACGGTAGGTATGCATTCACTCTCACATGCAAGTGGCTAAGGTAAAGTCATGCCTTAGTTGGGCTCCCCATCAAAAAACATACCAATGTTATACCTCTTGATAACTTTAATAAGGGACCATGAAAAATGATTTTCGAGCTTCATGAGGCAAGAAAAACTTTGTATGGTTGGATTTCATGAACAATGAATTTCAAGCTTCATGAGGCAACCAAAAATTTATATTCTTGGAACTCATGAAAAGAAATATGGCTCTACAAGCATACAAGTTGTGTTATGCAAGGTGGCCATATAAATGCAACAATAAGGAATATTTAAAGGAGTTTTTATTAGTTCATGTGAGGTCTTAACTTAGGGAACATTATGCCTAATGTCTCCAAGAGAGGACCAATTAAGGAATAAAAGATTCAAAACTTAGAGGATGCAATGTTTTGCATCAAGCCACTAAGAGGAATGTAATATGCTAAGAGAGATCATGCTCTTGAAGAAAATCATACCCAATGTCATCCAAAAAGTGAGTAACACATTGTATAAAGTAAGAAGACTACACCATGAATAATGAAGAGGAAAAATGTGAAAGAATAATTCCAATGTATGCCCCCAGTCTAAAGAAATTGCTAGACACCATAATCTAAGCAATTACTTTAAAGTAGCAAATGATAAATGTTAACAATAAATAAGACATGAAATCCAAGTTGAAAATCCCTATGCCAAGTCATATGTTTCCAAGTAGAACTATGTCATGCAAAGGAAAAGAAATGGTTTTCCCCCAAAATGAAACTCTAAAAGCACATAAGGGATCTATGGATTTCAAGGGGTTAGTATGTTCTTGCTACAATGTTTATTTTTCTAGAGAGCTTGGAAGTGTCACCATTCCCCAAATACACATAGAATTGGAAGAATGTCATCATTCCCCAAATACACATAGAACAGGAATAATGACACAAAGAGAGTGAAAACAAAGAAAAATATTTCAGGTCAACATTGAAGAGACATGAATTTCTCAAAACATTGCATCATCCCCAAAAGAAAAACACAAGAAAAATGAAAAAGATAAAGGTAAAGCTTTTGGGTCAACATGGAAGAGACATGAGTGTCTCAACACCTTGCATCATCCCCAAAAGGAAAACAAAAGGAAAATGAAAATATTTTGGAAAAGTAAAGGAAAATCCTTTTGGTTCATCATGGAAGAGACATGAATGTCTTGATGCCTTGTGTCATCCCAAAAATAAAAACACAAGACAAATGAAAAGGATAAAAGGCAAAAAGGTTTATGATATAGAGAAGAATGAAGGTACAAATAGATGAATGTCACAAAGAGAGGGAGACATCAAATAGAAAATTTTGGGGGATTACATCACGCACATGCAATTACTCAAAGAAATAAAAAAATAAATAATGCAAAAGACTACTAAGGCACATGCAAGTCAACCTAAATCAAGTCGTCTACATCCTAATCATGCTTATTATATGTAACTAAAGACAAAAATCTACCCAAAGGGACAATAGCAAGTGCCAAACTAGGGCCATTTCTAGGTTCAACACTCTTCTTAGGAAAATTATCATTTAAGCTCACAGAAGAGGAAAACAATGTATTCAATTTTTTATGCACCTACTCATTAATTTTAGCAACTTCCTCAAAATGATATAAAATAAGCACAATAGGAGGTCAAATGATAATTTATAAAGAAGGGTTCAACTCTTATTTTTTTATAAGATCTTTTTTTTCGATGAAGGGGGAGGCTCGTCATGCATTACTTCATTCAATTTTGGATTTTTTTTTGTCTGTTTAATTCTCCATGTAACCTACGAGCAAAGGCACAACATCTATGTCTACACTCTCTAGCACCTTTGTTTGGTTTAGTTCTATTTTCAAGATGTGTTTGTGTAGGAGTGGGTTGATCAACCATAAGTCTATTTTCTTCCCTAAGGGGAGGAATGAAAGAAACCACTGGAGGTTGTTCAATCACTTCCTCTTTGATTTTGTAAACTTTTTTATTCTAGGAGGTGTAACAGGATTGTTTTTGTTGTTTCTTGGTCATTTTTAGGAAATAGGTGAAGGTTTTTTCTTAGGTTGGTATTGGTTGTTAGGATGTTTTTTAGGATCAATCATGGTTTTGTCTAGGATGGTAGGTTTGGTTATGGATGAAGACATTTTTTGGAGGGATAATTATGCTATTTTCTTTACCTTGAACCTTTGATAGGGTAGGAAAAATAATTATTCTCGTGGTTTTATAGGTTTTATAGGCTCAAGCCAAAATAAATCTGAGGAAATTTTTCCTTTGGAGGAAAATGGGCTAAAGCCACTATGATGGAAAGTAAAGATTTCATTTTCAAAGGGAAAATTTAAGCATTTATGTATGACTTAAGGGACTGCATTCATGGAGTGAAACCATGGAAAGCCTAGCTTCACACGGAATTGGTCCAACTATGGGATGATGAAGAATGAGATATCTAATGTTTTTTAGTCCTATTTGGAATGTTAAGGTGATCGATCCTATCATAGGGAAAGAGAAGCCATTATGCATCTTGATCCATGCTTTCAGTTTATCATATATATCTTGATAGAGCTCATGCAATAGTGCAAATTCCTCGATGATTACATTATCTCCATAGACAAGATCTACTAGCATCCCATTAGTAGGTTTTTCATAGATTTGATGGGCTATGTAAATAGGATCATTGCATTAATTTTTAAGTATATCTTTAGAGGTGAAAGCAATCTTAGGAGGATTTTTAGTTTAGCCCTTATGTTGATTTTTAGCCATTGCAACAAAACCATCGAAAGAATTTTTTTCTTATTGATCATTATCCATAGGACTTTGTTGAATTGTATCTATATTCTCATCATTTGTTTCAACATTAATCACATCATTCTTTGTAGTTTCACTAGATTTGACAAATGAAATGTCATGTTTTGACATGGGGTTGGTAAAGATTTGCAAGTTTTTGTTGGGAGGGGAAATGTACTTATTTCCTTGATCATTAATACCTTAAATGGAAAGACAACCAGAATCAATGAGGTCTTACAAAAGATGTTTAAGATGCTTACAATGATTTGTATCATGTCCATTTTTTCACTAGCAAATGGCAATAAGTGTTTAATCTAAAGTTCGGCAGTAAAGGCTTATTAGGATCAGGAGTTTTTATGAGAGGCATGGTAATCATTTTCTATTCTAAAAGTTGGGACATTATGTTATTAAGGGAATCAGGTAAGGAATTGAATTGTATTTTTGGGTCTTCATAGCTAAAGGGTATAAGGGTTTTATTGACAACTACTTGGTTATTGACATTTTGAGTTGTTTGTTGAAGGGGATTAAATTGGAGGAATCCTAAGTTCTATTTTCTAAAAGGATGGGAATTTTTTTGGTGTGCAGGCTTGAACTTCTCAATACAACTAGATGTGGACTTTATATCTTGACTACTAATCAAATTTTGATAATCATGGATTACAGTACACAAGTACATAAAGGAAGGAAATTTCATCATGGTAAGCTTGTATTGTATATTTTTTTTCTATTTTTCTATGAACATCTTTTGAAGGTGAGGATTGGGAACCTTGACATCGAGTTGGGAATAAAGCAATTGATAGCATGAGATAAATTTAGGTATCTTTTAATCTTTTTTTTGCTTGCATCACATCAAATCGGCCAAGGTTATCTTAGGAGTCATATGCACTTGTAAATTGTTGAAAAATACCTCAAAAAGTTCATCGAATGAATGAATTGATTTTTTCGATAGCGAAAAAAACCATTCCATGGTAGTATCTTTCAAGGACCTAGGGAAAATCTTAGCCAAGAGTTTATCATCAAGGAAAATGTCACTACATAAGGTGGAATAAGCATTAACATTGTTAGAAGGATCTCCATTTCCTCCATATTTCTCAAATATAGGCACCTCTAAACCCTGTGGCATCAATGTTCACAATATCTCCAACGATAATGGACTGCTTCTGACATAGTATGTAGGTGGGCCATTTTGATTTTGGTTAATGTTGGAAATTTTTTTTTGAAGGGATGTAATGGTTTGGAAGATTTGATTTATGAGAGGTTCATTGCTTGTATTATGAGATTAAAGTGAAAAATGTGAAGGGTTGTATGTGTTCAAAGGAGAAGTTAATGGATTTCTCATAGGTGGTAAGGTAGTAGGAGATATGATGTCTGATTACACAAAAGTACTAGGGATGCTAGCAAAATAACCCAACAAAGGAATTATATTACTATTTTGTTGCATTGTTGTGGTGAATTGAGAGTTGGTATAGGTAGGTATTGAGAAAATTGTTGTGGGAGGAGGAATTTGGATTCCTCCTTGACTTGTGATATTTCTTGTAGGTAAATGATAGCTAGCGGTTGAGGTGAGGTGTTTTCTAAAGATTTGAACTATGTTTTTCACAAATTCAAGTCTATATTCACTTTCAAGCATGTAGTGAATGTTATCTATAGTAGGGATGGCACTAGTTGAAATATTGTCATTTTGCACTTGATGTTGTAGGTTTGCTAGGTCTTCATGGATTTGAATTATTTTTTCTTGCAAGACACTATCATTCCTTGTTTCAACATACATCACACAACTTTAAGGTAAAGATTTGTTCAGGGTATGGTCCATACCTAGTGTGCTAGTGTCAATACTAGGAGTTAGAGAAAAGAAAACCCAAGATCCATATTGATTATGGTATCATAGGATGACATGAGTCTCAAACTTTGTCTCACTGCAATACTAGCAATAGGACACCAAATACTCATAGAAGGGCCACTAAATGCAACATAAATGCAAATGCAATATACACTAAGAACAATGAAATGACTATAACAAAAAAATTGTAAACTGAAAGAGAAAGCTATCAATATCAAATAGAATCTCATAAATAGTCCTTTCAATGCCAGAAAATGTAGTGTAGAATGTGCAAAGGGACTGATTTCCTAGGGTGGCAAATGAGTCCTAGTAGGGATTTGTTTTCAAAATAAATTAAAAATTTTAATTCAATTTTATTATTTTTTTGTTGTATGATCTAAAAACTAAGTGAAAATGAAGATTTTCTTTAATTTTCAATGAAATGAGATGCAAAAATGAAAGTTATATGAACTTTCTCTAATGCAAAATTTTGAAATCCTAGAATTTCAATTAACTAATGCAAATTCTAATGCAATTTTAATGAAAGGAAGATCTAGGATGGTAATTCACTCCAAATTAGAATTATGATTTTCTAAATGCAAGTTCACCAAAATGAAAGGTGTAAAAATCACGTGCTTTTCTAGGGCTTAGGACCTAGAATGACAATCTTCACTCACTCTCATTCAAGAACAAACCCTTGAGATCTCAATGCAAAGGAGAAAGAGATCTTGCAAAAGGGTTGTCCTAGGGGTTGAATGTAAACTAATGAAGGGTTCACCACCAAGCTAGAGTGTTGGTTGTTTTCAATGAACCAATAAGGTCTCAACAACTACCTATGAGTTTTCCAAACTCAATTTTCAAATACCTACAAGACAAGCGGCCAACGAATGAGATATAGCACCAATTGATTAATCTCCTATACTTCAGGCTCGACAAAACCTAGGAGGGTGGTCCCACAATAAACATTATACAACTATCAAGCAATTCAAGTATACATTAAAAATTCAGGTGGATATATTCTCACCAATGACTAATAAGATGAAATTCTCCAAGAAGTTGGCATTTCCTTGAATGAATTATGTATCCTAAGCCGAGAATATAAAACAATACATACTACAACAAATTAAAGATAGTTCAATGATTATTTAAAAGATTGTTCTCAAGTCAAGTAGTTGGAACCATGAGAAAGACTTAAATGGGTTAGGATCAGTGCCATTATCTATGGGCTAGGAGTCTGAGAAAATTGAAATATAAGGTACATTTAATTTTGAGCACCCATGATCCAAATGATACTACCTTGCAATTCACAAATTTGTAACCAAATTCTAAAGACTACTTATTAGATCCAATGATCTTGCACATGAATTTATGATTTGATTCAAGCATTTTATCTCATTATATGAAATAGAGCTAAAACCAAAACATATATCAAAGCATGAAACAATGAAAGTTAATGAAATGATCTCTGATCAGAATTTTCATTAATAATTCGAGTACAAAATAAAAATAGAGAGACTATAGACTTGGAAACTCTCTATTATCATTTATATATGCCCAAGAACCATACATTTGACAAAATTTACTATCTAGACTCAAAGAATTAGACAAAGACTTAGCATATTCATTGTGTGTTCTTAATTTTCATAATTCAATTCCAAAATTCAACAAAAGACACACACAAATGGCCTTGAATTCCCTTTTATAGAACAAGGGATAAAAAACAAGCTTCAGACCAGATGTACACATGTCACATTCTAATTGGACCACTATAAGACATATTCCCTAATTCAATTATATTTTCATTCTTAAAATTGGAGGGAATACATATGAGACAAAGATTATTTACATTTGTTGTAAGGAGCAGCTTTTCCTTCTAAAAATCACATGTCAAAAAGAATAATCTTCTTTGTTATAACACGTCCACTTCATCAAGAAAGATGAAAAAATGGTGCAAAGAAAAAGTGAATCAGCATCTCAGTTAGCATTCCACATCATCAACAATTGATACTTTCCTATAAAACATATATTTTATACATTGTAACTTCTAAGGCTAGACTTGTACAATACTTGTCCAATCATATGTTTCACATCCATATTTACCAACCCAATCGACGAACCAATTTCATTCCCCATTCTTCATATTCTTCATCAGATGGCCAGT
Organism: Sequoia sempervirens; assembly: GCA_007258455.2. Lineage (NCBI taxonomy): Eukaryota > Viridiplantae > Streptophyta > Pinopsida > Cupressales > Cupressaceae > Sequoia > Sequoia sempervirens. The sequence continues at coordinate 595,112,683 of VDFB02271358.1, forward strand.
TGAAATTGATGATTTTATCTAATGTCTTCCTGTATAGGGAATACTTGGTTATTACAGAGTTGGGTTCCTTATCAAAATTCTCCAAAAAGTTGATAATAAATGTCAACTTTCCCAAAGTGTCATTAAAGGTGTTGATGTCAACTTCCTTACAAATTTCATTCACCTGGGAGTCAATAACTCCATCCATCTCCCTTTTCCATACTTGCAATGGTTTCAATTCATCATTAGTGAGTTGAATATCTAGCAATGGTGACAAATCTACCAAATCATAATGAGCTCCATGTTAAGTGTCATCAAAATCTTAGCAACGTTGATCAAAAATCTCTTGTTCAAGGATTGTCTAAAATGAAAAGACACAAAAGGAGAATCAACACATGATTTGTTCTCAAGGTTTTTGGATGCCTTGTGGAAATTCCCCACAAATTTCAAACCTAAGGATTCAGTGTGCATTGATCTATTTTTTGAAATCTATGAGTTTGGGCTAAGTACTTTGCCAAAGAGTTTGAAGCCTCACAGTTTGGATCAAATACTTTATTGGATAAAGATTGTTGAGGGAGCCTAAATTAATTATGCACAAGATGTGGTGTCTCAAAATAAGGATATAAATTTTCTTGTTGAAGAAAATAAGAACATGGTACACAAGAATGAAAAGAGTGTATCAGAAAATGAAGATATGTGTTCTATGAATGATGATATAAATTGTAATCAGCTCACAATCAACACATGTGCATATCATTGCAACAGTGATGAAGATGAAGATACATGGTATGATGACAAGATATATGTGCATGAAATTATTTCTTGCAATATATTGGGTGATGAATAAGTAAAAGAGTTGTAGGATGTCATTCCATGCCATGTTTTGGTTAGTGAAGATAATGCAATTGTTACTAACATCTCATCACAAAGTAGTGATCAAGACATTGAAGGTAGAAGTTCAGGCATTGACTCTGAAGAATCTGAGCATGGTTTATGTAGTGATGAGTCTTCTCGTGATGAGGATGTTGATGATAGTCAAAATTATTGCTCTTCTAATGATTATGAATGCTTCTATATAGATGAATTGGAGGTACTCTCTTCACCTAAGGGATGTAATGATATGAATATTAATGAAGCCACTTGCCTCCAAGTGAATGACTGAATCCCATTTGATGCAAACTTGGAATGTAATTTGAGTTTGACATCAATGGGGCATGTTGATTTTGTTAATGACGAAGAATTTGAAGATAAGCATATGTGTGTTCAATTTTTTGATCATGAACATAGTGTTGGAAGTGATGAAGATTTTGGTGAACCTACTTATGTCTTTGATGTTCATGACTATTTATATGAAGCAAAGATGGAAATTTCAGCTGCACATGAGAAGGATGATGATGTACACATTGGCGAAGGAAGAAATTTAGTTTTGAATGATCAAGTTATGCATTGTGATAAACATGGATCTAGGATCAACATTATCATCCATTGATAATATGAAACAATTTGATGGACTTTCAGATTATGTTGACACTACAAAACATGTTGATTTATGTGTTGAGCAGCCATATGATGTAAATGATAATGGATATGAGGTTAGTCAATATGAGATTAAGTATGGGTATTTCTTTGATGATATCTCTCACCTCCATAGTATGCAAGTGGACATGTTTCTTTTGAATGAGGAATGATTTAATGTGAAAGAGAATGAAGGTTTGAGCTTCATTGTTGATGAACAATTTTTAGATAACAGTGATTCTTTGGTACATAGGTCAATATGCCTATGAGCTGAAAGTGCACATGAAGATGATAATTTGCATGAAAGTATTTTTTCTGACCCTATTAATCCTAAAGGCACTGATAACATTCAAAATGATTTAGACACTAAACATGTTATGAAGAATCAATGTGAGATTCTTGGCTCAGGATTAAATTTTGAATTGCCTAAATCTTTGTTTGAGACATTGCATACAAATTTGTATAGTGGTTTGAAGAATGAATTTGACATCATGTGTGAACTTGAGATAGAAAAAAATTCTTATGCAATGGATGCTAACATTTTTGTTGAATGCCATGATTTGAATGAAGATGGAAGTAATTTTAGTGTCAATAAATCTAATTTTCATAATCTTGAAACACATGACAATGTGTTTAGGCTGTGGTGTTTGGATGATGACAAATTGACCTATGATTTAATTTAGTTGAAGGAATTACAAATGTATGATCCATGTTTTCTCAACACATGAGAGGATCGCATGTTGTTTTTCATCCATGATATCTCCTCTAAGAATGATCATTACGAGGGGGTTAATGAATGTGATAAGACTGTGTCTTCATATGGTCTTGATCACCATTTTCAAATGTTGCCACTCGATAAAAAAATTAGAGAATGAAAAAAGTGGTAGTGATGTGGCCTATTTGATTTGGTTTCCACTTGACGACAAAGCCAAATAGAGAGCAAGTCTCTACTTGCACAAAGGAAGCTTGATACTCTTGTTTGTAGAAGTACAATTACCTATGTTATTGTGGTTTGATAGAGGCAAGCATGAATTGAAGGAGGTTAGTTTTTTTATTAGACTGGTGTTTAACAGAGGTAAATATTGATCTACCCTTTTCATTTAGTGGTCTGGGGTCACCGAGTGAAGTTGAAAAAGAGAATGAATAAAGGAGCAGTTTGACAATACCTGATGGGCTTAGTATTTGGTATACTCCCCAAAGATCTGGAATCTTGCTATGCCCATAGGGGGCATACATCCTTAGTCAGAGTCACTAATAGTACTCTCAAATTTCGCAAATTTGAAGTGCTCATTTCAAATTTTCTCCTCTACACTCTCAGAAGTGCACCTGACAAATCTGCCTAAGTGACCTACTTTGGAAGGTCATAATTTGGTTCCAAATGATTTTAGTGAAAAACCCCTTTTCAAACCAACTCATGTGGCATATGTGAACATGTAGGTCAATTTTCAGCTTCCCAAGATGAGTTTTGACAAGGTTTTGAAAAGTGAAGCTAGAGGGTTTTGACATTGTTCTGTTGTTTGCAAGCTTTTAGTTTTGGAAAGTAGCCTCCTGTTTAAGCTTGTATTTTGCAATCGAATGATTTTCAAGTAAAAATATTGTTTCTCTCCATTCTCCATACCAAAATGTTCTCCCATGTCAGGTTTCAAAGTCTCATGAGCTGATTTTCTATTTTTACCAGGCCAAAACCAAATGCAATTTCTCCTGTTTTGCACCTACATTTTCTAAAACCCTTCAAGGAGGTCAACTTTGACCTTAAATATCTTTTGATAAAGGATGATTCAATAAAATTCCTCTTGTACATGTGCTTAGTGTACCAAAATGATCTACTATGCTAAGTGGAAACTTTCCAGGAGTTGATTTGGTATTGTTTCAATGAGGTGATTTTGTTGGTTTTAATTGGTTCTAAACAGGATATTGTAGAAAGTTCAATTGAGAAACTTTGTTGATTAATATATTTCACCTCAGGGCCTCTTTTTTTGAACCATCTTTTGCAATCGACTCTTGGAAAAAAAATCTACATTGCTACAAGTTTTCATGGCTCTAAGAAGTCATTTGACTAGTTTCCCAAGGCAATTCTTTAGCCCACTTGGCTAGTTTTGCTCATTTTTCAAATGTACTAGAAAACAAATTTCAACGACAACCCATTTCAAATTTTCATACCTGAAGCATTCAAAAGAAAATTTTAAGCAAATTGAGCATAAAATTTGTTTGAAAATGAAATTTTTTTTAGTCGAGCCACATGAGCCTGACATGCTTTGCATGGTTATGATGTTGTAAATGTTGAAATAGTCAGATAGTGTATGGGAATCCATCAATGGTTTTTTCAAGTAATTTACAATTTCCAATGCATCATGAACTCTTGAAGAAGGAACTCAAGAATTTTATTATAATAAGTTAATTTTGTGGAGATCCACTGATTTTGAGATATATTGAAGGTAGATGAATACTCATGAAGTACTTTGTGTTTCTTTGGTAAGATGAATTTGAACACATATGACTAGTTTCAAGTAGTAGAAGGAATTCACACTACATAAATATGAGTGAGGGGATAGAAAATTTCTCCATCAAAATGAAGGATCAGCTAAAATAATCATCAAAGCAAATGAAAGGGCTATCAACAAGATATGTATCCATGCTATCAATTACATTGTCAACCACAAAGCTAGATGTAAATTCCCCTAGGTATCAACCTCCATTTCCAATGGATCAAGTTAGACCATTAGCAGAATTTGAGCATGACCCAAAAGGGTCACCTAGTCATGTAAGGGGATTTGAGTCAAGGGCTTCAATGTGAAGTTTTAGTAGAGAGAAATGGAGTTGATTTGTTAAGATTGAAAAGTGTTGGCACAATAAGTAGGTGACTCTGTACAATGTGTATGATGAAGAAATGGAAATGGAAATTTATGTTCTAAAATGGAAGATTGGAGATTGATCAATGGAGGAAACACAAAGGATCCTATGCCTACACTGTAAACATATCAAAAAATGTTGGATGAAATAATGTGTTGTATGGCCTAAAAATTTGTTTAGATGAAGAGGTTGGAACTGCCTAAGGTAGGGGTATGGGAATCCATCAAAGCATGAATAAATTCTACCATCATCCAATATGAATGGCATGCACTACACAGACTTTAGAAACTTTCAAACTCGGGAAAGAGAAAACATGGGATGTGTTTGGCAGAGGTTTATGTAGAGGGCATCATTGCTCAAGCTAAAAGGGATGCCATTTCCATTTAAAATGAGGCTCAAAGGCCTCAATAAAAGCAACCGTGCACCAATAAGAAGGCTAATTCAATATGGTAAAGTAAACTTGAATTTCGATGCATGGGAATGTTGCAAGAAGTTTCTTTTTCATATGATGGACTAAGAAGGAGGCGCATCGAATCAAAATTATTTGTTGAAAATAATCCCAAAAGAAACTATTGTGCATATTATGGGCATCCATCAAAGCATGGACCAAAGTTCACTACTAATGGGGTGCCAAAAACAACACATTTTGAAAAGGGGCTTGAACCATTGTATGTTACACATAAAATGAATGTGTAGAAAGGCTTTAGAAGCTTTTAAGCTTCATTTCCCTTAGTTGCCATGACCACGGTGAAGGAGCTGCACACAAAAAACAAAGCAACAAGCATGAAAGGTTAGGGAAAACATAGAACAACATGAAATGAAGGGCCAAGATAAATTGATGAATGCAACAAGATCTCATTCGTCTCTTGCTAGTTCACAGATCCAAGATCCTTCCTCATTAATTTTGCAGGACTTACAAGAAGAAAAGTTGTGTGAAGGTGGGTCCCTTGAAAGAATTTGATACACAAGTGAGGACTTCAAGAGGCCCAATAAAATATTAAAAACTCTCCAATGTTTTAAATGGTAAAAATTTAAATGATGTTGAATAAAAATTTAAAAGGGGGCAATTACATCTTTCATTTTAAAGTGAAAAATTTAATGAAATTGAAAAGCATAGAGATATGGGTAAACTTTTTCCTAATAAAATGAAAAACTCTCAAGTGTAGGTGAGGTGGGGCCCATGTAGAGTGAAAAGTAGGGAATTTTCAATTATCGAATAAAATGCTTTGATGTTTCATTTTAAACAACAAAGGCATTAAAGTATACAATGCAAATTGGGTTGTGGTTATTTTAATTTTCCAAGATGAAAAGTAAAAGGTGAAATGGGCACTAGATAGAAGAATTTGGGAATTTTTATTTTTTCAGGGTAATTTTTTTAAAAATAAGGTGAATTAAATGTGCGCCACACAACATTTAAGTGTTGGAAAAGTATTTTAAAGGATAAAATTGAAATGACTATCTACAGTGCCACATACTAAAAGGGTAAAATGCACGTGACAGTGCATGAGGAGAATTTTATGAAGTGAATAAGTTATTCACTATTTTGAAGTCTTTATTGGCTGAAGGGTGAAATAAAGTGCAGAAAAAAGGAAAAAAAATAGAGAGTAAATTGTCATGGGAAAATTATTTCCTCAATAGTAAGTAAAATGGTGTTGGTCTTCATGGTGGAATAATTTTTCTATTGTAGATTTTCAAATGAAAAATTGGATGTAAAATTTGTTGGTGCAAAGGCAGGAGAGATGAGAGAAGCTTTTCCAAATTGAAGAAGGATGCTGACATGTGTCATAACTGGATTAACTTTAGGGCTGCTTATGTTTTCCTTTTATTCTCATTCTTCTCTCATTGTAGGGGGTTCCAATTTTTGAAAGCTCTGCAAGATAGGAAGAAGCTCTAGATAGAATTGTAATGCTGTTAGTATTATGAATTGAGTCTTATTGATATATTTTATTTGATAATTTTCTCCATGATTGAAAAATTCTCTTTTGAATTCAATAATAAAAAATTATCTGAGTTTTTTCATGCACATTTGTTGCATTTGAGTTGCAATAGTTGTTTCCTTCTATTTTTTGAATGGTGTAATTGTTTTAATGAATGACAGATGCATTTATTATTGCCTATTATTCATGGGATAGTGTAATTGCTTCAACAAATGTGACAAGAGTGTTGTGTTTCTAGGTGGATTTGTAAGAATGGTTACCAGCTAAAGCTTCAATGGTACTGTTGTCATAATTTGATAAAAATTGCAAAAATATTTAGAACATGATCAACATTGTAGGATGAAGTGTTCGTTGTATGACTCCATAGCATTCTGCTTGGCATTGGTCAATTATTATGCTTCTATTATTTTTTAGTTTGGTCCTAATTCTTAAAATTAAAAAAACCATTTCAATTATATATTTTGAGTTATGTGTTTACCATGTTCTCCATGCTGGTTAGTGGAATTCACTCAATGTCTTAGCCAATGTTGAGTGATATTCTATGTTTTTTAGCATATTTTTGTGAGACCATTAACTGTTAAGCACTATCCTATTAATTGTGTGTCTAAATATTTAGGTGTTGCTAAAGGGTCACCCCCTTGGTCTTGTAGAGCCAAAAGTGCAGAAGATCTCAATCTTTGACTGAATCTTGTTAGTTTGCCAAATCCACCATTGATTTTGATCATTAGAAATTGGCTAATCTATAGGACTAATTGCATTGTTCAATTTGGAACACCAATAGAATGTATGAGGCATCTTTGCTCAACACACGAGAGGATTGTATGTTGTTTTTCATCCATGATATCTCCTTTGAGCATGATCATTATGAGGGGTTTAATGAATGTGATAAGACTGTGTCTTCATATGGTCTTGATCACCATTTTAAAATGTTGCCACTCAATACAAAATCAGAGAATGAAAAAAGTGGCATTGATGTGGCCTATTTGATTTGGTTGCCACTTGATGACAAAGCTAAATAGAGAGAAAGTTTCTACTTTCACAAAGCTAGCTTGATACTTATTTTTACAAAAGTACAATTACCTATGTTCTTATGGTTTGACAAAGGCAAGAATGAATTGAAGGAGTTTAGTTCTTTTATTAGGTTGGAGTTTGACAAAGGTAAATATTGATCTCCCCTTTTCATTTGGTGACCTGAGAATGAATATAGGAGAAGTTTGATAGTACCTGATGGACTTAGTATTTGGTCTACTCCCCAAAGATATGGAATTTGGCTATGCCCACAGGGGCCATACATCCCTAGTCCTAGGGCTTGGAAAGAAAAATGAAATGCAATATAGAATGCTTAAACCTAGTTTTATGCAATGACTTCCTAAATGATCTAAAGATGCAAATGAAACAAAATACAAAGCTACAAAATGGAATTTTTGCACCTGGGAATATGGAGATGATTGGAAGGAGGTTTGAAACACTATAAATTATATTTTTAATGTTGACTAGGACTCATTCACCAAGCTGGTCAAATCAATCCAAAATTTGGATTTCTACACGGGAACATGAATCTACCAAATGGGTATCCAAATCTACAAAAACATAAATTTTGACCAAAATTGGGACTCATTTATGAGAAGTGGAAAATAATTCTAGTTAGGTTTTTTAGAAATTTCAAGATTTGAATCTACCCTTGTTAGTTTGCTCAATTTGCTTCTTCAGGTTTTCAGATATGAATCTCTCTAATCAACATGTAGGTGCTCTCCAATGTTCTCCAATGCTTGATAACAACTTTGACAACTTAGGGAACTTTACAACTTTCTCCAACTTTATCTTCAATTTTTCTTCTATATAAACCTACAAATCGTACAATAAAGAGAGGAACAAAATGTTGTTAGGTTAGTGGATAGGGGCTTGCCTTGGTCAAATCCCACTTTTGTAATCAAACTTGAAATGAAATGAAATAAGAATGGAGAATGATGATTGAAAAAAAATGATTTTGCAACTTACCAAACCCTAGTAATAAATTGCTTCAAACATGTATGAGGTGGCTCCAATGGATGTAGATCTTGACTCTTGCTAGAATAGTATGGATCTTGAGTGAAATGCTAGCTTGAATCATAAAACCCTATATCACAATTGTTGGCTAAAAAAAAAATGATGTATGAATTTTGTGACATGATGATTGATGCCTGAAAAAAAGTCTAAAATTTTAGATAATCCACCCTTGAAGACTCTTGAATGCTCTCTTGAATGCTTGAATGCTCTTTTGAACTCAAAATTGCTATTAGCAATGCTATCACAAAAGTATTAGGTCAAAAATAATGAAGGAACCTTGTATTTATAATTAATTATGAAAGAATTCCTAAAATTGCAACACTACAAGCTAGCATCAGATCTAGGAGGATAAAATATTGCAAAAAATTGAATTAATTTTTAGTTTAGGCCACACAGGACTCATGCACCAAAGGTGGAAAATGACTCTCACTAGGCATAATGTATGGGACCAAATTTTAAAATGTTTAGAAATGTGTAAAACCTGGTTTGGGGCCAAAAAATATAGGTGGGACTCATTAACCCAAGGTAGAAAATGAGTCCCAGATCACTAAACCCTAGTCCATTCAACCTGAAACATGTTAACTATGATTGGGTCTTGATTTGTGTTGGGATTATCCTTGATAAAGATGCATTAAATGGGGCTTGTAGATGCAAAATAATGCCAATTAAAGCATAAAGGGGCTCAATTATTAATGAAAACCCTAGAAAAGTAGTAAAGTGTGTTACAAAACTTTTCAACACTCCAAATAAGGCAATATTAAGGTTAAAAAAAGGTTTATTAGGTGTAGTTAATTAATAAAAACTTAGAAAAGTGTGAGAGTATGTTACAACACTTCACAACACTTTAGCAAGGTACCATTTAAATTCATTAGTTCACAAGGGCCCAAGAACTAATATGAATGTGTTAAACACATTACAACACTAAATCAATGATTATTAGGCTCAATTTTACAAGGAGGTCCCAAAAAAGTGTGAAAATGTCACCTACGATATTTTTCGACACTACAAGAAGGAAAAGTAGAGATAGGAGAATAGGATTTGATCTTCACTTTCAAGAAAATTAGAAAAAGACTGATATGCCACAAGTGTGGCATATAAGTCATGGTATAGCACTTTTATCATATTACAAATGATACAAACTTGTCATTGTGAAATTCCAATTTCTACCTAGAAAACCTAAACTGGGACTAAATTGGCTAGCCTTGGATATGAGTCCCAATGTTCTTTAAAAGTCATATTTTCAAGGTTTCAGACATTGTTCTGAGCTTCTTCAATTTTCTAGGTGCCCCTCTATCCTTTCTCAGTTCCTTCTTTTGATTTTTTGTTTCATATTTTGAGTTGCATAGTTAGGTTTACATATCATTGCATTTCTTTCTTTCCAATCCTTTGGTTGGTGGCGAATCCCCTTTTAATCTTTAATCACACCCTTAGAAAACCTTATTGTAGATCACTTTCCCTAGAACACTTTATTGCAGATCTATTTCCCTCATTTCCATCCCTTGATTGAGATCTCTAAGGTTTCCTTGAATGGAACTTGAAGAAAATTGGAGGAACCCTAATCCCCCTTTAGTTCTATCTCCTAAAACATAGAACAATAATTTTCCACATTTCATTTTGGTGAACCTATCCTTTAGAACACCTTATTTTATGATTTTGAGTGCATCATAGTTCTATATCTATCTTACATTAAATTTTCATTAGGTATTTCATTAGTTAATTTGTATCTAGGGTTTCTAAATCTTACATTAGTGAAAGTGCTTATAGGTTGCATTTTTGCATCTTGCATCATTGAATTTCACTTGAAATCTATAATTGCACATTGCCTAGACATCATTCAAACCAAAAAACCTAACATTCACTCATAATTTCCTAAATTAGTGTCACCCCCATCTAGGACTCATATACCCCTTTGGGTGATTTAGTCCTAGTACAGGTGGTTTTACCTAATTTCTAGGTATTTTGTGTTCAAGATATTTTTCAACAATTGAACCCTTGAAAAACCTTAATAGGGAATCATATGCCCCTCTGGGTGATTTAGTCTCTTGTTAGACCCAAAACTACATTTTACAACATTAGAAACCCTATTTTTGTGCTTCTATTTGTTGTTGTTAGATTTTCATTTCAATTTACTAAGCTTTTGTCTCATGCATTTCATTGGATATAACTTAATTTAGATTCATTTTAATTGTAGATAAAATTACATTATTGTACTTTTCATATCTAGCATTAGTTCATAGTTTCAGATTAAATTTCACATTCATTAGAAAAAAAAAACCAAACACACCTATAAACTAATGAACCACTTGGAGAAAGCATAGTTAGTTGAGTATGTCAAATCTCCTTTTCCAAGTTAACCTAACCCTCAAGCCTTTTAGTAGTGATTACTTGGACATGTTGGATGAATCCCTTGAGGATTTCATCTCACAAGGTTCATCCACTAAGGCTTGTTAAAAAAAATTGAAACAACAAGAAGTTAATTTGATTCAACCTCAACTTATCCTATACCCACCCACAAAAAAAACTTGAAACAAACCCATTTTCATGCTTGAACCACCTAAGAATAATGTTTCACAAAAAAAAAATTATAATATCATTTCTTATAAATATAACGCTAGAAACAATCCACAACCAAGACAAACAACTTCAACATCCTTACCTTTCCCTCAACCCATCTTTTCTAGTGCTCCTCATTTTCCTTCATATAGTGGGAATGAGTATGATCTTGTTGAACAACTTAAGAATACTCTAGAAAAGATATCCCTATCAGACCTAGTTCAAAATTCAAATAATGATCATACTATGCTCCAAAAATCCTTGCAACAAGTTGTGATTCCCTCTAATACAAATGCAAGTGATGTAACAACTCTAATTCAAGGAATGAATAAGGTTAATGTAGACATTACTTTTTTTCAACACAAGCTACCTCCCTTGGAGATGAGAAAGAAAAATGATGCCTTCATTATAGTAGCTATCTTGAATAGGATAGGAATAAAGAGAACCCTTGTTTATAATGGCTTTGTTTTTAATGTTTTTAGTGTGAACCTTTTGGATATACTTGGAATGGATAAATCAAAAATTGAATTTGATACCTTATCAATTCGAGGATTTGAAAATGTAGGAAAGAAACCACTTGGTGTGATTACTTTTCCTATTACAATTGGAAAGGTCACCTTACAAACTCATATTCATGTTATGCCTCATGATCTTTCATACAATCTCCTTTTAGGAAGACATTGGATTCATGAGATGCATGTGATTCCTTCAACTCTTTGTCTTATTATGAAGTATGTATATGTAGAACCCCAATCCTAGACCTACACAAACACAAGAAACAAATACAATATTAGATCAAATGCAAGTGAGAATAAAGATTCGCCATCAAATCCATTTAAATTGCAAAGAATAATAAATGAGATGAAGAGCATAAGAAAGTATAAAAAAAGCTATGAAATCCTATTCAATGTAAAGAAAACTCTTGATCCCATGGGGGAATTGGTGCCAATTTGATGTGAGAATTGGCCCTTTCTCAACTCCTATGATGCACACTTTGTTGAAGATTCAATTGAGCTCCATGATGAAAAATTTGCATAACCTAGCTAAGACCTTGATAAAATTGATGGAAATAGATATGTTTGAGGATAAAATTGAGTATAGTAAACTTTCTCAAATTGTGGATGATCAAAATGAGGAAAGAAGCCTCTTATTTATAGAAAGACAAGATGGAGAAATGAAAAATGGGATGAAAGTGGGATCATTCAACACCAAATGGGAAAGTGCCACTTATCAAGATGTGAATGGGCAAAGGATGTGCACATTTTGATGAATGTGCCCATAAATGCAATTAGGTGGAATTTGAAAATAGTGAAATTCCATGTAAGAGGGAAAAATAATGACTTAATGGCCACTTGGCTCAATGCACAAGGACATGTAAGAAGGAATGAATGTCTTGTTGGAAGGACAAATCCACTTGGAGGGATTTCAAATTTGGAAGAATATTCCTCTAAAGATGAAAAGTTGAGAGAAAATATAGATTTAATAAATCTGTTAAATGTATTTTCATGTGCAAGTGGAAAAATCTAGAGAAATTTGGAGATTAGGATTAAATTCATCAAGGTTTAATTAATTTAATGAGGGATTAGATGATGTGACTATTTGATTTAGATTTATGGGTTGATTTAAATCAAAGGATAAGAAGAATGTGATTTAGATTTAATTAAATAAAGGATTTGATTTATTTAAATAAAGGGGATGATGTTAGATTAAATTAAACAAGGTTTAATTTATTTAATTTAATAGGGCAACCTTAGACATTTAATCAAATAAAATGAATTATTTAATTAAATAGAGACTTAGGGTTAACTAATTAGATCATATTGATTGATTTAATTAACAAGAGAGAGAATTATTCAGATAAATGATTATTTATTTAATTAAGGGATGAAGAGTGATGATAAGTTGAGAAGGTGATTTGAGATGAAATGGTGTTAGTAATCGGGATCAAGTATGTTGGTATATTTTCCATGTCTACATTTTTCCCCTTTGAAGCAAAGTACTTGTTACATTAGTTCACAGAATAAACTATCTTGATCAAAACTCAAAAAAAATTAATTTCAAAAATTTTCCCCACTGCTACCTTGGCAAGAGAAAACTTGTCGATATACTGCCCGCTCAAGAGATCAAATGAAAATTCATATTTTTGGATGAACTCGTGAAATAATAGGACAAGGTGCCCGATGGGTCTAGAAAGGCTCCAGAATGCCAAAAAAATGAGATAAAACACAAAAAAAGATGCAAAACAACTCTTGGTTGGGAAAAAATGGGATCGGGGGTCAAAGACCCTACTTGGACAACTAAACAAGGTCAAAAAACCTAATTTTTAAGCTTAAATATGCCTTGATAGGCCACTTCCAATTCATTTTAACATTCAACCTTAAGATATTTTACAAATTTGAGCTCTAAACCCTTCGCAAGATGGTGCAATGACAACTTCCCCAACACATCTCTGATAGAGTACGCACACACCAGAGACTACCTGGCATTGGATCACCAATGAGTCAACTTGACTTGACTTCATTTTTTAATTTTTGTGTACATTTATTAGGCTAGGAAACTTAGTTCTTAAGAGCAGTTCTATATTGCACCACTAGAAAGTCTAAATCGATGTCACATGGCCACAAACTATGCCACAATTGTGAGTATCGATGTCGCGGTGCAGTTTGGAATTAGGGTTTAAATTCCAAAGCCAGCCTCATATGTAAAGTGCACTGCGGTGGTGCTTTTTGCAAATTACGGTTTAGGTCAAACTGGGCCACACACTCAAACTGTGACACCACGGTAGAGTTTGAGGTTCAAAGACTCCTAGTGGCACAGTTTGAAACTTTCAAATTGCACCGCACCCATAGATAGCAATGCTAAGGTGGCTTTGGGGTATGCCAAGACAAATTAGGATCACAATTTTTGATGAATTTCAACATGGTGACTTTCCTGATGCAAGAGGAGACAATGATACTATATTCACAAGTCTCAGGATCTTTTCAACATTTTGGATGATATGCCCGAGTGACAGGAAGAGAACCTAGTGTGAATCAGTCTTTGGTATATTGCTTATGCTTGGCCCATTTAGACACTCTAGGGTATGCTGACAACACTCATTGAGAGATGGCATAGCAATACATCCTCCCTCCACCTCCCGACAAGTGAGGCAATAGTCACACTAGAGGACATGTGGTAGATCCAAAAATTTCCTGTCCATAGAAAGCACATGATATATGACGTGGATGCCAGGAGGGAGGCCTACTACGATGCGATGGACCAAGATGAGCTTATTTTCTATGAGAGTCAGATTGAGCTAGAGTGTTATAGGCTCTTTGTGTCACCCTTTGATGCAGGAGCATCCAGTGGTGTAAGGGCAATCTTGCATCACCCAAAAATAGTTAAATTTCAAGTTTCTTGGTTTTTAGATGTTTTTACATTTTTGGATACCATTTTCATCATAATTAAATTCCCAATTTATGGTTTTTATTTTCTATTCCTAGGTTGAAAGATATTGCAGTTTTAGTTTCCCAGATTTGCACCTAAAAATCTTTCGAGTTAGATTTGTGGAACTTAGAGTTCCTAGATCAGCCCCAAAACTTTCTAAAATTGGCATAGTAGATTTCTAGTGCATTCTTGACTTTGATACCTTTCCAACAGTTCAAACGGTTCGTGAATCAGAGTTCCGGATCAAAAGTTATGGCCCCAGGAAGTTGGCGCACTTTCTAGAAGATACAATTGCAAATGTTCTTTTGAAATTTGAACTTCAAATTGTAATTTTTCAGCGCCAAACCACCTAAACTCAAATTTGAATTTTGTTTTGGCTCCAAACTAAAGAGGAGCTCTATTTATGGGTGGGTTTCTAATTTTTGGGTAACTTTTTGGGGACAAGCTCGCATATTGTGAAAGGGTGATTTTGTAGCTTTCTGTAATTTGCATGTGTTGTAGAACTTGGGGATTTGAGATCCTCTGCATGTAAGAAGCTCCATTTTCTAAATAATAAAATTATTCTCTTGTTTGTGGGTTACTTTCTAAGTCTCGGGCTGCACCCTCATCACCCTTCCACCTTGTTATTTTAGCTATCATATCAGATCTTTTCACACCAGATTGATGGGGCCGATACTTTAGTCTCGGATGAAGGCTCACTTGGGAGCACATGGTTTAGCAATGGACATGCTTTGCATGTGGGCTAGTTCTTCTAGCCTCACTATACAAAGATTTATGTGAGTTTGCATACCTGGATGGCCAAGCTCTTGGGGTTGGTGTTACACTGCTTCACATCTGACCTTGGGAACACATTGTTTTGCTTCATCCAAGGGTCGTTCTAGTTACTATGGAGCTAGATGATCTAGTTGTCTACTGATACAAAGGTGGTGTTTCATTTACCCACATAGGACAACATGGGATTCCTCATTCGAGGAGATTTTTGGATGACATGCGAGCATTTACATGGTGGTCATACCTTAGATGGCTTACATGGTACAATGATGTACAACTTTTCTTCACCCGCCAAGACAAACTAATGCAAGGTAGGGAGCACATGATGCTCAAGATGTACCTATCAGGCTAGGTTCAAAGATAATTCAGCGAGCCACAAGATAGGCCAGATGATCAGTATGTGGCCATTTTTGCACGAACGATGAGCCAGAGCTCTTGGGGCCAATATATACCTACAGATGGGGTAGTGCAGAGTTTTATACAGCTAGTGGCTAGGCCATGGCCATATGATCAGGGTCGGGTAGATGCAGGCATGACGTAGGTATACAGGGATTGGTTCAAGCTACCTCTTCAATTTCTAATGCTAGGGACACCGTCTACCCAATGTAGAGATAGAGGAAGGGGAGCAGGACGAGGTTGAGGGGATGGAGATGGGGGTTGAGGATGGGGAGGACCACCACATTAGCTATATCAGAACAAAGGACCATAGGATCATCCACTCCCAGATCCGCAGGTGGGACAATGGAGACAGGATATCCCCAAATAGGATCAATACTAGGGATGGAAGAACTGGCACTAGGATAGGGTTTTGACACCGCCCAGAGATGGGGATGAGGATCAACCACCCATGCAGCCAAGACCACAACTAGACCCTAGGGATGGCCAGATTATTTAGCTTTAGGAACAAATACAGGTATTAACAGCTAAGAGGGATTAGTTGTGCATAGAGCAGGACTAAGTGGTCCAATAGAGATAGGAAGTGGCAAAGATGGGTAGATGATAGCAGATAGAGAGTATGTCTACATCCTCCTCTCGAAGCATGGTGCCACTTCGTTCGTATAGGGAGGCCATTCAGGAGGTTGATTAGTATAGGATGCAATATTATTAGGTCATGTCGAGGGTAGCCCGAGTGCCAAATTTTTCACAAAGGATAGGCCACATACCCACAAAGGATCATGGGGATAGAACAGGTGGTGAGGGAAACAACCAGCAAGGCTATCCTTCATTTCATTTAGAGATAGGATTATTTTTGTGCCCCATGAGATCATTTTTTATAGCTTAGTGGACCTTTATACTTATATATTTGATACACACTTGATCCAATTCTTTTTGTACCATGACAGTATATTTATTTTGATGATATATGAGATGAGATGATATTTATCCGATATGATGTGTCATATTCTACTTTTATGCATTATGGATGGATCTTATTTCTACATGTTGTGCAATGTGATGCAATGATGTTATGTTATGATGCTGTGATGATGATACTATATGATTCTTATGTGATGATGTATGGATGCATTTCACTTTTCGTACCTTTTCTTATGCACTTTTTATGATGTATGGAAAATGTTATGGTATGCAAATGTTTAGACTAAGAGATCTATATTATGCAATGATGATAAGATGTAGGTAATTTTATCATGTATGATATGAAATTATGATGTTATGATGATAAAATGATGAAATGATGTGATGTTTATCCAAAATGGATGTCTATGATATGTGATGTATATGTGATGGTGTAATGGATGCTTTTTATGACATGTCCATATGATTATGGAAATGGATGATGCATATGCATGTGATGTGATGGATTGTTAATAATGTTGGAATTCATGGTATGCTCATATGATTATGCAATGAATGTTTATGAGATATGTGATATGGATTATATGGGATGATTAATGAATGTTTATGCTATGGTCTATGAGATGCTTAGAATAACCAATTTATATTATGAAATGATGGAGATGCAATGTATATGGTATGATTATGTTTTCTATGTGATGCAATATGCAATATGCTAACAATTTATGGATGCATGATGAATGTAGCGATAATAATGTTTTTTTATTAATTAACATGGTACCAGGTTAGTGCTAAAGAGGATGGAAGAAAGCAAGAGATTCCAACAAGAAATGAGGTGATGATTATGATGATTATGATGCATACCGAGGAGTTGGGATTTTAAAAAGGACAATTACCTTATGTTTGATTACACACGTAGGCATGATGCATCAAGGTACAAAGAACTAGGATGGCATTGTACTTAGTGTGATGGAAATTGACTCAAAAATTAGATAGGAGTACTCTTGTTCACACTTGATATACAAAACCTTATTCAGAATGTAGTTCAAATATTTCAAACATCCTAGACCAAAACATAGAAAATAAATCCTTCCTATGTGGTCAACTAGACACCTAAAATTCCCTCCCTACAAACCAAGCAAAGCATGCATGACCAAGGTTATATTACAAGAATATCCAACAAGCAAAAAAATTAAAAAGATCATGATCATTGCCCCATTCCTTTCTCTCTAAATCCCTTTGTTTTGGGACATCATCAAAAGGTCATTGAAATGAGCGCAAAAGGATAAGTCAAAAGATAAAGATACAGTAAATAAACAAGCCAATGTTCTTCAATATTGCTAGCCAAGACTAAACTACAGTGATGCCTGATGTTGATGTCCATTGTAGGAAGGATGCATCCTAGGACATGAAAATATTAGATGGTTGATTTGGGAATGATTGGATGATAAGTTATTGATACAAAGAGTTTACCAACTTGTTTACTTACTGACCTAGACTTGAGACTTTGACATTTGAGTTTTCACTTTTAACCTGCTAGACTTGTTTTTGACTATTTCACAAAAGGTTGAGGATGACGATTGATTTATTATGAGCAAATGTTTATTGCAGGTGAAAGCGAGATGAGAAGGATGTATTTTTTCAAATATTTGGATTTTTTGGGGTTTTTGAAATGTTTTGAGGCTGTTTTTGGTACTTTTGAGATTTTACAAATGTTTTGATTTTTGATTTTCCATTGTTTTGGGTTTTTCTGAGATGTTATGAATGTTTTCAGATTTTGTGTTTTTTTGAATGTTTTTTGTTTTTTTTGTCTCGAGGGCTGATCAAAGATTAGCCTTTCCTATGTTTAAGCTCAGAGACAACGTACTTCAAATACCATGTTTTTGACATTTTCTAACTTTTTGAGTGTTTTTGGATTTTTGATATGTTTAGAATGTTTTTGGATTTTCGTATGATTTTGACTATTTGGATGTGGACATGCATGATGATATTAGTTTTCTATTTGGTATTTTTTTGAAAACCAAGCTAGGGTTGATTGATTAGATTGATGGATTTATGATGATAACATTGTTGAGGATACACAATAATGAAAGGATAGTGTTAACGAGGATTAGGATGGATATCGGAAAATGCAGAGGGATTGATTAGATTTGATTGATAAAAATTGATGATGATAACATTGTTGAGGATACACAACAATGCAAGGATAGTGTTAAGCAACACAAGGATTAGGATGGATATCCCAAGATGATGAGGGATTGATTGAATTTGATTGATCAAAATTGATGATGATAACATTGTTGAGGATACACAACAATGCAATGATGGTGTTAAGCAACATGAGGACTAAAATGATGATGGATTGGATTTGATTGATCGAGATTTTGAAGCTTGATTTGGAACAAAAAAAAATTTGAATGATTTGATGTGATGTTGACATGCAAATTAGATGCGACTGATATTGATTGTTTGGATCAATGTTTGATTGAAGATAAAACTTGATAAGGAATATCTTCTTGTCAAAATATGCCATGGGCTAGTGATTTGTTTTTTTTTTCTCATAAGTGGTTGACCAATTTTATTTTATGTTTTCCAATGTTTGGATCACTACATAAGTTGGAGGATATATATCAATATTTATCACCAAAGCAAGATGTAAATATCTTCCCCCAGTGTCTAGAGATGTATGGAATGCCATGGGTGGATGCTTGGATAGGTTTATGGATGGATGGATATGGATTATCTTATGATAAGATAAGGTGTTCGAATAGAGGATGCTCATTTGGATAATGCTTCATGACTCAAATAATTTTGGGTAGGATAGGATCAAAGAAAATGACTCATGTCAAGATGTTTACCATAAGCAAGTGAAAAGTGTGCACCAAACTTTTTCAAGATCAAGATAAATTGGACTATGGATGCAAAATGGATGAAGATGGATTGGATAAATGGTTCATGGATGAATGGATTTATTATGGATAAGATGGATGGAATGTTGGATTTATTATGGATGGGATGAGATACTTTCACCTGAATTAGTGCATGAAAATGCTCGATTTTACACATAACACCTATTTGCAAAGTTTTCATCATGGTACTTGTCCAAAGCACCACCAAAGTGGTTTTCACTAGAGGACATTTTTTTTTCTTTACTGTTTTCAATCCTTTTTCTATTTTTTTTGGGATTTTCATTTTTTTCTGAAATACCTTAAGCTCATATTTAACCACTTGGTGGTGTCGATGTAGATGTTTCTATCATAATGTTCCATCGATATCCTACTTGAAGAAGTTGTTTTGCTAAGATACGTGCACTTGAATGCAATTTTTGAGATTCCTAATCTATTTTGTTAATACCAGAGTTAACTTTGTCTTTGTGTGCACATCATGATAGAGTGTCTTTTGAATCCTTATGATGAAGGGTGGTTGCCAATACATGGTCAATGTGAGAATTAGATATCATGTTTGGAGGCATGGATGGAGTGTGTTTAGGAATAAAAGATGGATTGGTTGATAGTTTGGAACCTTTGATTCTCCAAACTTGGGAAGATGAGCAATGATGGGTGGATATGAAAGTGTGCATGGAATTAGGACCAACTGCTTAATGCACTTTGAACTTCTCTTGAAAATCCTTATTTTTCTTTTTTGGACATCTTTGATGGATACTTTTCCCTTTTTTATTTTTCCCCATAGTTTCTTTGACTAATGGAGTTTGATAGGGATATTTCTTTGTATTCTTTGGTATCCATGTGTATTTGATTTTTCCATTATGCTTCCTTGCTTCTGCTAATTTCATAATGTTCCTTGTGCTCTGATTCAAGTCTTTCTCTTGATGTTGGTCCCAATTCATGGATGGGGTGATGGGTGGATGAAGATTCATGATGTGGTTGGTTGTAGTATTAGCATCGGTTTCATCATAAGGATTTTTCATGCTCTCTATTTTGATGTTTTCCTGAGACATAGTTTCCCCTAGTATGGTGGTAGTGGCACCTTTTTTCCTTGATTCTGTTTGTTTTGAGATGTCTTGTTTAGTAAGCATGCTCTGATAAATGACCACTACAAATGATGTTGTTTCAATTTGTTGCTCTGTTAACTCTGGAATGTCTTATTCTGTCAGAAATTTTTCTTTGAGTGGATAATGTTGGATATCTTCATACATGATGTCCTTAGTCTAGATTTGGGATATATCTGATCCTGATGTTAACAACTTAGTTTGCTTATAAGAATCAATAACCTAATCTTTTTGTGTAATAATGTCAAGAGTAAAGTAATCCTATTCTAAATGAAGATCATCTATATGTCCATCCATACAAAGCATCTCATGGGTAGATGGAGGAGTATGTGTTATGTGGATATGATCATCTTGCATAGGTAGGAGAGTGTCCATTAGATCATTATAGTATCTTGGAGATGCAAATTCTTGATCTTGAATGATTTTTTAATCCCTTTCAACATGCTTTAGGTCAAGTTCTTGACATAGGTCCATTTCAAAGGGTTGATTGCTTATAAAGGGTTCTTGGATATCCTCATTAGGCATGGGAAGTGGCTCAATATCCTCTTGATCTTTGAGTTCAAATGTTGAGTTGAGGATTCCTTTAGTATCTATAACCATGAGGTCAAAGGATGTCAATATGTCTTTGAAAGGGACATTTCTAGACTTTGGTGAAAGATGTTGATCATGCTTTGGAATAAATTCTTGAGATATGATCTCTAACTCATTAGGTGATGTAGAGACATTTTCAACATGATCATTGGTCGATGGGTTGTGGATTATTTCAATAGGATCAAATAACTCTAACTCTCCTTGAAATAGACCATGGACAAATATTTTTTAGTGGGTCTTGATCATGACCAAAAAATGACCATTGATGCATGTTGATTTGATCATTGGATGGGGTAGAAACATCTTCAAGGTGCTCATTGATGGATAGATCTTGATCATTGTTTTCAAAAATTGTGGTGGAGAGATTTTCAATTCTATCACTAGTGGTTGAGTCCTAATTATTGTCCCCAATAGCTATTACTTTTTGATCAATCAAGTCTTGGATGAGATGTTTGAGTCAAACACAATTTGATGTTGTGTGTCCCTTTATTTTGTGAAAATCATAAAGGTGATTTTCATTGTACCATGGTGGTTTCACTAAGGGATCTTGATAGTTTTCATAGGTGGAAATTGTGATGAGTTTTTCCTACACCAATTGTTGCTTGACTGATATTATTGGCTTCACAAGTCGTGTTTATTTTTGTTTGTTACCTTGCAAGATTTTTACTTTAAATTGACCTTGTGATGATTGATCTTGGAGATGTGGAGGTTGGGTTTGTTTTTGATGTTTTTTATATTAATATCCAACTTCTTGACATTGGATATATTGTTCTTGATGTGGTTGTGGACACAACTCAATGCTTTGATGACATGGTTCAACCAATGGTAGAGTGTATTGATTTTGGAGTGAAGATGTCTCTTGGATCAATAATTCAATTAGTTTGGCAAGTGAAGCAATTTTATTTTGATCTTGATCTTGACACCTTTTATATAGTTGATTTGGATTTTGTTCAAGCGGATTTGGAATGTACACGTGTGGTGTTTGTATGGGATCATTGACAAATTGATTTTGGACAATGTTCTGATTTGGGATGATGTTTAGATTTGGCATGATAGGTTGGAATTGAACATTTTTATGGTTTGGAATCGCATTGCCTTGATTTAGGTAACTTTGATTTTGCATGGTGTTACCTTGACTTGGATCAATACATGGATTCATTATTATTTTTTTTGGACTTTGAACAACATTTGTATGATTCACAAACATATTTATCCCAAAATTTACCAAGTGTGGATTTGAAATGTTCATGTTTGGTAAACTTGTACTTGGTATATTCACATTTGGTATGTATGGATTTGGTGGGATGATGTTGTTTTGTGGAAGAATCATACATTAAGTGTTTGGTTGATAGATTTTTAGGTTTGGAATTGGATTTAAATCTATCATAGGGAAAGGTGTTCCAACTAAGGGTTTGATAGTTTGGTTTACTTGGATTACTCATGATGTATGGATCAAGTTTATATTCCATTTTCCTCTTGTTTTTTAACCTTGTTGACTTCTAAGGGATTTAGGACCAATGATGAGATGAAGGTTGAAAAGGGTGAATGATATGGGTGTTGAAATTTTAGGAACGTTGGAGGGATACTAGACTTTGGGACTTTTGGATTTTGGATTTTGGATTTGATTTGCATTTTTTATTTGGATTTGATAATGAACTCATAAACTCCAAGAGGTTAGAAGTTGTCTTGAAATAAACTTGTCCACAAGATGATAATTTAACTAGGTGTATGAGGAAGGATTCATCCACACACACTTAGCCAAACAAGGAGATTTTGATGTTGATTTGAAGGATTTTACCAAAAGTATAGTATGAATTATTTTTCCAATGGTTCAATAGTTGTTTGCGTGATGGGATTTGGTTGATGTTTGAGATGGATGAAATGATTGGTTGTTTTGATCCTAAATGAACCTAAGAAGAAATTTTCTTACAAGACCAAGGTTTTGAATAACATGCTATTCCCTAAGATTACTTCAAACCAAAAGATCAATGTTTTCTCAATAGACCACAAGAAAAAAGATAAATAAGCACATTTGTGGGGTTAAATTTATTTCATCTTGATTAATGAATTTCTTTTACGACAAACACTCTCTTGATTAAGTTTCAAACTAAATGTCTATCTCAATTTATTTTCATCCCACAAGGTCCATTATGTGGAAATCAAGAGAATCAAGGTGATAGTTCCCTAATGTTGACTTTAGTGAGAGAAAATTGAGATATAAACCCAAGTACTTAGATGCCTCTAAGGATAAAATCCCAAGGGAAAGCAATAGCACTTGAATTTTTTCAAAGGTATTTTCTCTTCCTAAAGGGTTTGAAATTTGATGCTCATGTTGAATGTTCTTTTTTTCCAATGTTTTCGATCAAGCAAAGTTTTTGTTTCCAAGACATGAACAATGCTATGGATGAAAGAAAATATTTGTTGGGTTCCCACTTGGATAAATCTAGCTATTCCTACTCTTAGTGGGTGATTAGATGCTTGACCACACAGGCTCCCCCTTACAATGTACTCACTTCTCAGGTCAGCCAAGCATCAATACCCATGAAACTCCCATGGCATACTTATCATCTCTACTAAGAGCCATAAAAATGTGGGACAACTTTAGAATGAACGTTCTTGCACCAACAAATAGATCAAGTATTTTTTCCTTTTCTAAACAAAGGTTCTAGTAGGGCCATTTTGTTCATGGGGGACCATCCATGTGGCAAGAAACCATTGTTTCCCTCCTCGTCAGAATAATCCTCATGATACTTGCATTTCAATAAGTACCCACTCTTATAAATGGGTTGGAAGTTGCTTGGCTTTAGTGTGTTGTTGGATGGATCGTTACCTTGGGTGATTAATTTTTCCCACAAGGAAAACCCTCTAAGATAAACAAAAGTGAGCAAACATATCCGTAGTTCGATCAATCTCTGTTGAGAAACAAAGAGAGAACAAATGTAATATGTTCCATTCACACTCATAATATGTGTTCAATTTTAATCCCAAATGAAATGTGGAGGCAATCACTTTACCCAACTTAAGATCACCAAAAATCCTTTTCATTCTCAAGATCGCCATGAGGCACGAGAGGAGCACATACTTCTTTTTTATGGTATTACTTTGGGTAGTAATTACAGGAAAAACTAGCACATCTTCATTTTATCATTTCAAAGAAAGAGTGACTTCTTTTTAAGCACCAAATGAAGTTTGAGATTTTGATTGTTCAATTGTTAACCTTTAAACAAAATCTAGTGGATTTTTCTAATGTTCTTTTTAAGCCCTTTATAGCAAAAATTGAAAAAAATTGTAGTGTTTTTTTTAGAGCCCAAAAGAAATTTAGTATGTCCTAAGAGCATGAAAGGTAACAAATCCTTAGGAGAAATTATGAGTTCTCCCAAAGTGTAAGAAAACACTAAAGTGTTCAAAAAACTTGATGTAATGAGAGAATGATGTCATAGTGTCACTTTCAACCCCGCTTTGCTCCTTCACCTTGATTAGACCAACCTGAAAAAATTGATTAGAACTGCAAAACAAAGGTTAGAAAAAATAGTTTGCAACCTAAAGCAATCAAAATCAAAAAGAACATGTCAAAATTGAACTAATTTAAACCTTTTTCTTGACTCCAGCGACATAGTCTACACAGGTGGTGCAGTTTGAGGAGGTTCAGTAGTGTTATATGACACCACTTGTCAAACAAGGGAACTCTACAGTAAAACCAGAGAGTGTGATTGTGGTGGACTTTCACCCAGCGGTGTTGTTTGAAGTTTGGAAATTCTAGTGCCAATAAGCTGACCCAACAGTGGAGTTAGAAGATTTGAATTTTTGTTCAAAAAACATGATTTAAACTCGAGATCTACCCTCCTTCTAGTGCCAAATGTAGAACCCAAATCCTAGACCTGCACAAAGACAAGAAACAAATACAATATTAGATCACTTGCAAGTGAGAATAAAGATTCCCCATGAAATCAATTTAAATTGCAAAGAACAAGAAATGAGATGAATAACATAAGAAAACATAAACAAAAGCTATCAAATTCTATTCAATGTAAAGAAAACTCTTGATCCCATGGGGTAATTGGTGCCAATTTGATGTGAAAATTGGCCCTTTCCCAACTCCTATGATGCAATGTTGATGAGTGATCCACTTTGTTGAATGTTTAATTGAGCTTCATGATGAAAAATTTCTATAACCTAGCTAAGACCTTGATAATATTGATGGAAATAGATATGTTTTAGGATAAAATTGAGTAAACTTGCTCAAATTGTGGATGATCAAAATGAGGAGAGAAGCCTCTTATTTATAGAAAGAAAAGATGGAGAAATGCAAAAAGGGATGAATGTGGGATAATTCAACACCTAATAGGAAAGTGCCACTTGTCAAGATGTGAATGGGAAAAGCATGTACACATTTTGATGAATGTTCCCATAAATGCAATTAGGTGGAATTTTAAAATAGTGAAATGACATGTAAGACAGAAAAAACAATGACTTAATGGCCACTTGGTTCAATGCACAAGGGCATGTAAGAAGGAATGAATGTCTTGTTGGAAGGACAAATCCACTTGGAGGGATTTCAAATTTGGAAGAATATTCCTCTAAAGAGTGCCAAGTTGAGAGAAAATAGAGATTTAATAAATCTATTAAATGTATTTTCATGTGCAAGTGGAAAAATCTAGAGAAATTTGGAGATTAGGATTAATTTTATCAAGGTTTAATTAATTTAATGAGGGATTAGATGATGTGACTATTTTATTTAGATTTATGGGTTGATTTAAATCAAAGGATGAGAAGAATGTGATTTAGATTTAATTAAATAAAAGATTTGATTTATTTAACTAAAGGGGATGATGTTAGATTAAATTAAAAAATGTTTAATTTATTTAATTTAATAGGGTGACCTTAGAGATTTAATCAAATAAAATGAATTATTTAATTAAATAGACTTAGGGTTAATTAGATTAGATTAATTAATTTAATTAACAAGAGAGAAAGACTTAATCAGATAAATGATTATTTATTTAATTAAGGGATGAAGAGTGATGATAAGTTGGGAAGGTGATTCAGGATGAAATGGTGTTAGTAAGCGAGATAAAGTTTGTCAATATATTTTCCATGTCTATAGTATATAATAATAAAGTATACCAAGTTGAAATAGACCATGAACCTAAAAGTTTCTTACAATTTGAAAAAGGAACAACAGATCTTCTAAACAAATTAATTCCGACTTTGAAGATAGGACTTATGAAGGATGAGAAACATGAGATGGGGAAAGTGATGAAGTTATTAAAATATCATTGGGGTTCCTTAGACTCCACACTTTCATTTATGGTAGAATACACAATCACAACAAAATAAACTAAAAAATAAAAGAAACCAATGGTAATGTCAACACAAAATCCAAAAGAAAATTCACAAGCATCTATCTCATCTACTCTAGAAGAAGACACAAGCTATACAAAAGACTTTGATGAGATAGACTATCAACAACCAAAAAACCCAAACAAAATGGAGAAAATTTATGGAAAAGGTTATGAGCTTATGAAAAACTTGGCTATAGTAGAAAAGGATGTGGAAGGAAAGAGAAAGGCATCCATGTTCCTATAGATCCTAATACACAAGAAACAAAAAGTGGTTTGGGGTATTTCCCTTCTAAGATAACACAAGTAGCTAAAAGACCCTCACTAAACATGAACACCATCATGTGTAACCCTAAAACAACACTCACCATGAAGCATCCTGAATTGATTAATACAACTTGCAAAGAATCATTGGAATACTTTGAAGATTATGAATCCAGAAATGTTAGCAATTTATGATTTATTAGGTGGTAAATGGTGTGGAATACCACCGTTCTCCAACAATGATTCAACAATGTCCTAGGAGTTTTAATTGGATTGACTATCAACCTCAAAAGGTGAGTCAATTCTCAACAAGGAGGACCTATGAGTGGGTTCTTAAAATTTTTAGGGGTTCACCACCAAGAAAATGCTTGGAAAAGATAAATAAGCATTCAACTTATAAAACCTAGTAATGCAAGCTAAATAAGGGATGCAAATGATAAAATTATGCAATAGGGAGTTAGGATATGTGTACCTGGGAAGTCTGGAAATATAATGAGGATTCCAAAAATGAAAAGAAGCTATCAATCTATGATATGGAGGACAAAGATTCCCTTACTATTGTCTTAGTCCCACTAATGTTTTCAGGGAAAATGTAGAATCCTCATATGTCAAAACTGGATCTAGAAGAATTTCTAAAAAATATCTTCAGGAGGACAAAGATTCCCTAGGCGGTGACTTAGTCCCCTCTAGAATTTTTGGAATCTTCAAATGTGGTCTTGAGGCATGATTTCTGCACTTCCTTCATCTTTAATCCTAGGTTCTAAAACTTTTGAATTTGGCTTGTAGGTGAGTTTCCATGAAGATGAAAACTTTGAAACTTTGCACTTCAAATTATCTTCAAGTCTTGAATCTAAATATGCAATCACAAACATGCAAGAGAGGAAAATCTTGTTGATTGTTAGTGAATGGTGGTTTTCCTTGGTCAAACCCCTTGTTGGTAATTAAACCTTGAAATGAAATGAAATAATGAAGGGAATGATGAATGAACAACATGCAATGCTCCAACTCACCATACCATTGTTATAAAGTCTATAAACTTGTGTGAGATGGATACAATGGATATGGATCTTGAATCAAAGAAAGGATTGATAGATATGGACTTGAACTACTTGCTTGAATCACAACCCTACATCATAAATGTTAGCACAACAAAACACATGAGGCAAGAAGATATTTGATATGATACTCAAATCTTGATGATGGCTCCAAATGCTTGATGAATTTATCTTGAATGATCTTGAATACTTGAATGCTCAATGCTTAAATTGCTTGTTATGATAAAATGAGAGAAGGAACCTTGTATTTATACATATTTATGCTTAATGTCTTGAAATTACACCACACCAAGCCAACATATGAATTCAATGATTAAAGGAGGATAAATCATACCAGAATTTGAAATTAAATCCCAAAAAATAACTCAAAGGGGACTAGGATGCCCTAGGTTGCATCTTAGTCCCGAGGCATGAAACTCAGGGCATAGACTCCAAAAAGGTACCTTTTCAAGGTTCATTCAAAATCAAGGTCCCAATACCTTTGGGGGACAAAGATTCCCTAGGTGGCATCTTAGTCCCAACCCAAAAATTAGGGACAATTAGATGGTCATTAAATTATCATTTATCCATTGGAGAATGTAAGTATTGGCTAGAAAAAGATATAATTCATAGGGCTTGTGGATGTAAGATAGGACCCATTAAGACATAAATAGAGATAAATAAAGAAATGCGGGCCCAATCAAGTGTGAAAATGAAAGGGTATGGATTTTTCTACACTACATTTAGCCCCCACTTTAGTGAGAGGATGAACTTGCTTCAAAATAACACAATCAAGAGGGGTTCAAATGTACCAATGCTAGTAAGATAGAATGACAATAACCAAGAGGGTGGCAAAGCCCCCAAGATCAAGATCCTATGGAAAACCAACATGAGCACAAGGAACACACTTGCAGATGATATATGAAGACATAATCATATCACAAACATACACCGTCAAAGATAAAAAAGGAAAAAGGAAAAATAAAATGGAAAAAATGCAACAGATCAAATTTGGAATGGCTATCCAATGTATTGTGTACCGAGTCTAGCCTATTTTTCCAATAAAGGTTTACAAGTGGAACGTGTTGTCCACCATCCAAAAAAAATGCATGCTCACAAGGGCTAGTGAAGCTAGTTGTCCACAAGGTGAGCCCCAAGAGGTCCATATCAAAGTCATACCCCCATGACTATGATAAGGAAAAAAATTAAAAAACACACTCACAAGGGCTAGTGAAGCTAGTTGTTCACTAGGTGAGCCCCAAGAGACCATATCAAATCCATGCCTCCATGACTTTAATAAGGTACAAAATTAAAATACAACAAGAAAGAGGGATTTTTGAAGGGATTTTTCTTAGTTCATACAATATCTTAATCTTAGAGGACATCATTCCTAATGTCTCTAAGAGAGGAAAATTCAAAGGAAAAAAGATTCAAAACTTAGGGAATGCGGTGCATCACATCACCACAAAGGGGAATGTAATTGTTAGAATTGCCAAGATCTGATTGCAAACCAGAAAATACCTTCCATAGAAGAGGAAAATGAAAAAGCAGAGATTTGCATAAAAACATGCAATTTGATATATTCGAAAAGACCATTAATTACAAGATATTATTTGCTTTATAAAAGAAAATATGAGAATACCTAATCTTATCTTGAGCAACAAGATAGCAAAAAAGATAAAGATAAGATCCTATAACCTAGGAAATAAATAATGCCTAAGTAAACTTATGCAAAGTGTAATTAAGAATTAATTACACCAACACCCCCCATAAGTGCAACTTAGGGAGAAGCAAATTATTATGCAAATATGAGTCTCGGCAACAAGGCCTGATGAGGTACTCATGTACAAATGCAAAGAGAGATAAACCCCCCTCAGTGAGATGAACTACTGCAAAGAAACACTGGAAGAACTCTGATGAAGCAACACTGGAACCCCAAATCCGGCAAGCAAGGAAAGATAGTTCTATTTGCAAAATACCAATCAGAATCACAAATGCAATAGTAGACCTGATGCCAAGGAACTCTGGAAACTCACATACTGGATCAACTCTAGAATCTGAGAAGCAACAGGAGATGAGATGATGACATAATCTGGAAACCATGTATCTCGATGCCAATGCCAAACTGTGACTGAAACTCTTCCATGGGAAGGAGTACCAAAAATAGACTCTAGAACAATAACCACAAAAACATGGCCCTAAAACTAAGAATAATCTAAACCAATGAGGATTAAGAAACATAATCTCCCAACTGAAGTGTGAACCAATGAATCCGACATGTGTCAAGTTATAGCAATAATGTGGCCAAAAGAACAAGGAGACCAAATAACCCATGCGAGTTGCCACCAATCATGAAAGATGGATGCAAGAACCCCCGTTACTAGAACTTTATATCAGTTCATTATTACAATACCCAATGATTGCATAAGGAGATAATGCAAAAAATATGCAGAAACATAAGCAGAAAATGCAAACCTAGCACACAAAAAAAAATGAATGCATGCATAAAATAAAGTAAACATATTCTATAAATGACCTCAGATCTGCATAGAGGTTGAAACCAGCTTTCCAATGCCACAAAAATCATGAAAATCGGATAAGCGAGTCAAAAGATATGGGTCCCGGAGTGAAAATGGAAACATCTGACTTCCGAGACAGAAAAAAGCATCAAAATAGAAAAACTAGAAAATATCACCATCACCATTGCGTAGAGCTTAGAAACAGCTTTCCGGTGATATCTCGTTTGCAAAAAAATGACACTGTATGAGAAAGTTATGATCATTTTCGTGAAACTGCTCCAAAAAGGTCTGATTCAGCCATGTAGAGCCCTCAGGGGCTAAAAAAATAAGGCCCCTAGTCGCATGGGCGGACCAGGGGGCTGAAGTGTAGGGTGCTGGGTGTGGCCCCTAGTCACCCACGTGACCACCGCAGGGGTTGGAGGTCTGGCCAAGGGTTGGCGCGTGGGTGTTGGTCACCCATAAGACCCTGTCGCTATGGGTTAAGCCCTCAAGGGCTGGCGGACCACTCCGGTGGCGCTGCAAGGGGGAGCCACCGGTGGTGGTGGTGGGCTGGCGGCCGCCCGGTGGCCGCCAGGTGGCAGAGCCATTTCTTCTAGCTGTGCAAAACCTGTGCTTGAATTTTGATTTTTTTAATTGTTTTTTGAATTTTTCTCGATTTTTGTGCATCGTGAAGCGTCCTAGGGGCCGTACAGCCCCTGGGCAAAAAAATTTTGCCTCTCCGAATGATTTTTACCAAACTGGACAAATTTTATATGGAAATAGGGGTTTTTGGGCGCTATGAATCCAACAGCGAGGTCTATTTGGGCCCAAAGTGCTCCAAAATTCATGCAACCCCCAGATCTAACAGATAAATCACCAATATTACAACCCTCACAGATCTGGCAAACGGTGATGAAAATCAATGAAATAAAAGTCATTTCTGACTTTTTCCAGTGCTTTGAATCCAACAGAAAACCCCGATCTGATCCAAGATGCCCCAGAAATATGCTCAAGGATTGAAACCCTCGAGGGACTTCGAACAAGCTCTGTAACGAAATCCTGCAAAAAGGTTGAGAAGGGGCTACGAATCGAGGCTCTGATACCATGTTAGAATTGCCAAGATCTAATTGCAATTAAATACTAGTTACTAGTTACTTTTCCTTTTGTGCTATTTAATTGCTAGATAACAAGTAGATTCGTAACTAGTATTAGTCTATATTTCTCTAGTATAAATAGGATAATTCCTTGGTTGAGAAGGATTTGTAATTTTATTTCACTTTCAAGTGGTAGCCGAGGACGTTGTAGCTTTTTTAATTTGTAAGGTTGTTTATGTTTGCTAGATTCACCAACTTCTCAGATTGAACTTGGTGGAGGAGGATATTAGGTGACCTTATTACCTTTCTCATTATCAAGTGTTATTGGTTGTTCTTTGGGAAGAATGACATTCATGTCAAGGGTAGAATCTAAGATTACCATACCATTTCTACGAAGCCTTAGGTATTCTTTAGGAGGTCTTATGTTGTGAGATGGATCTTGATATCCCAACCCTTTTTTGTTTTCATTAGTTGATATTTGCTCTAGGACTTGATGAATGTTATGTTCACTTGTTGTATCACATCCTTCTTTACTCAAGATTATGAATCATTTTCCATATGGTTCTTCTAAATTGATTGGACTTTTGGTTACTTTGTTATGATAAAATGGCTAAGCATTTGCTTGTTTAGAGGAACTAGATTCACCTATTGTAGGGGACTTAGATTTAGCTTGTGTTTTAGGATGTAAGTTATCAAACATCTCAAGAGGTGATATTATAGGGGTATTTGGTTGTTTCATGGATGGATAAAATGATGCATTGGCTTCAAGGTTATTGAGACAATCATTTAAGAACTTATTCATGTTGTCATCATCTTCTCTAATGATGTCAACATCGCAAATAGGACATGCATTAGGATTTGTGTGAGCATGAGTAAGTTCAATTTTGTTAGGGTCACTACCAAAGGCACAACTTGACACATCTACCAAAGATTTCAAGGACATCCAAAGCTTTCCAAAGCATATATCCATGATGCAAGATTGAACAAATATGCTTGAAATGAAATAAATTAAAATAACAAGAATTCTGAAAACTATAACATAAAACTAAAAGAAACAAAAAAAAGCACAAAAAAGAAATGTTAGACCCTAAAATTTGGAAAGTCAAATTGAACAGGGACTAAGATGCCAATAAGGCTATATTGGTCCTACTCGTGAAATTTTGAAGTTTCAAGGACTGAAACAAACAACAATAGAGAGAGGATTCTAAAGTAAAAACCCTAAGAGGGACTAAGACACTAGGAAGGGAATTTTATTCCTAGTAGAGGTTTTTCTTATAAAAATAGAAAATTTTGGATTTTTTACAATGTTCACAAATTTCCTATTCAGGATGTTGATGTTTAGAAATACAAAACTATGCCAATGAACAAAAGGAAAAGTAACTAGTAACAAGAAATTTAATTGAATTTTTTAAATTTTGAATTCAATAAGAATGTTTCTAAATGAAATTAAGATGATGAACAGTGCACTTTTTAAGTTTTGAATGAAATGAAATGATGAAAGAAATAAAAAATACAACCTATATGTACTTTCACTAATACAAATATGAGAAACCCTAGATGCAATTTCACTAATGCAAGATGTAATGAAATAATGAGTGCAATCTAGATCTAGGACTTTAACAAACTCCAAATCAGAAAATGAATGCTCAAAAGGGTTAGGTTCACCAAAATGATTAGGTCAAAAATGGTGTGGAATATCACCTTTCTCCAACAATCATTCAACAATGTTGGAGGAGTCTTAATTGGATTGAAAATCAACCTTACAAGGTGAGTCAATTCTCAACAAGGAGGACCTAGGAGGGCATTCTATAAGCTTTTAGGGGTTCACCACCAAGAAAATGCTTGGAAAATAAGAATAAGCATTCAACTCACAAAACCTAGTAATGCAAGCTAAATGAGGGATGTAAATGATGAAATTATGCAATAGGAGTTAGGATATGTGTACCTACGAATTTTGGAAATACAGTGAGGAGTCTTGAAATGTAAAGAAGCTATCAAAATATGCTATGGAGGAAAAAGATGACCTTACTATTGTCTTAGT
Organism: Sequoia sempervirens; assembly: GCA_007258455.2. Lineage (NCBI taxonomy): Eukaryota > Viridiplantae > Streptophyta > Pinopsida > Cupressales > Cupressaceae > Sequoia > Sequoia sempervirens. The sequence goes on from VDFB02271358.1 coordinate 595,145,947, forward strand.
CCTGATGCTATTTTTTATGGAAAATATGGAATATTTAGATGTCGGAACCAAATATGGAAGAATTTCTAAAAAATATCATTGGGAGGACTAAGATTCCCTAGGTGGAAACTTAGTCCCATCTAGAATTTTTGGAATCTTTGAATGTGGTCCTGAGGCTTGATGTCTATACTTCCTTCTTCTTTGATCTCAAGTTCCGAAACTTCTAGATTTGGCCTATAAGTGAGTTTCCATGAAGATGACAACTTTACAATGCAACTTTACAAATTTGTAACTTTTCACTTCAAATGATCTTCAAGTCTTCAACCTAAATCTGCAATAACAAACATACACGAGATGAAAAACTTGTTGATTGTTAGTGAATGGGGGTTTTCCTTGGTCAAACCCCTTGTTGGTAATTAAACCTTGAAATGAAATGAAATAGTTAAAGGAAATGGTGAATGAACAACATGAAATGATACAACTCACTAAACCCTTTTTTATAAAGTCTATAAACTTGTGTGAAATAGCTGCAATGGATATAGATCTTGAATCAAAGAAAGGATTGATAGATATGGACTTGAATTGCTTGCTTGAATCAAAACCCTACATCAAAAATATTAGCACAACAACACACATGATGCAAGATCTTTGATATGATTCTTGAATCTTGATGATGGCTCCAAATTCTTGATGAATTGTTCTTTAATGCTCTTGAATACTTGAATGCTTGGATCCTTAGATTGCTTGTCACGAGAAAATGAGAGAAGGAACTTTGTATTTAAACTTATTTATGCTTAATACATCAAAATTACACCACACCAAGCTGAAATATGAATTCATTAATTAGAGGAGGATAAATCTCGCTAGAATTTGAAATTAAATCCCAAAAATACCTCAAGGGGGACTAAGATTCCCTAGTTGGCATCTTAGTCCTGACGCATGAATCTTGGGGCACAAACTCCAAAAAGGGATGTCTTTAAGGTGCATTCAAAATTAGGGTCCTGAGACCTTTGGGGGACAAAGATAGCCGAGGTGGCATCTTAGTCCGAACCAAAAAATTAGGGACACTTAGATAGAATCATTAAATTATCATTTATCCATAAGAGAATGCCAAGATTAGCCAGAAAAAAGGTATAATTCATAGGACTTGTGGATGCAAAATAGTGCCAATTTAGACATAAATAGAGATAAATAAAGCAAGGCAGGCCCAAACAAGTGTGAAAATGAAAGGGTATGCATTTAGCTACACTACAATGATAAACCATTTACTCCTAAAAATAAATGGGTTACATGTGCCATGATTAGTGCTAAACAAGAAGACAAAGAAAAGGAAAGTAATTAGATTAATAAAGACAATGAAGAATACAATCCTAAAATTTTTAAACAAACCAAACTTCCTTTGGGGGATACAATCGATATACTGATGGATACTAATAACAAGAAAAAAGTGATTAAGATAGGAAAGTGCATTGATGATGATGAACAAGAAGACCATGCAACTTTACTTCATGAATTTCCCAAACTTTTTGCTTGGACTTATTCATATATGCTGGTAATTAATGTTAAGTGTAATGTAGAAAATTGTACTCTTAAAAATAGTACAATTTCACACTTAATTTGGACCTATTTTAGCACCCTTGAAATAAATAGCCCTTTAAATAATCATTAATAACACTAATACCCTTTATTTTAGATCTCGAGACTTATGTCAACTAAAAATATGACGAAATCATCAAAAACACTAAAATTTCTAACAACCCACCCTGAAAATCTAGGGTTGGACTCATATGCCACCCTAGGCATATGAGTCCCCCTAGGTAGAACCCTTACACCAAAAGTGTGAATGAGTCCCATTTGGGGCCTTTTTAGGGTTTATGCAGGAAATTCAACTTTTTAATTCAATTTTTTGGTTGATGTCAACCTTTGAGCTCTAAGTAATGGTAAATTAGGTGTATTTCCTATATAATCAAGCTTCTAAAGTTATTTTCAATCTAAGAAAGCATTTTTAGAAGATAAATTTCAAGATCCAAGCATTCAAAAGCATTCAAGTATTCTTCACAAGAGCATTCAAGACTCAATAGTCAGTAAAGTTGAATCCTTGGAGTAGGATTATTGTGTTTTTGTGGGTCTTGAAGCTCACTTTCATTTAATATCTAGCATTGTTGGGGATTGATTATGGTTTCCTATGATGAATCATGATAGATAGGTTGGGGAGATGTAATTTTCCATCAAGACAATCCTAATGACTTTTTTCCTAAGTGATTCAATCCTCCATTATCACTCTACATTTAGCCTAAAAAAGGTACATGCATCATTAGGGTTCATTTAAGTGATTAGAGATCCCTCAAAGTGAGTCATTCATCTTCATGTTTCATCTCATTTATCTCATTCTAACACATTAGAATAGAGTTGCATTGCATTTGAGATTTCCTAATCTTAAAAAAACTTAAGGTTAGGTTTTACATTCCTATTTGCATTCATGATTCATTGTTTCTATCAAGGTTTAACTACCAAACTAGGGGTTTGACCTAGGAAAATCCCCATAAACAAATCAAGTCTATATTTTGTTTTGTAGGTTCAGATTCAGAAATCAATGTGGAAGGAAAGAGCAAATATTATAGCATAGATATGAACTTTGAATTCTCAAAAAATGTGAATGAGATCTATTGATACACCAAAAGTGGCGTATGAGTCCCACTATAGGAAAAAAAATTATATTTTTTCAAATCTAGAATCTATACAACTAGAAACCTATTCCAAATTAGAAACCCTAGTCTAGGACTGATACACCTAGAGTGGAATATGAGTCGCAATGTGCCCTAATTTTAGGATTTTCATTATTTTAGATATTATTCCAGTCTTCTTCATATTTTTAGGTTCACACCTTTCATCTCTTAGCTTCCTACTCTAATTTATATTTTTTTATGTCATTTAGTAATTGCATGATATTAGGGTTAAGCATTAGATCTTGCATTTCATTAGTCTTTCCAAGCCCTAGCTTGGTGGTTAACCCCTCTTTACTTTATAATCAAAACCTATGACAACCCTATTGCAAGATCTCTTTCTCCTTTGTACACCTTAGGTTGAGATCTCTAGGGTTTTCCATGAATGAGAGAGTGTGAAGATTGTTATTCTATCTCCTAAGCATAGAAGCAAAAAAATTCAAAATCTCACTAAGATAGTGACACACAACATATTCCTTAAATAAAATGCTAAACTAGTTAGAAAAAAGGTATGAAAGATTAATCCTAAGATCTCATTTTTTTAATCTGTAATGGGCACTTCTTAAGATGCCTAACACTATTGTTGTTCAAATTTGCAAGCCCACCAACCCAATGAAAGCACAAATCCTATGAGTGTAGCGGCCTAGCGAGGATTTGAACCTTGGTGGTAGTGTCACCAAGCAAGTGTTTCAACCACTATGTTATATAGGTCACCCCTAAGATCACCTTATTAGTCAAGGTCAATATTGAGAAATGCCTTGAAGCTAGTTTTATACGACCTATAGATAATTCTCCTTGGATTTTGAACATTGTTGTAGTTGTAAAACTTGATAATTGTATTATTATGGGTACATACTTTCATGATTTAAATAAAGCATATTTAAAAATATGATTTTCCCCTTCCTCATATTGATATGATAGTGGACTCAACTATAGGACATGATTAAATCTAAAAAATTGTATCTTTATCATAGATAGTGGAATTTTTTTAGGTTTTATAGTATCTCACAGAGGCATTGAGGTTGACATGAAGAAAATAGATCTTATAGTTAACATGCCACCTCCTCAAATATTTATCAATTATGCACTTTACAAGGAACAATTCAAGTTATCTATTGTTTTGTAGCATCCCTAGTGCACCAAAAATTACCCTTTATGCATCTTCTTAGGAAATAATTTTAATTTAATTGGAATGAGCATTGTAATAGGCTTTGAGAGTATGAAAGATTATCTTGCTAATCCACCTATTTTACAACTTGCTATACAAGATAAGTGGTTTATCCTTTACACAATAGCATCATCCCATGCTCTCACAATATTATTATCTCAACAAGATGAAAATGGTAAAGAAAATATTGTTTATTACATTAGCTAAATTCTTATCTAATTAAAAACATGATATATGACAATAGAAAAATGATGTTTAGCTCTTGTATTTGCTACTAGTAAATTGAGACATTTTATTTATTGAATGCTCAAATACATGTGATGATGAAGTTCAACCCTTTAAAGCATCGTTTCACCAAAAAATATTTATCGAGACACCTAGCTAAGTTGGTTATGTTGTTAACTAAGTTTGACCTTAAGTTTTTCTCACAATATGAAATAAAGTACAAGCCTTGATTGACAAGTTAGCTGACACTTCTTCTCCCCTAGCATTACCTAATAATGATTCATTCCCTAATGATAATGTGTGTTGGAAAAACAAGGACACACAACTAAGAGGGGGGGTGAATCAGTTGTGACAAAAACATAAACTTTTCTAACTTAACTTAATCTTAGATTCAATGAATAAGAAATTAACCACAAAAAAAATTAACACGTTAAAGAGATAGAGGACACCAATATTTTTATGTGGAAAACTTGTTAGGGGAAAAACCACAGTGGATGTTAGTCCACAAGATTATACCCTATTAAAAGTATAAAGAGAAATAATAAGGGGAATGCACATGCATTCAGACACACTGCCTAGAGCTCACTGCTTAAATACAAAAGGGGGTCACTGCTTGACAATAAAAAATAGGATTAAAATCCAAAGGGTGTGAACTGAGAAAACAACTTCTGCACAAGCCTGATTACAATTTCAATTAAGCTCAAAAAACCTTCTTCACACTTCACTCAATCTTCTTCACACTACTCTACAATTGAAATATATTCACACATAGGATACATTGTGCACTTTTTCCTCACCACACACCAATGAAACAATCACTCTTCTATATCTGCCACATGATATTTCATCACAACTTAGTCAACCAAGAAAATAAAAAAACTTTTGCAATGTCAGCCCAATTTTATAAATATTTTTTTAATGTGAATCCACCAAGGTTAGCCACAACATAGTGGAGACCCAAATTAACATCTCCAAAACAAAAATAATTTAATTAATTTCACCATGAAGATCCATAACACGCTACCACCAACATGTTGGCCAAGAACATGAGAAACTGAACATGTGCAAGAAAATATCTTCAACCACGAGCTCTCTAAATAATGTGGATGTACCACAAAGATAGAGAATGATCTAGAGACATTAGAGAACACCAAGAAACACAGAGAAGCATCTACAACAACTAAGGTTAACAGAATCACAAAATATTCATTTAGGAACATTAACAGAGACCACATAAACACTGTCAAACCACAACACAATAAAAACTTCACATCGACCTCTGAAACTTTTGGTAGATGATCTAGAAACATTCAACAATAAACCCTTTAATCCACACCAACTAATCTTCAATGTAGAGAACAAGACACCTTCATGACTTGCATAGTTCCATTGGGAACCTAGAACACTTTTTTTTACAATTTTTTCAATATCCTCAACATATACAACCACTAATACACCAAATTCTAATAGTGTTGACATCAATCACAACCACATATCAGCAACACAACCACAATATCCAACAATGTGTTAACAATTGAGACTAATACATGGGAGTTATATGTTGATGGCTCTAACTATAGAATGAGCTCCATTGCAGGGGTTATAATAGTCCTTCCTACAAGAAATCATATTCCCTTTTCCTATCACTTAAAATTATTATGCAAAAACAATAGAGAAAATTATGAAGTGTTAATTGTTGGATTACATGTTGCTTTAACTCTAGGAGCCTAAGACATTAAGATGTTCAATGATTCACAATTAGTCATTAAGCAAATAAATGGAATGTATCAAGAAAAGCATGAAAATTTATCAAAATATAAGGATCTCACAATGAATATGTTAAACACCTTTTCTTCATATAGCATTGATAACATCCCATGAAAACATAATTGGCATGCAGATGCAATGTAAAGTGTGGCTTCCCTAATATCTCCTCAATATCCTTCAAAATATTTCACATTTATTGTCCATATAATTATGAAACTGTAAATAGAGGATAAAATAGAAGAAGTATTATCAACCATCATGAAAAGCTCTAGTGAATGGTATACACCAATATTTAATTATTTAAAAGAAGGTACCTTTCCTAAGCTAATAATTGAGAATATTTGAGACTTCCTTCAAAAAATAGCATCTAGATATATAATTATTGTTGATGTGCTATATCAAAGGTTCTTTGATGGTCTCTTACATAGATGCCTTACACAATCTAAAATCCCCATAGCACTTGCAAAATCTCATGCAAATTCTTGTGAAGGCCATTTTGGAGGAAGATCATTAGTTCAAAAGATAATTTGCATAGGATACTATTGGGGACATATGGAACAATATTACTTTGTATACATTAAGAAATGTCACAAGTGTCATATAATTGTTTTGATCAATGATGCATTAACACTCTCGAGCATCTTGAAGCTTATTCCAAAAACTTGGAAAATAGTTACAATGATCATGTCATCCCTCATTTATTTACTAAAGTTGATTCAATGTTATTTGAAAATAAACATAATGTCAATTTTTCCATGACTAAAAAAGCAAAATTCAGCCTTAATTGGTTAGGACCTTACATAATTGATTAAATTTATGGGTCTAAAGCATACACGTTAACATAAATGGATGGTATACCTCTTGAAGAACCTATTAATGCCACACATTTGCACTAGTAATATGTCTAATATTTTTAAATAGTGTGAATGATAAAGTAGTGATGTTAGCATTAGTAGATGACATTCTATGTTCTCTTACACTACTTCTCTCTTAGCAAGCAATCATTTTTTTCTTGAATACTAAGGTAATTATTCAAATTTATTTAGGATTTGTTACTTTAGGTGTCATACTATTCAAGTTCATCTCATATGCTATGTTATATTAGATCCTTATATGCATTTAATATTCTTTAATTAGATCATGGAGAAATTTATTAAATATTATTACAAATATTATTTCATAAATCATATTGCCATCTAATTGAAACACATAAGCATAAACAATATAGCACAAATGATCATATATATATCATCAAAAAGTTTGAGTACATATCATAGAATATATAATGCTAGTGTTGCATGTCGCTACAAGATCCCTTAGGACTTGGTGCTCGCATCCATCAAGAGACAGTGGTATACGATGATGAATTAATAAGAGAATATAGTGCATATTGTAGGCCCCTTGCTCATCCAACAGTCATGGCCTCCAATTTGATGGCCTCTAGGAACTCTTGCTCTATGTGGTCTCTATCTGCATGTAGCTTGGAAACCTTTGCACAAAGTCTCTCAACCTCCATTAGATCTTGAGATGATCGAAGCTTCGGATATGCATCGTGCAGTGCTAATAGATCACTCTTAGCTCAGTCAGCATCCCTAGTAGATCCCTCGTATATTTCTCTCAATCCAACATAAGGCTCAAAAAACTCTTGATATTGCTCCATGATGGTTGTGGCCATGTAGTCTACATTGATAGCCTAATCTAAGACTAAAGGAGGTACTATCTCCATGGCTACCTATCAATAGATATCCTAAACTCTCTCATGGATCCTACAAGATAGAAATCATATATCTAATCAGTAGACATCATGATATATATCAAAATCATGAGCATAATCATAATCATTAATGATATGTCATCAACTAGATCCCTAGTTGGCTATGTAAGAATAGCCTCATCCCATGTAGGAGGAATAAAAGATGTGCTAACCTATTCATGCTCATAAGTATTGGTGTGTGTTGTGGCTATTGGGTGTGATCTAGTAACATGGGTGGCAGTTTGGTCTCTCCACTCATGGACAACTAGACCCTTATTTGATATGTCACTAACCTCACTCATTAGTTGGACCTCTTCCTCCTCATCCTCCTCCTTGTACTCCTTATATTATGAATATTTCTCCTCATCATAGTCATCTTGCACCTCATTTACAAATAGGTCTACTACCTTGACCCCTATCTCCTCCTCCTCATCCCTCTGATCTAGAAGAGCCCCTGTAAATCCCATAGGCTAATCCATAGGAAATACTAGAGCTAGTCATGTTGTGGCCCACCACTACTCATATGTATTTGTAGCAGTGAAATCATTAGCAATCAAAAATTGGGGGCATGTCCAGATTTGAGTCATCTGAATCATTTAGTACAACATCATCCACTATCAATCATCTTGTATCTCCTAGACTCTAAGCACTCTACACTAATTGCTTGTAAAATGGTCATGCTATTGGTGGCACGTGTACCTATCTAAACTCTCATGACATGATCGTAGTAGAATGGTATTACTATGCAATCATTCCTCCCTAGATAAAAACCTATCCCTCTACATTCTCCTCAATTGGTGGATCTCATCTAGCCATTACAATATTAGCTAGTAGGGTCTCCATAAGATACCCTCTTGGTCTAGGTAGTCAAATTTGACTCTCCAGAATAGTAGATCTCCATACTACCATGCTTGTCTTAGTGGATAACCAAAGGAGAGTTTTTATCATAGGGTGCATATAGATGAAAACATTTTCATCCTAGTGCATGTGATATACTTTAGGAACCAAACCTATAGAAGTGTACAATACGCCATGCTCTTGACCTCACAAAACATGAACTATCCTAAATCATAGTAAATATGTGCAAGCATGTTTCAACCCCATGCATAGATGATCCTACAATTCTCCATCTCAAGTATCATGCGAACTAGGAAACCATCTATGTGTTCCCCCCGACCATCTAGGACTAGTACTAGTGCTCTAGTGAAAATCATAATTCATCTCAAAAATGGTGATCATGCATAGAGTAGCCACTGTAACTCAATGCATGGCCCCACGATATCGTCCTGAACCAATCCTCAAAAATAATAATGTATATATGCTCTCATCTTCCTATGTGTATGGCCCTCTATGAAATGGATAGTCTCTCCTTGAATTGGAACTGAAAGAATGTGGTGTACATCATCTAGAGTGATTTTCTTCTTGCCAGTCAATAGATAAAAGGCATAGGAATTTACATCCCACCTCTTTTCTAATTCCATTAGCATGGAATCATGGTATCTCATAGGAGGCTTAAGATATGCCCAATATAACTAAGTATCCTATAAATTATGTGCATCTACCTCCTACAGTATTATGACTAGGTCTCGTAGTCGTCAATATAATCTACCGTTAAGATGTTGTCATGACCAAGGAGGAATCTAATAAAAAAACAAAAATATCATCTATAGGAATTCTAAAATATTAAATATATAAATCAAAAATAAAAAAAAGTGTGCTAAAGTTGCTCTGGGGTACTTTTCTAAGGGTCATACACTTTATTCCCTTTTCAGGACAATTTGCAAAGAAACGTGACACTTTACAAAAAAGTGGGACTCCACGAAAAAAGTGGGACACTTTTCCAAAAAAAGGAGACACTTTGCAAAAAAAGGGAACACTTTGTAAAAAAAGGGATGCTTTGTAATTTTTTCTTCCAGGGTCCTAAATCTATCTATAAATGAATAAAACATAAAATAAATGTTTTCAAATGAAGCTAAGTAGAGAATAATCCACTCACTGAATGTTATAGGTCACCTTGCACTACCTCCTCACATAGGCTCTTAAGTCTCAGAGGAACCTATGTTCATACGCTCAGCATTATCACTCACTCTCCACCAAAATAAAGCTACAAGAAGGTAAAAGATAAAATGATCACAAATTCACTTTTCACTCATATATGTTCAAGTTAGGTCATTTTGCATATTAAGGTCAAAAGTATTTTCATTCAAACTAGCATATTCAGGGCCAGAGAGCTTCATTTTTTATGTTGTTTGTTGTGTTAGATTTGTGATTCCACTCCTATTATCATCACATATCTATAACTATGTGGTGTGGTAATTGGAAATACCTTATTATATGACTTTTCAATTCATTGTGGTTATACTACTACCTTGATTCCACCTCCATTAAGTAAGCAGAATCAAGAGGGGGCATACATCTACCCTTGAATTTGATTTCATAAAGAAGTTAGATAAGATGATTTTTTTGAATGAATAATGAATTGGTTTTGTAAGATGTAGTTCCTAATATTGTGGTTTTGCATATAGCTACAGCGGGGGCTTCATTCTCTCATGCTCACAAATGAATCCATATGAGTATCCTTTTATGAAATAATTTTATTGTTTGGATTCCTTTAGCTTGCATATGCATGTAGTATCATATGGGCACTAAAGTGGTGGTTAAATTTAGTGTAGACAATTATACTCCCTTCTTGGAGATGGTATCATTTCACACTTAATCTGGAACTATTTTAGTACCCTTGCATTCATGACCCTTTAAATCATCATTAATAGGCCCTAAGACCATTTATTTTGGATCACAAGGCTTATTTCAACTAAAATCTTGACAAAATAAATAAATGCATTGAATTTTCTAGCACCCCAACATTTGCTAACCCTAGAAAACTAGGGTGAGACTCATACACCACCTTGGGAATCCGAGTCCCCCTAGGTGGGACCCATATGCCACCTTAGGCATATAAGTCTCAAGTGACCCCATTTTTAGGGTTTGAGTGGGAAATTAACATTTTTAATTCAATTTTTTTATTAATGTCATAATTTTGGATCTAATAAATGGTAAATTAGGTGAAGTTCCTATATAAAGAAGGTTTCAAATCATTATTTCACCTAAGCATTCATAATATCAACTTGATCACTCAATCATACTTTCATAAGAGCATTCAAGAGCAAGGATCACATATATTTGAAGTCTTGGAGTAGTATTATAGTTTTCTTGTAGGTCATCAAGCTCACTTTCAATTCAAGATCTAGCATTTTCAAGGATTGATGATGGTTACCTATGGATAATCATAATGGATTCTAGGTTGGGGAGATTCAAATAGCCATCAAACCAAGCCTAATGACTTGTTTCCTAACTAATTTTATCCTCCATTATCATTCTAATTTCTACCTAAAGGAAGGCACATGCGTTATTATGGATTGTTAGGGTGATTAGAGATATCCCAAAGTGAGTCATCATCTCAATGTTTCATTCATGCATCTTAGTCTATCACATGATCTCCTAATATTAGATGCACTTAATATTAGGGTTTGCACTCATATTTACTTTCAATATCTATTATTTCTATCAAGTTTTAACTACCAAACTAGGGGTTTGGCTGAGGAAAACCCCCCATAAACAAATCAATACAATATTTTGTTTTGTAGGTTTTTAATAGGTTTATATCTAGAAAAAAAGTTTGGAAGGAAAAGTAGAGATAGGAGAACAAGTTTAGATCTTAATTTTTTGAAAAATAAGAACAAGATTGATATGCCACTTGAGGTGTATGATTTTTGTTATAACACTTTTCCTAGATTTCAGAGGATTTAGACTTGTCACTATGAAATTTTAGTTTATGTCCAAAAACCCTAAACTAGGACTAAATCACCTAGCCTAGCGTATGAGTCCTAGTATATTTCAAAAGTAATATTTTTTAGTAGTTCAAACCTTGTTCCAAACTTCTTCAGTTTTCTAGGTACCCCTCTATCCTTTCTCAATTCCTTCTTCTAATTTTTAGTTTCATATTTTGATTTGCATAGTTAGGTTTACATATCATTGCATTTATTTCTTTCTAATCTTTTCTTGGTGGTGAACCCCCTTTTAGTCTTTAATCACACCCCTAGGACACCTTATTGAAAATCTCTTTCCCTCATTTCCATCCCTAGATTGAGATCTCTAAAGTTTCCTTGAATGAAACTTCAAGGAAATTGGTGGAGGAACCATAATTCCCCTTTAGTTCTAACTCCCCAAACATAGAGAAAAAAAATTTCAGGTTTCATGTTGTCAAAAAGATGATACAAGTAATGATAGTAGTGTAGTTTGGAAATAATAATATGATATTACAAGTAGACATTATAGAATATGGGACTAAGGAAACTTATACTATGAAAAATTTATTAAAATAAAAAAATAGTGAGGGGTACCATGTAGTCTACAAAAAAAAGAGGCACAAATTTTAAAAAATAGTCTTAAGCTAAATGACACCAATGAGTGTAATTATGTAACCAATATTGGTGATGAAAAAGAGGATTTAAAATTTAAATTAATTTGAAATTTTAGAACATCATGATGTTGCAAGTATATGTGATAGAAGATGGTAGCAAGGAAACTTCCAATGTGAAAAAATAATTGAACAAAGAAAGTAATGAGGGGTACTATTTAGTGAAAAAAATAAAGTGGGACAAATTGAACAAAGTGTGCATAACCTATAAGACACCATGTAATGTAATGATGCAATTGATATTGGTAATGAGTAAGAGGAAATGAATTTACAAACAAACAAACAAAAAAAAAACTATTTTACTATATATTAAGTGAATATTTTGAAATGAAACATGTGGAGAAAGAAGTGATAGGTGAATTTGAGGGAAAGAAAATTGAGTCCTTAAAAATCCATTGTAAGGGTAATTATCATGCTAAAAATTTAAATAGAGAAAAATTTTAGATGAGATTTTGGGTTATAGAAAGGAATATACTAACACAAATTTATATTTAATATTGAGGTTCTTACAAGAATGTATCAAAAAGTGGAATAATTTGGGACTCAGACACATTTTTGGTAGCTACATCATAGTTATATAATAATATTATATGTGTAAGTAGAAATAAAAGAGCTTAATATTTAAGCAAAGGGTGTGTATATCAGATTTTTTTTTAATTAAACCAACTTATTATAATACCAAAATTTCTAATTTACCTCAATATGTTAAAATATTTATATTTACTTGTATAAATAAAATATTTATTCAACAAAATAAAAGAGGTTGCTTAAACTAAAAATGTATGCTTCTTTTATAATATCAATTTCTAGAGAAACTCTGTAATCTTAATTTACATAAATCATAGATGATACTAAAATTTAATTATATCAATTAGTGTAAATAGAACCCAATAAGAATTTAGAAACAAAAAATGCAACTCTCTATATGGGATGGAAGTGCATCGCATAAACATCCTTGTATCATGTTGTTATCCTTTATGAGTCACTCTAGAATGTCCCAAAAAGTACAAATCAGGCTCAATAATCACTCTATCTTTTAAATACAATGAAATAAGAAAAAAATTGGGGATATTTACGGATTTACCTCTGTCAAAAACTCATTTTGTTCTTTCTACATTCATAGAAAACAGAAAGAAAAATATTTGAAAAAAAATTCTTTTAAATCCTAAGTGAATTAAGAATTAAAAAAAAAAATTAAATTAAATATTTGATAATGGTGTTAACCCTAGTCTATGAGGAGTACAATCATTAAATGTGAATAAAATAAAAATAATAGATTTATTACCTTCTATAACAAATATGTTTTCTTACATTACAGAGAAAAAATGAAAATAAATGAGAACAATATGAATTCTATTAAAAGTGGAAGCTAATCCCAATGAATATGATAAATGTAACAAATAATGATCTTTCTTGAGAAGCTTAAGCTATCAAAGAGGAGAATAAAATGGTATGAGATACTAGATGAGAAAGATATGAGTGATTAAAGATAGTTGTAAATATTTTGCTAGAGAAAATGCAAAGAGGTCCTAAGTAAAATAATTATGATGTGTCATAAACAAGCCACATGCAAAGTATGCTTTTGAATCTTGATAAATTTTGGGATTCCAACACATCGCACTACAATTCAAAAGGATAATGTTAATATTTTTGTATACATGCTTTATTATAATGTATCGTATTCTTTGAATGTGAGATAACAAATTTATTATACAAATATTAAAACAAATATTGAAATATATTATTGAAAAATGGGCTAAGGTGATTACAAAACATAATGTACAATTGTACAAGTACATATTTTTGACACGACATGGTGGAGTCATTTGGAATAAGTTATTCATCTTATGCACAAAACAATAGAGAGAAAATTATTTTTCATCACAGAGGAAAATAAATATGTATGATACATGGAGATTCAACATCATATTAGGAAGAAGGATGAAGAGAAGAAGTAGCTTGTGTTAAAATCACAAAAGTGAACTAAAAAATGGAAGATATTTAATTTCAAATGAAATTTGTAACAACAAAACCTATGAATTAAAATCATATAATTTTTACAATGACTTGACGATCACATTTTCATAACCCACAACCATCTATTGTGACAACTAGATTACTATTCATATGTGCAATAATTTAGTTCAACATCAACAAACTAATCACATAGAGATTGATATGCATTATATTCGAGAGTTGATTCATGCATAGATCATCATTTAGTCTTTTCCTAGTCTTTAAAATAGGTTTCTCACATCTTCACCAAACCCTTTACTGAGAAAAAGTTGAATCATCTATGAGCTATTCTTGCTATGTGGTATACATCAATAACATCATCATCCTGGGGGGGTTTCTAGTCTTCTCATATTCTCTCTTTTTGAAAGATAGTTTTTCCCACTAGGTTTTTTTATCTTACTCCATTTTTAGAGATATTGCATTATACATTACTACCTTATCAAGATTCATGGATGTGACTCATTTATTTTGCATTGCACATGGGTACCTTACTAGGCTAGTACTCGGGACCCATTTTATTCATGCACACTATGTTATGCTTAAGGGAAGTGTTAGTGTTTATATTTTATGCATACACTTAGGCTTAAAAAATCACTATGTTATGCTTAAGGGAAGTGTTAGTGTTTATATTTTATGCATACACTTAGGCTTAAATAATCATACTTATGTTGGAAGAATGAAGAAGAATATATCATTTTGTTGTTTTGTATTGTCATTGATGCCACCATGTTATATGAGTTGCAACTACAAGGTTAATTTTGATCTGGTATCTGAACTAGTATATGGTTATCATACTTTGGTATTTTGGTCCACAATCCTCCACTATTGATTATTGTTTCTTGCAGATTTGAGAAATGGCATATGGATCTTGGAAGCATGTATGTTCAGATTCTTAGGTATTTAGGTGCTTTAACAGTTAATTGGAATTACTCTATCATTGCATTTTTCTATTAGGTCTATTTCTAGCTGACCTAATGGACAACTAATGTTATGGTGAATTAGTTTTGTTGTACATATATATGTGTGACCTATCTTATGTGCATGCCAACATGATGTAGCGTGATAATCGTTTGGAGTGTATTTGGAAATATTTTGTATGCTTGAAGCTAACAATTGGTATTTTTGGTGAATAAAGGATTGCATCTAATTAGGTCAACCTAATTTATGCTTATGAATGTATCAACTATATAATTTGGATAGTTTTGAATTTGTAGTTGGTATTGAAGTTGTTGATGATAATGATGTGAATGTGAAGTGAAAAAATGATGAAGTGTGTTAAAATTCAGTTTACTGAGCTTCAAAGGAACTGAATCAGCACTTGTTAGGTGTACTTTACCAAAAAAAAATTGGTTGTAAGCCATTTTTTTATTTCTTTTTGTAGGTAGTGAGCCTCTAATTTTGGAAAATGAGTCTTGGCTGTGAACCACCCTTTTTGTAATATTTTATAACCGAGTATGTGCGAGATCATGATTGGCCAAAAAGTGGTGATATGATGGGTATGTGTAGGGTATGTGGCTAATGACTTTTTTTTACCCAAAATTGATCAAATGAAAAGGTTTTTAAAGGAGATACTCAACTTTCCACCAATATAAATTATGATTTACTTTGAATTTAATAAATACTTATTATTCATTTTCTATTTGAATTACAGCTAAAGTCCTAATTGATAGGCTAATTGAAAAACATCTATAACTTTCAAATGGTATCACATTTTTTGAATTTGAAACATGCTTCGCATACTATAGGATTAAAAAAAAAATGAATTTCATGAAGTTTTGACCAAGTTAAGATGGTTAGACATATGAGTTTTAATATTTTTTAAAATTTGTAATAAAAAATTCATAATTAATTATTTACTTGGAAAAAATTATAAAAAATATGCATCACATTGGGACATGATTCCTCTGCTTATATATAAAATCTTATTAAAAAAATTATCATTTTATTGTGGTTAGGGTGTTTAGACAGACATCTACTTCTTATTTTTTCCCTAAAATTTAAGTACTATTGCATTGAAATTTCAAATTTTCACCAAATAGATTTATTTGTTTTTTAATAAACCAAGTAGTTTAGAAACTACATTCAATTTTCTACAAATTCTATTGTTACATATTTTTGAAATAATATAGATAACTTATTCAATTTTTTATGTCAAGTTTCCTAACTCTAATTTTTCTAAATTTTTTGCCACTTAAGGGCCTATTTTTCCATCATGATCTTGCACATACCCTAAAGGTAGGAAAGCAACTATTTTTTACCTTTCATTTTGGTGAAACTGCATTTAGAACATTTCATTTTCCAATTTGGAGTGCATTATCATCTTAGATTTAGCTTGCATTAACATCACATTAGGACTTACATTGGTTAACTTGTAATCTAGGGTTTCAAATTTTTCATTAGTGAAAACTCAAATTTAGCTTGCATTTTTTCATGTCATTTTACTAAAACTCATTCAAAATCTATATTTTCATCTTAGATATAGATCAGAAAACATAAAAAGCACAAAATTTAATCAAAAATTTCTAAAATTTTTGAAAAAAATCATCACTGGAACTCATTCACCACCTTGGGTGAATTAGTCCCTTTGCATATTCTCTATTGCATTTTCTAGAATTCAAACTTCAATTTTTGAGTTTCTATTTACTATTATTACCTTTCTATTTTAGTTTATAGATTCTCTATTTCTCCAATTCATTGCATCTACTTTGAATTACTTCATTTTGTGCATTTGTTAAATTCAAATTCACTTTGTTGCATAGCTTAGAATATAAAATTTGCATCATAGATATGTGCTTTAGTAATCTTTGGTTGTCCTTAAAGTCCTTAGTGGATGTGTCAAGTTGTGATTTTAAAAATGATCCTAACAAAATTGAACTAACTCATGCTCCTTCAACTCCTAATGTATGTCCTCCTCATGATGTTGACATCATTGGAGAAGATGATGACAACATGAATAGTTTCCTAAATGATTATCTTAACAACCTTGAACCTAATGCATCCTTTTACCCATGAATGAAACAACCACATCCCCCCCTAATACCACCTCTTGAGATGTTTGGTTACTTACATCCTAAAACAAAAATGAATCTAAGTTCCCTACAATAGGTGAACCTAGTTCCTCTAAACAAGAAAATACTCAACCATTTTATGATAAAAAAGTAACCTATACTCCCATCAACCTAGAAAAGACATATGGAAAAGGATTCACCATCTTGAGTAAACGAGGATGTGATATAACAAGTGAACATAACATTCATCAAGTCCTAGAGAAAATAACAAATAATGAAAACATAAAAGGGTTATGGTATCAAGATCCCCCTTGCAACATAAGACCTCATAGAGAATACCTAAGGCTTTGTAGTGATGGTATAGTAATCTTAGACTCTCCTCCCGATATGAATTTCCTTCTTCCTAAAGAAAAAAATTGACTCATAACAATAACAAGGATAAGGATAAGATCATCTTAGGACCTCATGCCATAATCCCACCTGTAGAATTTGGTAAATCTAGCAAGCACAAGAGGCCCTACAAGTTGCAAAAAATAAAGTTCCCTTTTCCACCACTTGAAAGTGAAAGGAAATTACAAATACTTTTAAACAAAGAGCTAATAACATTACCATTGGAATGAAATACAAGCTCATACTATATCCTAAAGATGCAAAAGTTCCACATTGTTGATACCATGGAACTCTTGGAAATAGTATTGATGAGTGTTGTGCATTAAAATTATTATTGAACAATTTTCATTTTGCTGGCAACAATTTCCATCGAATGATTGCATAACAACCTTTTTCATCCTTTCACCATGTAATAGTTGTATAAAATTATATTCTCACTATTACATGTCCTTCCCATCACCCACCTTAGATCATTGTTTTCTTGCAATAAGTTGGGGAAAGAAATAGATAGCCTTGTCCTAGTAATACATTTTTTGATTGTCCCTTAGGTTTTTTATCTACCTTCCGCTTATTTAGACTGAGACTGGGAGGCATATGACCTACTCATAGGTTGACTCACATGTGCCTTACTAGTCTTTTACATTATTTTTTTCTTTTTAATTTTCTTTTTTGTGGTTGCATGTGTGTAATGTGAACCCCTATGATGTTTTGTTTGATGTTCTCTCTCTCCTTGTGCATTCCTCTATTTGTACCTTCATTCTCCTCTATGTTGTAAATCTTTTACTTTTTTCCTTTCATTTCTCTTTTCATTGGTCTTTCATTTTCCTTTTGGGGATGACACAAGGCATCTAGAAACCCTATCTCTTCCATGTTGACCCAAAATATTTTTTTTCTCTTTTCATTTTTCATTTTTAGGGATGACACAAGGTGTCTAGACACCCTATGTCTCTTCCATGTTGACCCAAAATATTTTTCATTATCTTTTCTTTTCCTTTCATTTTTTGTCTTGTGTTTCCTTTTGGGGATGATGCAAGGCATCAAGATATTCATGTTTCTTCCATGTTGAACCAAAAAAAAAATTGTCGTTTTCACTCTCTTTATGTCATTCTTCCAAGTTCTATGTGTATTTGTGGAATAATGACAGTTTTGATCTCCTTAAAAAAAAAAAAAAACATTTTAGCAAAGAACATACTAACCCAAAATCCATAGATCCCTTATGTGTTTGGTGTTTCTCATTTTTGTGGAAACCCCTCTCTTTTCCTTTCCTTTTGCATGACATAGCTTTATTTGGAAACATATGACTTGGCATAGCAATTTCCAAGTTAGCTCTCATGTATTCTTTTTTTTAATTTTTTATTTGCTACTTTAAAGTAATTTCTCATAGTATAATGTTTAGAAATTTATTTAAAGTGGTGGCATACATTGGCATTATTCTTTTGCAATTTTCTTTTTCATGGTGTAGTTTTCTTACTTTATACGATGTTTTTTTTGCTTTGTAGATAACATTGGATGTGATGTCTTTCAAGAGCATGATCTATGTTAGCATATTACCCTTTACCCCCACCTCAAAATAATGTGTCATAGAAACTGAGTCATAATATTGTTGCTCATACATATAACACTCGAAATAATCCGTCACCACCCCAACCAACCCCAACCTCCTTACCTGTTCCTAATTCTATACTACCCAGTGCCCCTTAATTAAGGGATTACGATATTTTTGAACAACTTAAGAGCATTCCTACCAAGATATATCTTTGGGAAATTCTTTATATTTCACCTACCTATCACACTATGCTTCAAACGACCTTACAAAAAGTTCCTATCCCTTCTAATACACAACCAAATAAAATAGCATCTATAATTCAAGGATTTAATGCTGAAATTGTTTTCCACCAAAGTGAACTCCCCCTTTTTTTACGTACAAAAACAAAATGAAGCTTTCCAAATAATAGCTCAATATAATAAAATAGGGATAAAGTGAACCCTTTTTTACAATGGCTTAACTCTAAATGTGTGTAGCATAAAACTCTTGGATCAAGTTCATGTGGATACATAAAAAATTCAACCTGATTCTCTATCTATTAAGGGCTTTGAAAATGTCACAAAACAATAACTTGGTGTGATTACTTTTCCTATTACAGTTTGAGTGGCCACATTAGATACAAAAATTCATGTTATGCCTCTTGAACTTTCATATAATCTCCTTCTAGGTATACCATGGATTCATGAAATGAATGGAGTACCTTCCACTCTTCATTGTAAAATGAAATACATCTACAACAACACAGTACACACACTTCAAGTCAACCTTGATCCGAATAGTCATTTATGCATTGAGAAAAACAATGTGCATCATTTAAACACATTAACACCAACTACATAAGTGGAACCCATCTAACAAACAAACAACCAACAACATATTGAACAAGTCATGAAGTTATTATACAATGACTGGGGTTCCTTAGACTTAACACCACCCCTCATGCATGATCCTTCAAAATCATCCACCTCAACCACTTTAGACCAAAACACAACCAATTACACAACAACCTTTGACGAACACAACGACGACCAACAACCTGATCTAAAAGTAATGCAAATTCTTTATGGAAAAGGTTATGAACTTATGAAACAACTTGGTTATAGTGGAAAAGGATGTGGTGCTAACAAAACATTTATTTGTGTCCCCATCAATCCTAACACACAACAAAAAACTTATGGCCTTGGTTATTGTCCTTTGATAGAAATTTCCAAGCCTTCACTCAACATCAATACTCTCACATCACATAACATTCTTCTAAATAAACCTTAACTATAAAGCATGCTAAACTAATAGACACTAGTGGTCTTGATGGTTCTCCTTTGTAAGCAATCAAACAAACAAGTACACCTTCACTTAATGTCAATGTCATCTCACAAAATACTAATGAATTGAATTTGTTATATTTTACACCCTCCTATACAAGAGAGCCCAAAATCTCACAATCTACACAGTCTCTTGTATGTATGAAATCTTGAAAATCTAAGCAAGAGGCATCTTTGTTGCACACTATAGGACCACCTTCTCCCATTGATCAAGAGGGTATCTTGTCAAGAATTCTCCAAGATCACTTGATCACCCTCCCTCCCCCAACTCAAGAAATTTTATTAAAAGACTTCATTTTGTGCCTATCATAGAGTTCACAGTCATTCCACTAATGAATGTAGGGCCTTGAGTAGTAAAATCCAACATTTTAAGGAGTTTGGTGGCATTCCTTCTATGGGGGCACCTCATTCCTCTAATTGATACTAATTTTCACTCTTTCCTACCTTTCATCAATCAATTCTTCTCACGCTTACTCTGCACTAAGTGGGATTAAGGGATTCTATAGCCTTGTCCTTTTATATGACTTTTCTTTACCTCTTTTGGCTAGTATTTAACCTTTCATGAACATATAAGAGCAAGCTTGGGATGTGGACAACTTTTCTTACAATGGCTTGTACATGACATACTACCTTTTTAATGGTGTAGCTTATCAGAAACATATGACTTGGCATAGGGATTTATGTGTAAGATCTCATGTCTCCTTCAACTTTAAAGAAATTTCTCATAGTACCAATTTTTGGAACCACTTAAAGTGGGGGCATGCATCGACACTCACATTTCATTGTGTGATTTTATTTTTCTTGGGATTCCTCTCTCTTGGACACATTTGGAAAAATATTCACTAGGATGAGACCTTACACTTATCCTCCCTGGGAAACAATATGAGACCGTTTTCACTTATCCTCTCTTGGAGACATTAAGCATGATGTTCCCTAAGATGAGACCTTGCACAAACTAAGAAAAATCTCTTTGAACATTCCTTACACTATTTTTCATTTACAATGTCTATGAGTGTCAAGCATATGAAATTTTGCTTACCTCATAGAGCTCAAAGAATCATTTTTGTGGTTCCTTATTAAAGCTATCAGGAGGTTTAACTTTGGTATGGTTCAGTTGGAAGCCCATTCCAAGGCATGAATTTCCCATAACCACCTTGTGGATTTCTCACCCCACAAACAACCAGAAGTTTTATGGCCCTAGAGTGAGTATACTTTGGACTTCTCACCCGATGAACAACCAAGAGTTATGTTGCCTCAAAGTGAGTATGCATTCTTAAAAATAGCCTATACCTAATCCACAACATGTTGGAAGATTACTAAAGCTTGATCCATATTTTCCTTTTATTTATTTCTATTGTGTGATCATGTATCTTATCTTGCTACACATAATTTACCCTTATGTGTATCCTTTTTCACTCATGTCAATTTAATTTAGGATCTTGGATCTTGGGGGCTTGGTTGCTTCCTTGATATTTTTCATCCTAGACCATCAACATTGGTACAATTAGACTCCTCTTGAATGTCTACTTTAGTGTGAGTTTGAAGCAAGTTCATCCTCTCACTAAAGTTGGGGCTAACTGTGGACATATAAAAAGTATACCTTCTTGCTTACTTTATTTGGGAATAATTGATGACAAATTGGACTTAATGAGGCCTTTATTTGGTGTTGTGAGGTGTTTTTACATCCACACTAGGTCTTAGACCCTTGCAAACAAAATAAATTGCATCTAACAATGTCTTGTAAAGGTGTTGTATAGTGTTGTAAGAGAATTTTACACCTCTCTATACTTAATGGACCTATATTTACCATAATACAACATTGTAAAATATACTTAAATGCATCCTCACATTAATATAGAAGGATTGTATATTGAATTTGACTTTAATCTAGTGTTGTAATGTTTCGTACACATTCACATTGGATGTTGTACTTTCCTAGGCTATGTGGACCTCATTCAAATTTTGTAAAGTGTATTTAATCACACTTTCACATTGAATTATCTATTCCAAGCCCTAATTGACCTTTAAATCATCATTAATAGGCCCCTATTACCCCATATTGTGCATCTTGAGGCATAACTTGATGAAATAACCAACTAAGTCATCATATAAACCTAATTTTCTTATCTCTCAACAACCTAGCTATTAAATTGACCCCTCTGGGACTAATTCCCCATATGTGTTGAATGAGTCCCTACTAAGTGGGACTGATTCACCCAAGGTGGTGAGTTAGTCCCATTTGGGTCATTTTTGAGTTTTGAGCGAGAAAAACTAGAATTTAAGTTTATTATTCTTTCATGTCGGCCTTAGGGATCCAATTTATGGTAAAATTAGGGAATTTCCTATAAAATCAAGTCTCTAAACCATAATTTATATCTCCTAACTCATTCACACATCTTTTATCATTCATTCATTATCTATATTCTCTATCAAGTCAAGCAAGTTAATATTTTTACATTCTAAGTCATAAAGATAGCTTCCAATGACATTCAAGGGAAGATTATTCATGTTTTGTTGTAGAAATTCAAGATCAAACATCATTTAAAGGTATTAAATCCATTATTTCATGCTTCATTACATTCTTTTATCATTTTGGTTTAATTACCTACAAAGGGGTTTGACCAAGGAAAACCCCCATGCTCTAACATCCAACATTTATTTCTCCCTTCTTGTGTGTTTGCATATTTAGGCATCTTGGAGGTTTGGAAATAATTGAATATCAAGTTTCAAAGTTTTTGAAGACATCTCCTTATTGAACAAGTCAAAATATCAACAAAAAGTCACTTTGAAGTTCAAAAATTAGACTTTCAGAGGCAGACACCTATCAAGAGCCAAAGTGCAGACCAAAGACTTCAATTTCCACCTCTGGATTTTCAAAAATTAAAAAGTGGACTGATTTTCCATGGATGGAAAATAAGTTCCACTGCTAGGCTTGAAATAGGTTTTCTAGAGTTTTGGATACACATTTGTCTGAAATGAGCGCTGGAAAAATTTCCTAGATCTAGGACTAATTCGCCCACAATGGAAAATAAGTCCTAGTAGGCCACATTTTTAGTATCAACAACATTGCATAAGTAATTTCCAATCTCCATCAATTTTATAGGTGCGCCTCTTTAGTTTCATCCAATTCTATTGTAGTTTACTTTCATTTATAGATCTTTTTTGCATTACACAATGTGTTTTCAAACAAGTTACATTTCTTAGGTTTTGCATTCGTAACTCATTTAGTTTTTCAATGTATTACATTTAGATCATTTCATTGGAATACTTGAACATTCATATTTCATCTACTCTTGCATTAGTTTTGAATGTGACAATTGCTCATTTTGGCCCTTCTTTCTCCTTTTAGGTGAAAAATCCTAGTAGTGCTACAAAGGATTGGGGTGCCAAAATCCTTTGTTACATTTTGATGAACCTAACTTTAGAATAATTTTATTTTCTTATTTGGAATCCTTCATCATATATCTATCTTGCATTGACCTTTCATTAGGATTTTCATAGATTAATTTGCATGCTAGGTTTCAAATTTTGCATTCATGAAAAGTGCATCTAGGTTGCATTTTTGGCATCTAAAATTATTGAAACTTTCTGAAATTTTCCACTTTCATTTAAGGTCCACATATTACAACATAAAAAGAATCAAAATCCATTGAAAATTTCTAAAAAATTTACAAAAAACCCTTACTGGGACCCATTCACCATTTTGGGCGAATCATACCATGTCCATATTTTTCATTATCGGTTACAGCATTAGAAACCTCATTTATGTGCTTCCTAAGCCTCCTAGTATCATATATTATAAGTCTAGAAAGTTTTGGGAACATTTTTTTTATGCATTTAGGTCAAAAACCTCATTCTAGACTACTCATTCTATAAATCACTTCAATTGCAAACATCCTTACATCTGAAAATGCTTACATTTCTAAAATTTTGCATAACATTGATAAAAGTACTTTTCAATTTTTCATATACAATGTTTCTATTCATAAAAATTTGCATAATTTTGGTAAAATTTGTTTTCATTCTTGCATATAAATTGTTTACATTCTTAAAGTATTGCATACATTGGATAAAACATTATTTTGCATCCTTGCATATACATTGTTTATGTTGTTGAAACAATGCATGACATGGTTATAAGTGCTTTTCATTTTTCTTTAAAAAATGTTAGTATCTTACACCTTTATACGCGTTAAGACACATTTCCTATCTCCTCTCTATGAGAGTGCTTTTGTGAAAGAGACTACAACCTTGGACATTCCTGACAATCACATTTGTCCTTCTCCTAATATTTGCCCTATTGGCAAGGAAGATATTATGGTGTTGAAAGAACCAATTTGTGAGAGTTTTGAGAATCCTAGTTATTACTCTCCTTTTACTTCTCTTAGTGGACAAGAAATTCATAACCAACATAACATAACCATAGATAATCATGACACTAATTTTGATGTAGGAGCATCCAGTGATGTAAGGGCAATCTTGCATCACCCAAAAATAGTTAAATTTCAATTTTCTTAGTTTTTAAATTTTTTTAAATTTTTGGATACCCTTTTCGTCATAATGAAATTCCCAATTTACGGTTTTTATTTTTTATTCCTAGGTTGAAAGATATTGCAGTTTTAGTTTTTCAGATTTGCACCTGAAAATCTTTTGAGTTAGATTTGAGACACTTAGATTTCCTGAAATGGCCTAAAAACTTGCCAGAATCAGCATAGCTGATTTTGAGTGCATTATTGACTTCGAGACCTTTCCAACGGTTTGCGAATCGGAGTCCTAGATCAAAAGTTATGGCCCTCGGAAGTTGGCGCACTTTCTAGAAGATACAATTGCAAATGTTCTTTTGAAATTTGAACTTCAAGTTGTAATTTTCAGCACCAAATTGCCTAAACTCAAATTTGAATGTTTTTTTGGCTCCAAACTAAAGAGGAGCTCTATTTATGGGTAGGTTTCTAATTTTTGGGTAGCTTTTGGGGAGACAAGCTCGCATATTGCGAAAGGGTTATTCTGTAGCTTTCTGTAACTTGCATGTGTTGTATAACTTGGGGATTTGAGATCCTCTACATGTAAGAAGCTCCATTTTCTAAATAATAAAATTATTCTCTTGTTTGTGGGTTATTTTCTAAGTCTCGGGCTGCGCCCTCATCAAGTGGTATTAGAACGGGTTTTCTTGAGCCTGTGGATAGATCGTCGATCATGAGGCAGTTCACACTAGCACCATGGTTGTGGGTTGAGGTCGAGAAAGATGCCTCCAAGAGTGATGCCTAGTAGGCATGGTGGTGCCATAGGTGGTCGAGGAAACAGAAATGCTAGTGGAAGAGATGCACTGGCAGCCCTCTAGAGACAGATTGATGTGTTACAAGAGCAATTGAGAAGAGGGTTAAACCCGAGGGAGGAAAGTGAGGATGAAGGAGAGGAAGAACGTTCAAATGTATAAGAGGAAGAAGAAGAAATTGATCAAGACAAAATGTGGCTAATAAGGGCCATTCGAAGATTGGGAAAAGACCCAGAGCAAAAGTCCCTAGTTATTCTAGAAGTCTGAACTCGGAAGAGTTGATCTACTGGATCAACGAGCTAGAAGAATATTTTGAGTATGAGGAAATAGAGGAAACAGATTGGGTTAAGTTTGTGAAAATGAAGCTAAAGTGCCATGCTAATATTTGGTGGAAAGAGGTCCAGTTGGAAAGAAATTGAAGAGGAAAAGGCAAGATCACCAGATGGGATCGCATGGTAGAGAAACTGAAGAAGCAGTTCATATCAGTGGACTATGAGTTAGCTCTGTTGAAGAAATTGCAAGGGTTGAAGCAAGGAAGCAGATCTCTAAAAGAATATACTGAATATTTTCACAAGATAATCATCAGAATGGGTCACATAGAGGCCAATAAGGAGAAGGTAGCCCGATATCTTAATGGGTTACAACCGATCATTCAGGAGGAGTTAAGCCTAATCATAATGACCACCATTGAAGATGTGTATCAGTTTTCTCTAAAGGTGGAAGAGAAGCTGAACAAAAGATTTGATGGCAAGCAAAAAGGACAAGGAGGTCAAAGTGGAAGGGGTAGTGGAATACCTTCAGGAAGCCGAAATGATGATGAAAATAAAAGTGAAGATGTGGGTACTAGCCAAAGCTAAAGGAATGACAACTTCTACCGCCCTCATGATCAAAATAGTAGTGATCAAAAGAGGTAGAGGACAAGAGAGATATGGAAAAGGATCTAGAAGAGGTGGTTTCAGAGGAATGTGTTTCTAGTGTGGTGAAGAAGGGTATCAAGCCTATGAATGTCCACAACACAAAGGAAGGGTAGACAAAAGGCCAGAAGGTTGTGGAAGGGTTGCGCATGTAGATGAAGAGGCCCAATCTGAACATTTAGATGATGCTGAAAGGGGAGAAGCCCTAGTGATTAAGAGAGCCCTAGTGACTAAGGAAAAGGAACTAGAATAGAGGAATAATTTGTTTCGCACAAGGTACAAGTGTGAAGGAAAATGTTGTGATGTCATTATTGACAGTGGGAGCATCAATAATCTGGTGTTAGAGGAGATGGTCACAAAGTTGAAGCTAAAGAGGGAAAGGCACCCGCATCTGTATCGAATTACCTGGTTGCAGAAAGACCACAAAGTTTTGGTCAATGAGCAGTGCCTAGTAAAGTTCAAGATTGGGAGCTACCATGATGAGGTACTCTGTGATATCATCCCCATGGATGCATATCACATGTTGTTGGTGAGGTTGTGGCAGTTCGATAAGCAAGCTATACATGATGGCCATGCAAACACTTATTCCTTGACAAAGGATGGGGTTCATCACAAGTTGAAACCCCTGAAGGAGACCAAAGAAAAGGTATACAGTAGTGATAGAATTTCTTATGTAGATGGAAGAAAATTTTTAGAAGGTATGAAGCATGAGCCTGTGTGTTATGCATTGATTCCTAGAGTGAGTAAGGAGGATAGTGAGAAGGTTCCAGAAGAAGTTTCTAGGATGTTGGATGAGTTTCAAGATATTGTTTTGGATAATGTACCTGAGGGTTTACCACCAATAAGGAAGATCAATCATTAGATTGACTTGATTCCTGGAGCTAGTTTGCCAAATAAGGCAGCTCACAGAATGACTCCAGTAGAAAATGAGGATTTGAATAGACAAGTTCAAGAGTTGTTGAGAAAGGGTTTGATACGAGAGAGTTTGAGTCCATGTGCAGTCCTTGCAGTGCTAGCACCAAAGAAGGATGGGGAGTGGAGGATGTGTATAAATTCCTAATCCATAAACAAGATAACAATCAAGTACAGATTTCCCTTGCCAAGGATGGATGACCTGATGGATTGTTTGAGTGGAGCTCAATACTTCACAAAGATTGATCTGAAGAGTGGATATCACCAGATTCGGATTCGAGAGGGAGATGAATGGAAGACTACCTTCAAGTCCAAAGAGGGCCTGTATGAGTGGTTAGTCATGCCTTTTGAGCTAGCCAATGCACTGAGCACATTCATGCGGCTCATGAATGAGGTACTAAAAGAATTTCTGGGAAGCTTTGTTATTGTGTATTTAGATTATATTTTGATTTTTAGTAAGACATTGGATGAGCATCTGATGCATATTCAGAGAGCCTTTGAGAAGTTAAGAGAAGAGAAACTGTTGATTAATCTGAAGAAGTGCAGTTTTGTAAAGACGGAGTTAGTGTACTTGGGGTTTGTTGTCTCAACAGAAGGTCTCAAGATGGACCCAAAGAAGGTGAAGGCTATTCTGGAATGGCCTACCCCAAGAACTGCTACCGAGGTGAGATCTTTCCATGGTTTGGATAGTTTTTATAGAAATTTCATTAGAAACTTCAGTAGTATTTGTGGACCCCTGACTAAAACAATGAGAGGGGATAGAAAAGAATTCAAGTGGAGCACTAGAGTAGCAAAAAAATTTGAACTATTGAAGTAGAAGGTGATAGAGCAACCTATTCTAGCCCTCCCAGATTTCAACAAGGTGTTTTAGGTGGATTGTGATGCCAATGGTTGTGCCATTGAATCAATGTTGAGCCAAGAAGGTAAGCACATTGCCTATTTTAGTGAAAATTTAAATGATTCCAAGAGAAATTATTTTGTATATGATCAGGAATTTTATGCAATAGTTCAAGCATAAAAGAAATGGAGACATTATTTGTTGCTAAAGGAATTTTTTCTATATATTGATCATTAGGCCTTGTAGTACCTAAATAGTTAGGAAAAATTAAATGAAAGGCATATGAAATGGGTAGATTTTTTACAGAGTTATACCTTTATTTTGAAACATAGGAGTGGGAAGTCAAATAGGGTTGTAGATGCCTTAACTAGGAGGCATACATTGATGACAAAGATGCAAATTGAAGTGGTTGGGTTCAATGAACTCAAGACACTGTATGCAGAAGATCCTAATTTTGTAGAGGCTTGGAAAGCTTGCAAGGAACCTATTACAGTGGACAGGACAAGGTGGCTAGATTTCATAATCTAGGATGGCATGTTATTTAAGGGAAGTCAATTGTGTATCCCAAGGAGTTCCATGAGGGAGAACCTGATAAAGAAGAAGCATAGTGGGGGAATGGCAAGACATTTTGGTTGGGATAAGACCATTGCCATTATTAGTGAGCATTATTATTGGCCTCAGTTGTCACAGGATGTAAAGAAGTTTGTACAAAGTTGCAAGGTATGTCAGATGGCTAAAGGAGTGAGCCAGAATACAGGCTTATATTAGCCCTTACCTATACCAAAGAGGCCATGGGAGGATATAATTATGGACTTTGTTCTTGGTTTTCCAAGGACACAACGAGGGAATGATTTAGTCTTTGTGGTGGTTGATAGGTTTTCAAAGATGGCACATTTCATTCCATGTCAAAAGACTCATGATGCAGTCCACATTGCTAACTTGTTCTTCAGAGAGGTGGTGAGGCTACATGGTCTACCAAAGAGTATTGTTTCAGATCATGACACCAAATTTGAGGGGTACTTTTGGAGGACCTTGTGGAAGAAGCTAAAGATAGAGTTGAAGTTCAGTTCTGCACACCATCCACAAACAGATGGGCAGACAGAGGTTGTTAACATGAGTCTGGGTAACCTACTGAGATGTTTGGTAGGAGATAAACCCAATGGATGGTACTTGATCTTACCCCAGGTAGAATTTTCTTACAACAATTCTGTCAACTGAAGCACCGGTAGATCACCGTACCAGATTGTGTATGGAGGTAGCCCCATAATAGCTCCAGAATTGAGGAAGATGGACCAAGAGAAGAAAATAAGTGTTGAAGCCGAAGATTTTTTAGAGCACATCAAGAATATACATGAGAAGGTACGAGAACACATTAATAAGATAATGGTCTACTTGAGGAAAGAAAGGTTTCCTGTGGGAACCTATAACAAATTGATAAGATTTTGCAATATAAGGCTAAGGCAGATCAGAAAAGGAGGAATAAGGAGTTTCAGATTGGCGATGAAGTAATGGTCTACTTGAGGAAAGAAAGGTTTCCTGTGGGAACCTATAACAAATTGAAGATGAAGAAATTCAGTCCTTGTAAGATTTTGAAGAAGCATGATTCAGGGAATGCATATGAGGTAGAGTTGCCTAATGGAATCAACATTTCCCCTGTGTTCAACATTTTAGATTTGACAGAATATCATGAAGGTGGAACAGAGGAAGCACCAGCAATAGGGTAGTATGGTATTCCAGCACCTACTTTAGAAAGGGAGGAGATTGAAGCAATCTTGGATAGTTGTGTGGGAAGGAGTACCAGAAGTAGTTAGTATGAACAATATCTAGTAAAATGGAGAGGAAGGCATGTGGAAGATTCATCCCGGCTATCTAAGGCAATGGTTGACTAGTTGGGTTTTCCTCAACCATCTGAGACATGACGGGGTCACTTCTCAAATTACCCTGGGTGTCTGATGCAGGAGCATCCAGTGGTGTAAAGGCAATCTTGCATCACCCAAAAATAGTTAAATTTCAAGTTTCTCAGTTTTTAGATGTTTTTACATTTTTGGATACCCCTTTCATCATAATGAAATTCCCAATTTATGATTTTTATTTTCTATTCCTGGGTTGAAAGATATTATAGTTTTAGTTTCTCATATTTGCACCTGAAAATATTTTGAGTTAGATTTGAGGCACTTATATTTCCTGAAACAGCCCCAAAAATTGCCAAAATTGACATAGTTGATTTCGAGCGTTATTAACTTCAAGACCTTTCCAATGGTTCAAACGGTTCGTGAATCAGAGTCCCACGTCAAAAGTTATGGCCCAAAGAAGTTGGTGCACTTTCTAGAAGATAAAATTGCAAATGTTTTTTTGAAATTTGAACTTCAAGTTGTAATTTTCAATGCCAAACCACCTAAACTCAAATTTAAATGTTGTTTTGGCTCCAAACTAAAGAGGAGCTCTATTTATAGGCAGGTTTCTAATTTTTGGGTAGCTTTTGGGGGGACAAGCTCGCATATTGCAAAAGGGTTATTCTGTAGCTTTTTGTAACTTGCATGTGTTGTAGAACTTGGGGATTTGAGATCTTCTACATGTAAGAAGCTCCATTTTCTGAATAATAAAATTATTCTCTTGTTTGTGGGTTATTTTCTAAGTCTTGAGCTGCGCCCGCATCAAATATTTTCCCTTCTCCTAGTATATCTCCTAGTTGTGAACAAGATACTTTGTTAGAAAAGACAATCCTTGACAATCTTACTTTCCCCTTCACCTAGGAACACACTTATTGAGCAAAAAAACTCAACCATTGATCATTTCTCTACTCACAATGAAGTCCTTTTAGATGGAAAGAACATTTATCTTGTTGTTCTCTTAAAAACTCTCCTCCTAGGGTGAATATCATGGTTTTAGAAATTGGAAACAATAATAATGTGTCTTCCTTAGATCAAAAGGTGATTATCAATTCACCTTTATTAGATATGCATCAAACCAAGATTGTTGAGGTTATGAATATGCAAGTATCCATTCAATCCCCCTTGATTAATGGACCTCATCCATACCTAGTGGGATATCTTAAGAACCATCTAATCCTTTATCCCCCTTCACACAAACGAAAAACTCAAAACCAACTTGAACTCATTCTCTACCCACCATCACATAAACCTCCACCTCGACCCAAACTCGAGTTTACCCTTTACCCAACTTAGAATAATGTGTCACAACAATTAATTCATAATACCATTGCTCATACATATAACACTTGAAACAATCTGTCACCCCCCCCAACCAACCCCAACCTCCTTACCTTTTCTTAATTCTATACTACCTTGTGCCCCTTGATTAAGGGAGTATGATCTTTTTAAACAATTTAAGAGCACTCCCAACAAGATATTTCTTTGGGACCTTCTTCATACTTCACCTACCTATCACACTATGCTTCAAATGACCTTACAACAAG
This sequence comes from Sequoia sempervirens, assembly GCA_007258455.2. Taxonomy (NCBI): domain Eukaryota; kingdom Viridiplantae; phylum Streptophyta; class Pinopsida; order Cupressales; family Cupressaceae; genus Sequoia; species Sequoia sempervirens. The sequence continues at coordinate 595,177,693 of VDFB02271358.1, forward strand.
TTCCTATCCCTTCTAATGTGAAACCAAATGACATAGCATCTATAATTCAAGGATTGAATGTTGACATTTTTCCACCAAAGTGAACTCCCTACTTTGAATGTGCAAAAATAAAATAAATATTTCCAAATAATAGCTCAATACAATACAGTAGGGACTAAATTGTAGATTTTTGGCACCAAGTACTTCTCTAGCTCTTCTAGGATTTTTCACCTAAAAGGAGAGAGGTAGGGCCAAAAATGCTAAAGGGTTCATTCAAATTATGTTATGTGTTATGTTATTTAGGCTATATGAGATGATATAAATGAAACTAAGCTATGAAATTTATTGAATATGAATGTAAAACCTAAGAAACAAGTGATGTTTGAAAACACATTGTTTAATGCAACACTGAACTTGGAATGAATGCAAAACTTAATAGAAATCAACCAAACTGAAAGTGTGCACCTAAGGTGTTGAAGGAGGATAGAAATTACATTTGAAATGTTGTTGATGATAAAAATTATGCCTAGTGGGACTCATTCACAATTCTAGGTGAATTAGTCCTAATTCTGGAAACCTATACCGAGGCCCGTTTTAGCCAAATTGGTGTCTAAATCTCCAAAAATATTCAAAAAATAGGTACATTGGGACTCATTTACTGATAATGGTCAATTAGTCTACTTTGAACTTTCTGAAAACTCAAAAATAGAATCTGAAGCTCCTAGTCTGCTCAATCTGTACCTCTAGGTACCTAGATCTAAAACCTTAATTTCTGAAGCTATAAATGACTTTTTGTGTATATTTTGGCCTTGAAAAAGTGAAGATGACTTCAAAAAGTTTTCAACCTAATCTTCAATCATTTCCTAGCCATCCATGCACCTAAATCTGTAAACACACAAAGGAAGAGGGAGAAAATGTTGATTGTTAGCACATGGGGGTTTGTCTCGGTCAAACCCCTTTTAGGTAATTAAAAAAAAAATATTCGTTGATAATTTATCTTGAATTTCTACAGCAAAAGATGAATATTTTTCCCTTGAATGTCTGAAGAAGCTATTTTAATAACTTGTAATGATAAAACCCTACCTTGCTTAATTTTAAGATATGATGAATGATGAATGAATGATAATGATTTATAAATTAGTGTTAATATACTTATATTTATAGGAAATTCACCTTATTTTCCTATTAATTAGATCCCTAAGGCTGATATGGAGAAAAATTAAAATTAAAACCTAATTTTTCCCACTCAAACCCCAAAAATGGCTCAAATGGGACTCATTCACCACTAATGGTGAATGGGTCCCACCTAGATGGGAATGATTCTCCACTAATTGAGAATGGGTCCCACAAGGGCCATTTTTTCTAGTTGGAAGGTTGAGAAGTATGAAAATTAGGTTTATATGATGACTATGTCAGGTATTTAATTGATTTAAGCCTCGAGATGCACAATATGGGTTAAGAGGGGCCTATTAATGATGATGTGAATGTAAAATAGGTCTTGGGACACAAAAAAAAAATTAAAAGTGTGATTAAATACCCTTTACAACACTAAAATGAGGTCCACATAGCCTAGGAAGGCACAAGAACCAATGTGAATGTGTTAGACACATTACAACACTAGTTTAACATTAAGTTTACATTAAAAACCTTATAGATTGATGTAATAATATTATTAAACACATTTTATAATGTTGAATTAGGAATAAATGAGTTCATTAAGTAAAGAAAACCATGAAATTATCTTACAACACCTTTACAAGACATTGTTAAAAGCATGGTATTCAGTTTGCAAGGGTCCAAGACCTAGTGTGGAAGCATAAAATGCCTCACAACACTTGAATCAAGGATTCATTAAGTCCATTTTATCATGAATTAATCCCATATCAAGCAAAGGGTCCTTTTTTCTATAGCACATGGATAAAGTGAACCCTTGGTGACAAGGGATCAAGATAAATGTGTGTAGCATAAAACTCTTGGATCGGCTTGATGTGGATACATCAAAAATTCAACCCAATTCTCTATCTATTAAGGGATTTGACAATGTCTCAAAATAATCGCTTTGTGTTGTTACTTTTCCTATTACATTTGGAGTGGCCACATTAGATACAAAAATTCATCTTATGCCTCATGAACTTTCATATAATCTCCTTCTAGATAGACCATGGATTCATGAAATGAATGCAATGCCTTCCACTCTTCATCATAAAATGAAATACATCTACAACAACACAGTACACACACATAAAGCTGACCTTGATCCCAATAGTCATTTGCACATTTAGAAAAACAACATGCATCATTTAAACACATTAACACCAAATACACAAGTGGAACCCATCCAACAAACAAACAACCAACAACATATTGAACAAGTCACAAAGCTATTAGATGATGATTGGGTTCCTTATACTTCACAACACCCCTTATGCATGATCATTTGAAAGCATCCACCTCAACCACTTTAGACCAAAACACAACCAATTACACAACGACCTTTGACAAACACAACAATGACCAACAACCTGATCCAAAAGCAATACAAACACTTTATGGAAAATTTTATGAACTTATGAAACAACTTTGATATAGTGGAAAATGATATTGTGCTAATGAACAAGGTATCCATGTCCCCATCGATACTAACACACAACAAACAACTTATGGTCTTGGTTGTTTTCCTTTGATAGAAATCGTCAAACCTTCACTCAACATCAATACTCTCACACAACATTCTTCTAATTCAACCTTAACTATAATGCATCTTGAACTAATAGACACTAGTGGTCTTGATGGTTCTCCTTTGCAAGCAATAAAACAAAAAAATATACCTTCACTTAATGTCAATGTCATCTCACAAAATACTAATGAATTGAATTTGTTATATTTTACACCCTGCTATACAAGAGAGCCCAAAATCTCGCAATCTACACAGTCTTGTGCAGGTATGATATCTTGTACATCTAAGCAAGAGGAATCTTTATTTCACACTACAAGACCACCTTCTCCCATTGATCAAGAGGGTATCTTGTCAAGACTTCACCAAGATCACTTAATCACCCTCCTTCCCCAAACTCAAAAGAAATTATATTACAAGACTTCATTTTGTGCCTATCATATAGTTCATGGTCATTCCACTAATGAATGTAGGGCCTTGAGTAGTAAAATCCAATATTTTGAGGAGTTTTGTGTTTTTCCTTATGTTGGGTCATCTCATTCCTCTAATTGATACCAATTATCACTCTCATCTGCCTTTCATCAATCAATTCAGCTCACCCTTGCTCTACACTAAGTAGGGGCAAGGGGTTTTGTAGCCTTGTCCTCTTATGTTACTTTCCAATGCCTCTTTTGGATAGTCGTTAACCTTTCATGAACATATAAGAGAAAGCTTGGGATGTGGACATCCCTTAAGATGGCCCGCACGTGACATACTACCCTTTTCATGATGTAGCTTATCAAAAACATATGACTTTTCATACGACTTTCTACATAAGCTCTCATGTCACCTTCTTCTACTTTAAATCAATTGCTCACAGTACCAGTTCTTGCAACCACTTTAAAGTGGAGGCATACATTGGCACTCACATTTCATTGTGTGATTTTTATTTTTCTTGTGATTCCCTCTCTTGGACACATTTGGCACAATGTTCCCCAGGATAAGACCTTGCACTTGTCCTCTCTTGGAAACAAGATGAGACCATTTGCACTTATCCTATCTTGGAGAGATTAAGAATGATGTTCTGTAAGATGAGACCTTGCATGAACTAATAAAAATCACTTTGAACATTCCTTACACCATTTTGGATTTACAATGTCTATGAGTGTCAAGCATACAAAGTTTTTCTTACCTCATATAGCTTGAAAATCATTTTTGTGGCTCCTTATTAAAGTTATCAAGAGGTATAACTTTGGTATGGTTGAGAAAGTAGCCCATTCTGAGGCATGTCTTTCCCATAGCCAATTTGTGGTTTTTTCACCCTATAGACAACCAAAAGTTTCATGGTGCCAGAGTGAGTATACTTTGGACTTCTCCCTCAACAGACAACCAAGAGTTTCATCAGCTCAGAGTGAGTATGCATTCTAGCAAACAACCTAGACCTAATCCACAACATGTTGGAAAATGATCAAAGCTTGATCCATATTTTCCTTTTAATTCTTGCTATTGCATGGTCATGTATCTTGTCTTGTTTCACATCATTCATCCTTGTGTGTATCCTTTTTCACTCATGTTGGTTTGACTTAGGATTTTTTTATCTTGGGGGCTTGAATACTTCCTCAATATTTTTCATCCTATACCATCCAGATTGGTATGATTGGGCTCCTCTTGAATGTATACTTTAGTGTGAGTTTGAAGTAAGTTCATCCTCTCACTAAAGTGGGGGCTAACTGTGGACACAAAAAAATTATCCCTTTTTTCTTGCTTGATTTGGAAATAATTGATGATAAATTGGACTTAATGAGGCCTTGATTTGGTGTTGTGAGGTGTTTTTCACATCCACACTAGGTCTTAGACCCTTGCAAAAAAAAAAAATTGCATCTAACAATGTCTTGTAAAAGTGTTGTATAGTGTTGTAAAATACTTTCACACCTCTCTAGATTTAAGGGACCTATCTTTCCCCTAATACAACATTGTAAAATATATTTAAATGCATCCTCACATTAATCTAGAAGGATTGTAAATTTAATTTGACTTTAATCTAGTGGTGTAATGTGTCTTACACATTTACATTGGATGTTGTGCCTTCCTAGGTTATGTAGACCTCATTCTAATCTTATTAAGTGTATGTAATCACACTTTCACATTGAATTCTATGTCCCAAGCCCTAATTGACCTTTACATCATCATTAATAGGCCCCTATTACTCCATATTGTGCATCTTGAGGCATAACTTGATGAAATAACTAAGTCATCATATAAACCTAATTTTCTTATCTCTTGACAACCCAGTTGGAAAATGGACCCCTTTGGGACTAATTCACCATTTGTGGTGAATGAGTCCCTACCAAGTGGGACTGATTCACCCAAGGTGGCGAATTAGTCCCATTTGGGTCATTTTTGAATTTTGAGTGGGAAAAACTAGGATTTAAGTTTATTATTCTTGCATGTCGGCCTTGGGGATCCAATTTATAGGAAAATTAGGAGAATTTCCTATAAAATCAAGTCTCTATACCCTATATTACATCTCTAAACTTATTCACACACCTGTTATCATTCTTTCATCATCTATCTTCTCTATCAATTCAAGCAAGTTAGGGTTTTTTGTTGAAAAATGGAGGTAATTATGTAGCTTTAAAACTTGTAAAACTATTATATTGTATATCTAAATAATTATTATTTGTTACAAATTATTTGTGAATGATTATCTAGTTAGATTCATTTTACCATTTGTAGAATGAAGATAGAAGGTTGTAGAAGAATAAGACCAGAAGATTAGAAGTTACACAGCATATACTGTGTACAGACCCTTTTGAGAAAAAAATCCACCAAGAAACAATGTATTATTTAATCTTGGAATAAGATTACAATAATTTCAATCCTTGCTTGAGATGCTTCATTTTCCTTCAACAAATATTTTTCACAACTTGCACTAAAATCTGATAATAGACAATAATGAGACTTGTAAACTCCAAAGAGTTTACAATTACAAAGCACAATACTTATCTCACAAAACCCATGTCTATTCTTTGCAAGTAGAGTTCTACCATGAAGAACAATTTCAAAACAAGTCTTCATCCATTTGGGCATCCCAAATTGAATTCATAACTCAACGTTGATTCCAAAGATATCTTGTAAGCTTCTCCTCAAAGCTAGCGCCCAAGAATGGGCCCACTTAACTCAACCTTATAAAATATCTTATCATGCAAAAGTTTTAACTCAAAGATTCCAACTTGGGTGCCCAAGGTGGGTCCAAGTTAATCTCTGTTAATTGAAACATATCTCTCCATCAATTCATGCAAATAGGATGCATGAATGATCATCCCCACTCAACTGAATGTATCACCTATTATCTGTCATGCAACTCAAATCATTAGTCATGCATTCCAAGTCAACTAAATTCAACTAGTATACAATTGAAACTAACTACATGCAACTGAAGATAACTGAACTAAACTAAACTAAACTAAACTAAACTAAACTAAACTAAATTTATATTGAACTAAACTAAACTAAACTGAACTGAACTCCATGCCTGTAAAAATCAATCCCTAAATTCTAGGATCTTTACATGCATTACTAAAGTGTTATCTTTTCTCCAAATAGTTATCATAACAAAAGGTGAGTTCCACCTTCCATATGGGCACCCCATGTGCTCCTATTATTTAGGAACTCATCTTGGACACCCTCACATGTTCCTATCATTTAGAATTAATTACAAATTTCAATTAACATGTTCATTTCATTTGGATTCAATATATTTCTAATCCTTGTGTTGGGGAACACTTTCCAAGGACTTAGGAGATACATGAAATAATGTTTAGGATTTCAATTAAATGGTATCCTATTCCCAACATTTTTAAATTCTAAGTCATCAAGATAGCTTCCAAGGACATTCAAGAGTGGATTCTTCATGTTTTTCTACAAAACTTCAAGATCAAACATCATGGAAAGGTATTAACTCCATTGTTTCATGCACTTTTCATTTTAGTTTAATTACCTACAAAGGGGTTTGACCAAGGAAAACCCCATGCCCTAACATTCAGAATTTATTTCTCCCTTCTTGTGTGTTTGTAGATCTTGAAGGCTTAGAAATCATTGAAGATCAAGTTGAAAAGTTTTTGAAAATATCTCCTTGTTGAACAAGTCAAAATATCAACAAAAAGTCACTTTCAAGTTCAAAAATCAGACTTTCGAAGGAGGACACCTGTCAAGAGCTGAAGTGTAGACCGAATACTTTAGTTTCCACCTTTGGATTTTCAAAAATTCAAAAGTGGACTAATTTATCATGGATGGTGAATGAGTCCCACTACCATTCCTGAAATAGGTTTTTTTGGAGTTTTGGATACCCATTTGTCTGAAACGGGCTCCAGAACAATTTCCCAAATCTGGGACTAATTCACCTAGAATGGAAAATGAGTCCTAGTAGGCCAAATTTTTAGTATCAACAACATTCCAAAATTCATTTCCAATCTTCATCAAGTTTACAGGTGAACCTCTTTAATAACAGTAGACACCTAAAAATGACCTAGGCTTGCAAGCTTCATTTTTACCACTTTTGTCCTAGCATAATTAATACATTTAATTATGTCCTTGGTCCACATTCGACTATTGATTAAATAATTCATAATTATTTAATTAATTCATGTCCTTTGATTCTTCATGATTATTAAATAAATAAATTTATTTATTTATTAAATACGTCATTAATTGTCTCAAGTCTTCCCTTAATTAAATAAATTTCTAAATTTGTTTAATTATCCTTATTCATTAATTCTTCCTGATTATTAAATAAATGAATTACATTTATTTATTTAATATGTCACTAATTGTCTTAATTAAATAAATTGATTAATTTATTTAATTAATTAATCTTATCTTCTAAATTAAATAATTAAATTTAATTATTTAATTGCCAATTTAATATTCCTCTCATTTTAAATAAATCAATTATTTAAAATGTCATCACAATCTTAACTGTCAGTCCATTTTGTTAAATAATCTAAAAAAGATTAGTTATTTGTCTCATAAAATCCATAATTTCAATTAATTTAATTCAAATTAGTAACTAATCTTCCAAAAATCAAGTAATCGGGCAGATTCTTGATTTTCCAAACCTGATCTTCAGTTCAAATCTTATCTTCTTGATTTTTCAAATCTCATAAATCAAGCAGTCTTTATCTTCTTGATTTTCAAAAATCTTTATTTTCTAATTAATTTATCTCATTTATTCTCCACCATCAATCCAATTATCTGAGACATTATTCTAATCGTTCAATTAAGGATTTTTCCCTAACCCTAATTAGGGATTCTCAGATTTAATCTGGACCTCTCATTTTAGGTCTTTCTTAGAATTTAATCTCATCCGTCCACTCAAAATTGTGTTTTCTATAAAAGACAATTTTGCTCATAATTTCGGGATCACGTCATTTTCGAATTTAGGCATTATGGTAATTTTAGTATTGGTCATTACTAATTCATTTAGCATAATGTCATAGTCATAGGCGTTATTCTATCAAATCCTTCAACATTTGTATAGGGCTTAGACATTATTATAGGTTGCTCAATTTGAAATCTGAGGGCCTCATTGACTTGCTGCAAACTAGAAGGTGCTATGAAGGTGAAGCATGGAATGAAAAGAAGGTATAATCGTTCTTTGTCTTGATTTTCCATTGTTCTTGATAGCTTCTTTGGATTTTTGATGTTTATTATTTGATTAATCTAACCTATCCAATTTTCCATAGATACAATTGGTGAACCCGACGTGAACACAACTCTGTTATTTTCTTTTTTTTATGTACAGTTTTGTGTTTTCTATTGTTTTTTAAGGTACAGGTATGGAGAGACGCAACCGTTTTTTTAAAATTGTGATGCATTTGATGCATCGTGATGCATTCGCCAACTCAAAAGCCACAATCGCTCTGATAAGCCGCAATCGATATCTGGAACGATGCATCTACTTTGTCATGCCGCATTTGACTGGTAAAGATTTTCTTTCATTTTTGGCATTCTGATTTTTGGATCTTAGAGTTTTTTGGTTGTTGGTTTCTTTCTAGTTTTTCTGGTCCTCTAATTTCCTAGTTTTTCATTTTTGCATGTTAGCTACCTTAGGGTTTTGTATTACTAATCTCTGTTTGCAGCATGTGGCGGTAACTATTCGGGTGTCGAAGATCATTTAATAAAGGGACTACTAATCTTTGTCTGCAAATTCGAATGTCGGAGACAGAATAAAACAAACATTGTGCTTATTTTTCATAGATTAGCAAACATTTAACTTTGGTGCACATAAAAAGAACATTCATGTCTTCTTTACTTGATTGTGTTTGCAAGATGGTAGGTGAGTATGCTCTCACTTGGTGAAAACCTTGTGATCAGAAAACTAGACCCATCTTTATTGGTTATTACCCTGACTTGGTATATCGGAGTATCCTCTCCCCTCGCGCTTTCGGGCGATCTTAGGTGTAAGAGAAATGGTTACCAACTCTAGAAATTGGGCCTGCTTGGGGATTTCATCACCCCAATGCAACTCAAACTGGAAATGGAGCTAAATCCAAGCTACCCCTGACCACTATATAAATGTAAACCTTAAGGGAAAACCTAAGGTTGCTTGTGCGGATGTGTCATACGAACAAATTTGTACTCCCTTAAACCCTGTTGAGCTTAACCTCTTCAGGCTAGAGTGCCACCTTAATGGTGATTAATCTCTTGCCCCATGTATGGCCACTCGAATGGGGGTCCCTAACTAAAAACTCTTGTATAGAAAGCCAAAATCCTTCTATTTGCTAGCACAGCACCGGTTGGTGTGAAGGCATCCATACTTTCATAGTTTGTAGTAGAGGTGATCAGCTCGCCATGGGAGTTTCATGGGGGTTGGAAGCTTGGTTGGTCTGAGAAGAGAGTGCACTATAAGGGGGAGCCCGTGCAGCCAAGCTTCTGAATTCACACACTACAAATATGCGGTTGGGGAAACCCACGTGGAATCTAGCGAATACTGTCATGGCCTAACCTAGGATTATGCTTATCTGATGTGTGTTTGGTTACTTTTCAAAACACTGTGTTTGCCAAGTGATTTCTGGTTTCATCACAGCTTCAAACAAAATATTCAACACCAAACATATCAAACTTGCAATCAAAACGAGAAGAAAATCAATTTGAAACAAAACTCTGTCACATCTGTCGAATCGCAACTAATTTTTAGAACCGCAATTGCTCTGTTCAACCATAGTTGATACTCAAAATGCCACATCTATATACGTCACGACACATCTAAACACTCTAGAGCTGCATGTGCAAAACTGAAACGCAACTATCATTGAGTTGCATCTGATAGACCAAGTCACACTTGTTTGTTTTTGAGTTGCATCTGCTAAACTTGAGCCGCATTTGCAAAACCACGATGCAACTAACATCTCAAACGACGCATTTTATTGTCACTGTTTAAAACTTCATCCAAATTCAAATCCAAAGTCTTCATCTTGCCAATAATCTATCAAACACTGTTTCCTAGAAGATTCTGTCAGAAACCAAACTTGAAATTGCTCAAAGTCTTGATCACTAGTTTGCATCCATTACTATAGGTTGCATCCTTCATTACTTTAGTTGCATACATTTGACATTAGGTTGTCCCTAGGTTCACATTTTTTCATCTTTAGGATTTGGTAAACCTCAGTACAACTTGCAACATCATTGTTTTTGAAACTAGGCTCTTTTGGACTAAATTATCAAACCCTTTTAAGTCATTGTCCTCTTTTGTGGATGTTCCAACTCAAAAGTCTAGTTAGGAAAATTCACTAGTCATTTTGACATTGTCACCTTGTCATTTTCAACAAAGTCCTCTAGTAACCAAAATCAAAAACAAAGTTCGAGCTTAGACGTGCTTAGATACCCTTGTCTTACATTGCATTTTAGGTCTACACATTGAATATCCTATTCACAAAAATCCAAAACATTAGTCATCCTAGTCATCATTTTGAGCTTAGATCTTGCATAATATCATCATTTTTAGTTGTCATTCCCATTTGAGTAATCTCATTTATGGTGGAAACCGGACTTCAAAAACAACAAGAACAAATGGAAAACACTCGGCAAAACCACATGTCTACTGTCGATAATCCAAACTGGACCTTTTATGATCCATTTTCCAATCGAAATGATCCACCTCCTATAACAATGCAATCCTCATCAAATGGTACATTTTAACTCTCCTTGAAAAAAGACGAAAATGGTCAAATACTTGAGGAAAGCTTAGAAGCGATAGCAAAAAATCCAGAGGCCTCTCAATTCGTAGAAACAATGGTTTGTTATGACAAAGACATATTCTTGGATATACTCTTGAGTGAAGGAGCCAAATTACCTCAAGGATTTGACATTAACATGATAAATGTGACACCTCATGACCCTAATAACAATAATGCACATAACATGTCACATACTGGTCAACCTCCAAACACTACGAGCAATACTTCCTTTGACACCACAATGATAGTGCATGCTACACCCAACAACCCAAACACCCCCAACACCATAAATACTATGACAGTAAATTCCATGACAATAAATGCCATGGGGGCATCATCAAGTCACAACAATCCCCCCTTGATAGCTCCATCTACTACCATGAGTACACCTTTGATGCATCCGGTCAGTGGTATTTCACAAAATCCTTTGGGAGGGGGCAAGGGACGCATTTTTATCCAAGGACAACAACCAAATTTCAACACGACAACAAAGTCACATGTCATTTCCTCCCAAGGTACAAATCCAAACATTCCTCTTGTGCAAACCCAACAATTTGCACAAGGTGGCCAAATAACGCAACCCATGGCACCATTAACACATCATAACGTTCATGGTCATCACATTCCCCAAATAATGACACACGTGACTGGGGGACACATCCCAACCTACTCATCTAATGTTCATACTCACCAACATGCACCCAATCATAACTTTTAGTATCAACAACATGGCAATCCACAAATTTCCTACATATCACAACAATCCATACCACCATAGTACACCAATATTCACGCACAACAAACAGGGACCTATGGTGTACCAGGAAATCCAATGTATGAAAACATAAATGACCCTGTTGTGGACGCCCTCCAGACAAGAATGATGGGTTTGGAAAAAACTATTCAAAACCTTTACATTTCAAGCCAGAAACCGAAAATATCATATGACCTAAATGTATACCCATTCGACATGAGCATATACATGCCTCCATTTCCTCTGGGATATGTATCACCAAATTTTACAAAATATAAAGGCAAGACAAACCCCATTGAACATGTTCATGAATTCGCAACCAATTGTATGGACATCGCCTATGAACAAACATACTTGATGAGACTTTTTTCTAAAAGTCTAGCGGGTCAAGCCCTCGAATGGTTTTCCACACAAAGGGATATCTAGACATGGGATGAACTTAAATGAAAATTCATCAAAAACTATGCATACAACATTGACATGGACACCTCCATCACTAGCTTTTGCAATCTCACGTAGGAGGATGCCAGAGAGACATTTATCCCATTTTTTCAAAAATGGAGAAGCCTTGCTAGTCGATGTCACATTGACATCCCCGAAAGGGAGAAAGTTGACATGTTTGTCCAAACACTTCTGGGGCCCCTAAAATACGCATTGCAAGTACATTGTTGCACAAACTTCACAGACTTAGTTGAAAAAGGGGTCCAGATTGAGAAAGCCCTTATCGCAAAAGGAGAATTGCGATATGGTTCGAAAAACACAAATTTCAATCCAACCACCGACAAGAACAAACGTTGGGTTAAAAATAAACACATTACAAATGACGGCATTGTTGACGCTAAGGCTACAAATGTTGTGGGTCCTGTACTAGCCCTAAAGGGGGTTCAACAACAAAACAAACCAATAACGACCCTAACACCTCCTCCCAATATTCCTTCAAACAACCCAAGTGGTCAAAACAATCAGGGACAATACCGTCAAATGAGACAATTTCCTAAAGGTCGCACATACACTCCTTTGGGTGAACCCATTGAGGAAGTCCTTGAGAAATGTATCCAGAATGGGTTCATTACACTCCAAGAACCAAAACCATATGATCCAGGACAATTCAAACTAGCATGGTGGAATGGCAATGCATTTTGTGAATACCATCGAGGAAAAGGACATACAACCTCTACCTGTCGACAATTGAAAAACCTAATACAAGATCTCATCAAGAGTCATGTCATTGAAGTAGGAGGATCTCAGTTTGCCTCCAATTCAGATCATACAATCCATAAGAATCCACTGCAGGACCATGGTTCTCATAATGCTTCCATGTCAGGACCACAGATGCACAATAATCAAGCTAACTTCACCCGAGTCAAGTATGACTAATCTAGTGGACCTATTATAAACAATGTCCGCACTGATAATGAATACATCAATACCATTACCATCAAGAGAGCACCCCAATGTAACACTACTACTCGCAGTGGCAAAGTCACTATAGCTGGTCCACCTACCACTAGACAAGCCAAAAACACCATATCGGGCCCATCTGCTAAACAGTCACAACCTGTCCCATCTACTAAACAGCCAGAACCTATATCAACCATAAAGCAATGGAAACCTAAAATTCAATTCAACCTTATTGACCAGCTAGGAAAGACTCCTGCACAAATCTCTATACTTTAGTTGCTTCACATATCCCCTGCACATAAAGAAATCCTGGATAAAACCTTGCTTGAGTCGTTGGTCCCCAAGGACATCGACGTCAATCAATTTGAAACCATGGTGGGATATCTCACTATGCCTCACCATGTCACCTTCTTGGATCACGATTACCCATCACCTAAAACCAACCACAATGATGCATTGCACACAAAAACTTTTGTCCACAAGCACAAAGTTAGACGGGTTTTAGTAGATGGCAGAGTAGGATTGAATATATGCTCCCTCAAACTGATTAAGGCTCTAGGGTTCTCTGATGCGTGCATAGACCCAACAAAGGGTATAGTGATCAAAGCATACAATGATGAGGAATGCTCTTCACGGGGCATTATCTCTCTCCCAATCAGAGTGGGACCGGTCATTTGGACACAACCTACCAGGTCCTAGATTTGGAACTACCATATAACATCTTATTAGGCCATCCATGGATTCATACCTTAAAATTTGTTCCATCCACATATCACCAATGCCTGAAGTTTCCATTTGATGGCACGGAAATAACCATATATGGAGACCTTGACCCTTTCCAATATTGTACAAACTTAAGGGGTATCTCTGAAAACCAAGTTCCTATTAACCAAGAAGCACCTGGCTCCTTGTCATCCAAATATATCGACCCGTCCACACTCACGCCATCTTCCACATCTGCCCCATCCACGTCTTCCACCGTACCACCATCTTCCACTAATCTTAAGACTGAATCCACTGTCAAAATCTAGGACCTTGGCTATGGAGAATTCAAACTGCACACAACATACAGCATAACAACAATGCCCAAGTCTCCAAAGGACTATGGTCAGCCATGTTTTAGAATGGAACCTCAGGAAACTTTCAAAGTTCCACCGAAAACATTTTTTATCAAGTGGGGAGACATGAGCAAGGAAGACCTCACTGACATTACAGGATGGATCTACAAGGATACTGTCACCCTACCCCCATTACCAGTTTAGAGATATGGGAAAGGCTATGACATCATTAAGGCTAAAGGCTATGATGGTACTAGTGGCCTAGGAAGAAATAAAACTGGCTAAAGGGAACCCATAGAAACTTTTCAAAATCTGAAATATCTTGGATTAGGGTTTGGATCATCTGACAATGACGATTGATGTACCTCTGGACTTTCAAATGAGTGATTACATGCTTCAGATAGTGTCAAGACTACTAGGGAAACCCTCACCAAAACTGACTCCCAAGAGTGGGAATTTGGCTCAGAATGATCCCTAAGTGATTGTTGTCTTGATGATTTGTTTGTCGAACCAAGGGAACTGACCTCTGAACAATGATTTTGGAAAACATTCAAAATTGAGCAGGCACCAAATAGTCAACATCCCATTATTGCTTCCCATGACATCTAACACCCATCATCTGAACCCCCTCAGTCCAACCCATCTGAAGTATCAGATGACATTGACAATTAGGGCTCTAAAACCTTCACCCCTTATTTTGACAACGAATATGACACTAGTGAAGGAGAATACTAGATAGAGTCTAATGTCGAGTTGGACGATGATAATCTCATCTACAACATCACTGAATATGTTTGTATGCTGTCCGCATCCTCACTCCAATTCACCAACATTGATGATGGTATTTCCTTAGTTTACCCTGAGCTAGTCGATTGGGACCAATAAGGACCGCCGGTCCTGGACACATTCCAAAATGATTAGGCAATTGCTGAATTTATGGGATTATGAGAAGGCATACCTAGTGGGGACCACAAATCAAGATTTTCCATTGATTTAGACTACATGGCATACTTCAGCAAGACTGTTCAGTCCTCTAGTCGCAAAAGTAAAAATAAGAATAAAACAAAAAGTGAAACGTCACTAGGTGAAAACCAAAAGGAACCTCTTGACGATAAAATAGTAAAAATAAAGGACATATCTACGGGTGAAAACCTCTCTGAGGTGCCCAAAGATGGAGGACTATACTTTCTCCCTGTGCAATAAGAGAAATTGGCTATGCTTATTGAAGACACAATAGAGGATAACATATCAACCACAGAATATCCCAAGATGGTTCTTTTTGCTACATCATTAACTGAAGATGAGAAACCATAATTTCATAAATTCTTTGCAGAACGAAAAATCAACTTTGCATGGTCCTATGCAGACATGCCAGTGTTGGACCCAGAGCTAGTTCTACACCATCTCCTGCTATTACCTAATGCCAAACCAGTCAAGTAGAAGTTGCGCAAAATGCACCCTCAAGTTGCTCTATTGGTCAAGGCCGAGTTAAAGAAATTACTGGACACCAGATTCATATGGTCTATAGATTACACTGAATGGATTTCCAACCTAGTGCCAGTGACAAATCCAAATGGGCTTATCCGCATATGTACATACTTTTGAGACCTAAATAATGCATTCCCAAAGGATGACTTTCCTTTGCCAAACATTGACATCATAGTTGATCTTACCACAAGATATGGGATGCTATCCCTCATGGATGGTTTCTCCGGCTATAATCAAATTCACATTGCTCCTGAAGACCAGCACAAAATGGCATTTACTTGCCCATGGGGAACATATTGTTGGAATGTCATGCCATTCGGTCTCAAAAATGCAGGTGGGGAACATATTGTTGGAATTTCATGCCATTCGGTCTTAAAAATGTAGGTGCCACATACCAAAGGGCTATGACCACAATCTTCCATGACATGATGCACAAAATAATGGAAGATTATGTAGATGACTTATTGGCCAAATCAACAACCAGGAAAGATCATCTAAAGGTACTCGACACAACTTTCAAGAGACTTGAAGAGTACAAAGTCGACTAAATCCTACGAAGTGTTTTTTTAGAGTCACATCAAGAAAACTCTTGGGATACATAGTTTCCCGAAGAGGCATAGAAGTTGATCTAGCAAAGGTCAAAGCCATCATAGACATGCCTCCACCCAAAGGAATCAGTGAGCTAAGAACTCTACAAGGTAGGCTACAATCTATTCATAGTTTCATAGCCCAATTGGCAGATAAGTGTCATCCATTCTAGTATCTGTTGTGCAAGGGTATTCCCTTTGTATGGATAGACAAATGACAAGAAGCTTTTTAGCAAATCAAACATTACCTACTATCAACACCAGTCCTCATGCCTCCAATTCATGGAAAGCCATTGATCCTATACATCTCGACTACTAGTTCAGCACTGGGGGCATTACTAGCACAACATGATCATGAAGGAAAAGAACAAGCCATCTATTACATTAGCTGCACACTAATAGGGTATGAGTTGAACTATACACACATCGAACGTGCCTACCTTTTCATTATCTTTGCATCCCAGAAATTAAGACACTATATGCTTAGTCATCAGACATAGTTGGTTGCCAAGATTGATCCACTGAAATACCTCTTAAGTCGGGTGGCATTAACAGGCCTATTGGCAAAATGGGTTATGATACTAAGTGAGTATGACATACAATATGTCGAGCATAAGGCAATAAAAGGATAGGTAATAGCAGATCAACTGGCAGATGCACCGATTCAAGTCACTCATCCACTAGTAACTGATTTTCCTGATGAGTCTATTTTTCATGCAGAACCAGCGGTACCATGGAAGTTATATTTTGATGGGTCTCATACTAGTCATGGCTCAGGCACTGGAATCTTGTTTATCACACCACAAGGTGATTCAATTCCAAAGGCATTCCAAATCACTTTCCCTTGTACAAATAACATTGTCAAATATGAAGCACTAGTCACAGGTCTCAAAATGGCAATTAAATAGAAAATTCAAATGTTGCATGTATTTGGAGATTCCCAGCTTGTTATCAACCAAGTGAATGATAACTATGAAACAAAGGATGAGAAGTTGCTTCCCTACAAGAGGATGGTCGATAGTTTCCTAACCCACTTCCAATTGATTTCTTTTGAACAAATCCTCAAGATACAAAATAAGGCACCTAATGCAATGGCTACTACTGGTTCTCTCTTGGGCATCCCTCAAAATGTGTCACAACTTGAGTTCTCAGTAGAACAACTTTGAATCCCGACATATGATATTCCAGTATCAGAAATGGTTTGCAAACTTGTTGGTCCCAACTCTCCCTAGTATCAGGACATTTATGACTACCTAAAATCCCAAACCCTCCCATTGAACCTATCCAATAACCAAAGGAAGTATTTCATCCAAAAATATGCAAAGTATGCCATCGTCAATGACACTCTATACCGACGTAGTTTTGATGACACCCTCCTTAGATATCTCGACACTGACGAAGCATGTACGACCTTACGCAAAGTGCACGACAGTATATGTGGATCTCATTCGAGTGGTCCTACTCTAGCTAAGAAAATAATGAGACTAGGGTATTATTGGCCAACAATTGAAAAGTATGCAATTGAATATGTGAGGACTTGTCACAAATGTCAGATTCACAGCGACTTGATTCATGCTCCAGCATAGGATCTTCGACCAATCACTTCTTCTTGGCCCTTCACACAATGGGGACTCGACCTCATGGGTAAGATCTATCCAACTTCCTCCAACGGTCATAAATTCATTATCACTACCACTGAGTATTTTACGAAGTGGATTGAAGCCATCCCATTGACATATATTACTGGCAAGCAAATATCAAATTTCATCCTTAACTACATCATTTTCTAGTATGGCCTTCCACAATCCATCATCACTGAAAATGGATGTCCTTTTAAAAACAAAGACATTCAAGAGTTATGTGATTGATTTCACATTCAACACCATTTTTCATCTCCATACTACCCACAAGGAAACAACCAAGTTGAGGCGTCCAATAAAATCATTATCAAAATCCCCAAAAAGACTGTCAATGACGCTGGCCGTGACTAGCACATACAACTCAACCCTACTCTCTGGGCTTACCGAACTAGCATTCATACACCTACGGGAGCCACTCTTTTTGCCCTAGTCTTTGGTGTTGAGGCCATCTTACCCATTGAGGCCAAAATTCCTTCGTTACAAGTGTCCCTAAAGGGTCTAACCAATGAAGAGGAGTATTGACAGTCATGCTTGCAGGAGCTGGAAATGCTAGAAGAAAGAAGGAAAATTTCACTGAACCATCTCCAAGCATATCAAAACCATCTTTGTCATAGCTACATTAAGAAGGTTATGGTCAGAAATTTTGACATTGGTGACCTAGTTCTCATGCAGAATCCCAAAAATCAGGCTGACAGAGAAAAGATGAGAAAATTTGAACCAAACTGGTTGGGTCCCTACATTATCATATCTTCCTTCAGTTCTGGAACTTATTAGCTAGCCACACCAGATGGAAAACAACTGACAGATCCCATTAACAGTCTACATCTTCAAAGGTTCTATGCATAGCATCAAAGGATTGAGTTGGAAACCACAAAAATACAAAAAAAATTGAAAAATGATAAAAAATTGTTGCTTTCACGAAAACTTGGCAAACAGGCATCTTGGTGACACCAAAAAAATTAAAAATTCAAGAAAATAGTAAAGAGAAAAATGGTTCGTTCAATAGTGAAAACCTAGCAAATAGGTGCTTTGGACAAGTACTATGGTGAAAACCTGGCAAACAGGTGCCATGCGTACTCAATCATTGCTCTGCTATCTACTGTCATTTTGTTTGCCTTGTCTTACGATAAAAGGTATTATCGCCATTATTATGCACATTGCCACCACACTCTACCCTACCTGTCATAATGGATAAACGATTGACATCAAGTCCAAATGACTGTCCATCTAGTAAACTAGCAGCATCCCGTCTGTATTCCCTAAAAAATGGCTAAGTCTTGGACCTGACTGGGGGAAAAAAATTTATCATGAAACTATAGTGGATGTCTCACATGATCTTGGCAATTGGCAAAAAGTCCTAAAAAAAGACAAAAACATTGCAAAAAGTCCTAAAAAATGACAAAAACATTGCAAAAAGTCCTAAAAAAAGATAAAAACATCACAAAAAGTCCTAAAAAAAGACCAAAAACATCACAAAAAGTCCTGAAAAAAGACCAAAAACAATCACAAAAGGTCCTGAAAAAGACAAAAACATCACAAAAAGTCTTGAAAAAAACCAAAACATTGTAAAATGTCCTAAAGAAAGACCTAAAAATCATAAAACGTCCTGAAGAAAACCACAAACAAAAACATCGGGCATGTGCAGGATCATGGTATGCCAAACAGGCCCTTAAGTGGCAAAAAATTCAGAAAAATCAGTGTTAGGCAACTTGACGTAAATATTTGAATAAGTTATCTATATTATTTAAAAAATATGTAAGAATAGAATTTGTATAAAATTGAATGTAGTTTCTAAAATACTAGGTTTATTTAAAAATAAATAAAATCTATTTGGTGAAAATTTGAAATTTCAATGCAATAGTACTTAAATTTTAGGGAAAAATAAGAAGTAGGTGTCTGTCTGACCACCCTAACCATAATAAAATGATAATATTTTTTTGTAAGATTTTATATATAAGTAGAGGACTCATGTCCGGATGTGATGCATATTTTTTGTAATTTTTTTCCAAGTAAATAATTAATTATGATTTTTTATTACAAATTTTAGAAAATATAAAACTCGTCGTCTGACCACCTTAACTTGGTCAAAAATTTATGAAATTTAATTTTTATTTTTTAATCATATAGTATGTAAAGCATAGAATGTGACGCATGTTTTGGATTCAAAAATATGGTATCGCTTGAAAGTTATAGATGTTTTTCAATCAGCCTATCGATCAGGACTTTAGTCGTAATTCTAATAGAAAATGAATAATAATTATTTATTAAATTCAAATTAAATCATAATTTTTATTTTTGGAAAGCTGAGAATCTCCTCTAAAAACCCTTTTCGTTTCATTAATTTTGGGTGAAAAAAAAGTCGTCAGCCACATACCCTACAAATATTGCCACTTTTTGGCATACCATGATCCTACACATACCCCATCCGATGGCTCGAAAAATGCAAACACATTATCATCTCTTGTCATAGTCAGTCATATCAGTCAGTGTTTTTCATTTTTCTAAACTATGTTGTCTCTGCGCATCTGCTACATAGGCAAGACTCATATTTGAGTCCCCGAGACATTAGGCTAGTCCATTTAGGTTTGTCAGAATAAAATCATGATTCAAACTTTTGTCCTCTGGACAAAGTCATTGGTCGTGTTGAACTACGAGGTCTCTGAGTGTATAACGTAGGCAAGGCCATCTGTTGATGAGCCCCCAAGGCCGCACTAGGTTAGTCCATTAGGGTTCATGACACTACACTAGCACACATGTCAGAATATCTTCAAGACAAAACAAATCACTCCCAAATGGGTAAACTCCTAAGAAAAAATCACGACAATCAGTTATTTCAATATGACAATATCATCAACAAGTCAATCATATCATCATGGTAAACACAAGTTAAACTTGGTCAAAGCAGGTCAAATCATTAGAATCTGTCAAACTGTCAACTTTAGGTTAATCTTCAGATGTGTCCTTCTGTAAGATAACCTTCGTCATCCATGCCTTAGGATGTGTCCTTCCTAGGCATCGTCACTATCATTCTGCATTTCGAGGGATCCTCTTGGTATCCAGGGATTGATCCTTTTAAAATCAATTTTCTTTAGATGTGTCATTCTAAAGAACCAACTGTGTCATTTATGCCTCAGGATGTGTCCTTCTTAGGCATTGTCATCATCACTGTCACATGGAATTTGGAAATTAATTCTCTTGGCATTCATATTATTCAGGATGTGTCCTTCCTAAATTTGGAAAATTCAGACATTTATCATTTGACCAGCATCAAATATTTAATACTTGAACATCTCATCATCATTAAACTTGACATCTTGACATCAGAACAATGGATATCTAGACACACTTGGAAAACACTTGACAATTGTCTTTTAGTTTTTATCATGATATTAGTTTTCTAGCGAGGTCCCACTAAGCAAGATTTAGAGAAGCAACAATGTATCATGACGATTGACACGCATGACTACTAGTTTCTCAGTGAGGTCCTACCTTTGGGATTTAGAAAAATAATGACATATTATGGTAAGGGCTCTATTTTTTTGTATTTTGACAATCATGCCACTAGTTTCTCAAGGATGTCCTGGAAACAAGATTTAGAGAAGCAACAACGTTTCATGATTTGTCCTTGTCTTTTTCTATATGCGACTGCTTGTCTTACGTGATGGTATGACCTTGCACACCTTGATCTATGTCATATCATGGTGTTTCTTAGCCATTACGATAGTTTTCCTAATGATGATTAAGAGCAATAAATACTAATGTCCTATAGTAAATTTTTGAAGGATTTGGTCTAGGAATTAACATGCATTTTCATTAGTCTGGTCATCTTCTCTTCTTCGGTCTGGTCATCTTCTCTCATCAGCCTCATCGTCTTCTCTCATCCACCTCATGATGATATCCTGTGACATCCGAAAACATAAGTGCATACATGATCATATAAACATTGCATTAGGTCCATACATACAACATCCATAGCATCAAATCATATACATAATCATAACCATTGCATTAAATAATCATCAACAACACATCTTCTACTAAAATACATTATACATATCATTATCATCATCATCTCATATAAATAAGCATTACATCATCATGGCATTAACATCACACATAAGCATCATAGGACATACATGGCATCATAAAACAACATCATACATCATACATATCATAAAGCATTAAATCAGAGGACATCATATAATACATGTAGGCCGCATCAAAACTGCATCATCATATAATATCATCTCAAAAATGTATAATGTCACAAGATAAAGTCATGGGATATCCCAAAAATGGAGCTTGCAGGCTCAAATATATACATAATGTGTCACAATAACAAAATTCCCCTAGGGTCGACTCTCATCATCCCCTCGTGGTGAAGAATGTGGTGACAGCAACTCTGTCACTAGTACTAAAAAAATAGGCCAACCTGTTGCAACCTCTTCCTATGCCACTACTGGAGCTGCGAAGGACGGTGTCATCTCAACAGTAAAAAACATATGTGATGTCACTATAGCTGGACTCTGAGAGGAAGAGGGATCAACCACTGGTGGCTGTACCTGTACTGACCTCTACACTGAACTAGTTGACCCATGACTGTGACCTGAATGGTGACTTAGAGTGTGCCTATGTGAATGGTGTGACCTATGCCTTGAAGTGTGCCATGTCGAGGTAGACCCTCTAACACTAGTCTGACTCCTACTGCCACTGCCACTACCTGATATGTGGCCATTGCTTGTCCTCGAATGTGATCATGACAAAGTAGAATCTTGTCACTCTGGTGGCACTGCCTACTCATACAGAGTCTTGTACTACCCCAATCTCATGCTAAACCTGGCCAACTCCCAGGCCATGTCTCCCATGGGCCCTGTAAATAATGCTACAAAATCTGTGCACCACTAAGCTGCATCCTGCTGGCGTATCACCGCCTGATCCCACTCCACCCGGGCTACCTCCAGTGCTGACTGTAGTGACCTGCCCTGTGCCATGCTGGCATCCAATCTCTACTGTAGGTCCACTACCCTTTGATCTGCTATAGCATCCTAGGGCAGTCCTAAGCTAGAGGGTATCTCCTCCTCTCCCTCTACCATCTTCCATCTGAGGAGTCTCTTGGCCTCATCCATGGCGTCATCCTCCTCATCATCATCCTCCACCTCCACCTCCTCCTGTCCTCTGACCTCCACCTCCACATCCTCCTGTCCTCTGACCTCTACCTCTACCTCTACCTCCTCCTACCTCTCCTCCTCATGCCTCTCTGCCTCCACCTCCTCCACATCCTTGTGTCCTCTAACCTCTACCTCCACCTCCTCCTGCCTCTCCTCCTCATGCCTCTCTGCCTCCACCTCCTCCTCATGCCTCTCCTCCTACCATCTCTCCTCACCCTCTCCCTCCTGTTTAGGCTACTCCTCTCTCTCCCCCTCCTCACTAACCTCAGGGATAGCATCTAAGGCTACCCTCGCTACATGCTGTCACACCCTCCAGCCCTGCGCGTGACTGTCTCACCTCTGCCTCCAGCCGTCTCGGCCATCATCTCCCTGTGCCTCCATCTCTGCCATCATCTCCTCCTGCCTTTGTCTCTACCTCTGTCTTTGCCCCTTCCTCCATCCTTGCCTCCATCCCTCCCTCGGCCTCTACCCCTATCACTACCTCTGCCTCCCTGTCTGGCCCATGGCACTCGTGGAATCACTGATCATTTGTCTACTGGTGCTGGCCCATCATGATCTATCAATGGCATTGGTCTGTGTGCCTGCCACCATAAATCATAATCTGTTGTGGTCCCTAGATCGGCTGCTCCTCCTCTTCATCCCCATGCCTGGGATACTAACCCGTCAATCTACTACTCTACAAAGGCTACTGGAATGGCTAGCCCCCATGCATACTCTTGAGATGATCTGGCATAATCTGTCATCCCCGCAGATGTACCCTGTTGCTCTCTGAACTGCTTAAGTACACGTTGTGGTAGGTACATCTCAGTGATCAATGATGTCTAGATTGTCCTACCAATCAGATAATGGTACTATCTATAGAATCTAAGGTGCTCATCCTCATCGTCCCATGGCTCAGTCTATATACGGCCTCTAGATAAACATCACCATGGTGTCAATCCTATGCTACCACCAACCTGTCTCATCCATATGAGTTTGCTATAACGCACCGACATAGTAATAGGCATACGACATACCATCGGCCAACTGGGGTCTGTCAATGGGAGGTCAGAATATGGCAATGTGCTCCCAGTCCCATATCATCATCAGTGTGGTCCCACATGAGATGCTCTCTCCTCTCCTATAGGAAACATCATGTAGTTGATGGTAGAGTGTCCCCAGTAATCAAGGACCCCAGGCATACACTATCCTATCACACCTCGTACCAACCAAGAAATCTCCCCAACCAATAGGAAATCCATGTCCCTGGGGGTTAGGTACAAAGATCCCCCCAATCAGAGTCACAAGGAATGCATCAAAGTGACCATAATGATCTGCCAGGAACTCCCATCTAATCTCATAACCCTAGATGCCCAGTTTAGCACCCTGATCTTGATAGTAGCCATGGAAGGTATGCTCTCCATGTCGCGGGTCATAGATGATCCACTCCCCTTAGATCGGCACCTAAAGAATCTGATAGACTTCCTCTAGGGTAATCGTGGCCTCACCTGTCGACAGGTGGAATGAACAAGTCTCTGAATGCCACCGCTCACACAGCACCGTCAATAGCCCCCTGTTCACCGGAATGGTGGGCATGAAGGCAACATAGAATAATCCTAATCTCATCAATCATCACTGCTCTCATAGGCTCAACTGGTCAGCAAACTGAAACATCGTCAATCGGCTCTCGTAGGTATAAATTAGGGCAAGCTGCCATTGCAAACAGCCAAACAAATCATCAGAACACTTTGAGAAAATTAGTTAATAGCATCACATGGCATCTAAGGTTACACAAACATCAAAACAAGCTCTAAACAAGTAACATGAAAATGCATCTCAATCAAGCAATTGCGTCTCAACTAGTCAATTATGTCGTTCCACACATGAAATGCAGTCCAGTTTGGAAAATGTGTCTCTTTTTCACACTTGCGTCACGAATTTTATTAATTACGTTGCATATAAGCAAATGGTCGCACCTTCACAATTGTGTTGGCTAAAATAGTAAATGTGTTGCAAATTAGCAATTGCGGCATTCCATCAGTCACATGCGTCACACTATATGTCAAATACGGTGCAAACCACTGGTCTATCCTAATTTGCCTTTGCACTTGCGTCGCGATGCATCAAATGCGTTGAACACGAAGGAAATTGTGTCGAATGTGAATGCAGTTGCGTCACGGCGTAGATGTTGTTGGTCCTAGAAACTAAAATTTGACATGCAAAACGAGAAAATTACAAAGCAAGGCAAGGGTACTTACCATTGGCTCCGAGCCCTTTGGCAGTCTAAAGGTCTGCACGATCTCTCCATGATGCTTTAACACTGGAATCACCATCGTCGCTGCTGTGCTTTTTCACTCTGAGCTCTCAAATTCGCAAGGTAAATAGTAGAAATGAATTGACTTTTACTCCTTTGTCAACCTATTTATAAAGTCAAAATGACATTTCTCAAACAAGGTCATTACTAGAGGCTCATTTGACCACATTTGACTTCCCCGTTGACTATCTTAAACATGTACGAATCCAAAACTGACTGCGCCATTGTTTTTCTGGTCATCATATTGATTTATTGGGTCTTTTTACAAAAATTTTTGTCACTGACCCAAAATTTGAAAAAAATTCTGAGGGGGCAATGATACTCCATACCTTAACTGGGGCATGTTCTTGACTTATTTTCTTTGTCACAATGCGACATGCTACATTATGACAAAAAGGGGCAAAATGTAAACACCTAAAAATGACCTAGGCCTGCAAACTTCATTTTTACCACTTTTGTCCTAGCATAATTAATACATTTAATTATATCCTTGGTCCACATTCGACTATTGATTAAATAATTCATGTCCTTTGATTCTTCATGATTATTAAATAAATAAATAAATTTATTTATTAAATACGTCATTAATTGTCTCAAGTCTTCCCTTAATTAAATAAATTTCTAAATTTGTTTAATTATCCTTATTCATTAATTCTTCTTGATTATTAAATAAATCAATTACATTTATTTATTTAATATGTCACTAACTGTATTAATTAAATAAATTGATTAATTTATTTAATTAATTAATCTTATCTTCTAAATTAAATAATTAAATCTAATTATTTAATTTCCAATTTAATATTCCTCTCATTTTAAATAAATCAATTATTTAAAATGTCATCACAATCTTAACTGTTAGTCCATTTTGGTAAATAGTCTGAAAAAGATTATTTATTTGTCTTATAAAATCCATAATTTGAACTAATTTAATTCAAATTAGTAACTAATCTTCCAAAAATCAAGTAATCAGGCAGATTCTTGATTTTCCAAATCTAGTCTTTAGTTCAAATCTTATCTTCTTGATTTTTTGAATCGCATAAATCAAGTAGTCTTTATCTTCTTGATTTTCGAAAATCTTTATTTTCTAATTAATTTATCTCATTTATTCTCCACTGTTGATCCGATTATCTGAGACATTATTCTGACTGTTTGATTAAGGATTTTTCCCTAACCCTAA
Organism: Sequoia sempervirens; assembly: GCA_007258455.2. Lineage (NCBI taxonomy): Eukaryota > Viridiplantae > Streptophyta > Pinopsida > Cupressales > Cupressaceae > Sequoia > Sequoia sempervirens. Next base: position 595,204,131 of record VDFB02271358.1, read on the forward strand.
TTAGGGATTCTCAGATTTAATCTGGACCTCTCATTTTAGGTCTTTCTCAGAATTTAATCTCATTCATCTGCTCAAAATTGTGTTTTCTATAAAAGACAATTTTGCTCATAATTCTGGGATCACATCATTTTCAAATTTAGGCATTATAGTCATTTTAGTATTGGTCATTACTATTTCATTTAGCATATTTTCATAGTCATAGGCATTATTCTACCAAATGCTTCAACATTTGCATAGGGCTTAGACATTATTATAGTTTGCTCAATTCAAAATCTGAGTGCCTCATTGACTTGCTGCAAACTAGAAGGTGCTATGAAGGTGAAGCATGCAATGAAAGGAAGGTATAATCGTTCTTTGTCTTGATTTTCCATTGTTCTTGATAGTGTATACACCTAAAAATGGTCACATCACATAGTCTGGTAATTAATTAAATATTTTTAATATTTAATTAAATCTTTGAATTCCATCTGTGTATAAATAAATTTAAATAATTAATTGATATTGTTCATTCTTTCATTTCAACTAAATAAATAAGTTTATTTAATCATCTTTTCTTATTCATTTCTTAATTAATTAAATAAACATTACTATTTATTTATATTAATTATCAATAATCTTGGCTTGAATATTTTATTCAAATAAAGATTAAATATTCTTCTTTTCTAATTAAATCTTCTAAACATTATTCATAATTAAATATTTCAAATATTTAATTAATTTCTCTAATTCGATTCTAATATCCATTCATAATTAAATATTTCAAAATATTTAATTAAATTCTTCAAATATCTATTCATAATTAAATATCTCAAAATATTTAATTAATTCTTCTAATATTTCATATTCTTCTAAAGTCACATCACAATTAAATATTTCAAAATATTTAATTAAATCTTCTATAGTCCTAAAATCAAAAATCAAACTCAATAAATGAAATTAAAAAAATTTATTTTATTTAATAAATTTGGGGATTATCTTCAATAGCTGTGAAACAAACTGCCAAAACAGAAAATTAAATTCCTCTGTTTCTGTGCGAGCTTGTTCCCGTGGGTTGAAGACAAGGCTCCATTCTTCTCTCCAACCTCCCAAAATTCTCCATCTTCCTCTCAACCTATTCATCTCTCACCTTTCAATTCTACCAGACAATCTCACAGCCATTGATCTTTGCCAGCCAGGATTTTTTCTTGAGAAAAACTATAAATAAGACTTTCGGGTCTTTGAAATCATATAGAAGCTTTTAGCAGGAAAATTATAGTCAATTTACAATAGCATAGTCTTCATAAGCCTTTTAGCATTTTCATTTCATAAGCATAGTATAGAATCATAGCATATTCACTTCAATTCATAGCATCTTCCATTTACAGCCCCTGTGCATAATCCACAGCCCTTGTGCATATCCGTCAGCATTTTCACCTTCACCAGCATCTGGGATAGAATTTCCTTTGCATACTCATTCTGCAGATAGCCATTTGGAGAAGTTGAGCTTACACAATCTGAGAGCAGCAGCTTTGAACAAATCTCTAGAGATAGAGAAAGATGGAACGCTTATGAAGAATTTTTGTTTATATTTTAATTGCATTTCAAATTTTTTTAGTTTAAAGTTCTATCATTTGTGGTTATTGTTTTCATTTAGATTACATATTAACATATACACATTTTTGGTGCCCACCATGGGGCCCTTGCCCCTAAATATAACATCTTTTTGTAGGTTTCTCTAACAAGTTACAATCAAAAACAATGGATTAGCACAAGAAACACATTTCTAAAACCTCATACCCAGTTCAGTGCCCGTGAAGAATCCTGGAGCACATTTGAGCCATCTTGCAGTGCTCTTAAGACATCTTGCAGTGCTTTTAAGTAACCCTGCAGCATATTTGAGAAATCCTGCAGCGCTCATGATCCATCCTGCAGCGCTCCTGAGTCATCCTGCAGCACCTATAAATATTTTTGCGGTGCTCTTAAGGATTTTTGTAGTGCATATAAAGAATCCTGCAGTGCCCGTAAGGTCTCTTAGAGCACATGTTTCATAGACCTGCAAACTGTAATTTGTACTTTGAAAATAGTTTAACTGAATCCGACACAACCACGAATAGTTAATAGCTTTAAAGTAAAACTAAGCAATCCTAGGGTAGACATATAAGGTAAAACAAAGCAATCCTAGGGTATACATATAAAGTAAAATGAAGCAATCCTAGGGTAGGCACTTCATATTTCATTTTGGGCTAAAAAGAAATTTTGTGTTTATGTGAAGCAACATCTTCACTTAGTATAGAAAATTTTCATTTTGGGCTTAAAATAAATCCTTGTTTGCTTTGTTTTTGGTGATAGGTCTATGCTCTCCCCTTTAACTAGGTGATCAAAATGCCAAACTCACCTATTTTACTTTATGCATTTTACAGTTTTATTAACATCTTTTAGAAGGCCTACCGTAGTGGGAAAAAGTACTCACCCTACGAGAACGACCTAAGTGGGAACAACTAAAGCCAAGTTTTCCAACCCACTTTAATCAAATTCGGATGGTTGATGAAAATCCCATTCGACAGTAGTGTGTATTGATAACCATCCCCAAAGCCTTTTTTTAAAGGTAGGGAGGTCTCTTGAGGGAGTCTATCTTTTGCCGCACCGAACGGAAACCCTTACTAAGAACTTAGTGTAGTATCTTACCGAGTCAGTTTTCGAACATCATATTAATCACAGTGTAGGGGAGGGAAGAATCTACCCCCAAGATACTCACCATATAATTGCCAAGGATTGTTTGCTCAGGGGATTTGGTATCCACTTCCGTCACTCTGAGTACACACCTAGAAAAGACAAAAACATAGGCGCCCTTTCAGGGGTGACACAATTGTGTGAGTCGATGCAGTTTTAAGATGTGGGCTGTTGATTACTATGATGACCTACTGAGAACTAAGAGTGAGTCTGTTTGAAGTGTTTATCATGTGTAAAACCTGTTAAAACAATTTTTGGAAAACATTTTTCTCATACACTTGATGTTTAGCATAGGACCTAAAACAACTATTCTATAACTTGTTTGATGTGTTTTCAATACATTAATTCAGATAAGATCATCCAACACTTATTATCACATTGATTATTCTCATGTTACGAGATTGGAAATCCACAACTTTTGTAAAGAAGTCCATTTTCAAAAGGATTAAAAAGCCAAAGAAACCCCTTAACCACGAGAAACTATTGAAGAAAAGACGATTCTTGTATCAAAGTCGAAAAGTTTTACTCAAATATAGAACATTTCTTCATAGGTATCATGATTGTGTTAGAGGTCTTTCTGATGATTATGCTATAGAACCTTTGTACTCACAAGCTTACTTTCAAAGAAGAGCCCTTTCTCAAAGGCATAACCATAGTCAACACATTCGTTTCAGTTATATTCCCCAACCTGCAATTGAATATTCTACTCGTCCAAATCAAATTTTGCAATAGAGAACTTAGATTACATTAGGCATTTATCACTAAATCCATCCTTTTACAAAGCTATGATCAAAACTTTATAAAGTGCAAAATCATTCTTTTCTTGATCTTTTCCTTAAATTCCCATCAACAGGATTTTCATCCTTTCACTTAGGGAACAACACAAGCTAAAGATTAGAAACCTTAGTAAGTCATAGAATCTTCATTCTATCTTGACTTTTATATCCATCATAAATTGCACTATTTCACTCTTTTGATCAAAAGTTAGTTGAATTTGGAATAAAACTTATGCCTGTCTCCACGAGATCTAAAAAACACATGGAAAAAGATGAGGGAGAAACCACTACAAGCAAAATGGGTGACCATACTGAAAAAGAAGAGGATACATTTAATGTTGATGAATTAACAGAAGAGAAGCTTCAAGAAGTAGAACAAGATCCCCAATTTCATACTCTTATGGAAAGGATTTTAGAGCAAAACAAAGAAAGATATTTTCTTTCATTAGCTAATCAAGGAGCTAAGTTACCTCACAATTTCAACATAGAAGGGATTAAGCAAAATCCTGAAACTCCTCCTACTGACTTTAGTTCCCTTACTCAACAGATAAAAGAATTACAAGGGCAAATAAAAGAGATGCAAGGAGGTACAACAAAGAAGTATGTTTTGGAAGACATATCTCCTTATCCTTTTGATAGGAGTCTTCAAATGATCCCATTTCTAAAACATTGCGAGATTCCTAAGTATGATAGGTACAATGGAAAAACTAATCCCATTGACCATGTGAGGGATTTCCAAAATATGAGTCTAGAATTTTCCTATGATGATACTTACTTAATGTGATTATTTCCATGAAGTCTAGGTGTACAATCTATGGAGTGGCTTTAAAAAATCACTCCACCCATCAAAACCTTTGAGGAGTTAATAAATCAGTTTATCACACAATATTCCTACAACATTCAACACCAGATAACAATGCTTGATCTTTGTAAAGTGAAACAAAAAGTAGGAGAACCCTTTACTACGTTCTTGCAAAGGTGGAGAAGGTTATTTGCATGATATTCCCGTCCTATTCCTGAAAAGGAAAAGATGGATATCTTCATCAATAGCCTAGATCCAGAATTAAGTTATAGGCTAAATCTTCATTGTCCTCATAACTTTGAAAAGCTGATTGAAAATGCAATCACCATTGAAGGGGCCTTGGTTAAACGGGAAGTGATAAAACTTGATAATCCAAGTACATCAAACCAAAACAATAACTATAAAACAAGGTTTTGGAATAGAAATAAAAATGTTGTTAATGATGGTATAGTAGATGCAAATAATCTACGAACAAGACCATCTGTCTTCAATCTATCAAGTGCTCCACGAACCAATCAACAAGGAAATACCAATCAACAAGGAAACAACAATCAACAAGGACAAACCTCCAAGCAAGAGAGCATGACCAATCAAAATACCAATCAAAATCATGGTAATTTCAATAGCAATCTTGGCAATACCCAAACATCAAATCCATCCAGACCTCCATTCTTTTCAAATCGAAGGAATTTTACCACTTTGGGTCAATCTCTTGAGTCTGCTCTCAAGGAGCTTCTTGATAATAAGGTTATCACCTTACCACCACAAATAGATTATGAGCCATGAGTCAAACCACCATCATGGAATGACTCGTATTATTGCAATTATCATCAATGTAAAGGTCATAGAAGGAATAATTGTCAAGCTTTGAAAAATCTCGTACAAGATTTAATTGACAATGGCACCATTACAATTGAAGGACATCATACCAATGACTATCATCAAGCATTCAAAGATCCTTTACCAAAATATCAAAAGGGAAACATATCAGATGCAAAAGCTAAAAGCATGCATAATGTTGAATACAATATAATCTGTCACATCTCTGTTGATGATCAATGAGTTAATGTTATCAAAATCAAGGGAAAACAAGAATATCAACAAGTTAACGTGACTACGAGAGGACAAGAAAAGGTTGCTCTAAAAGGAAGTTCATCTAAAACAACCATTTCCCCTCCAAGTCAATATAATCTGGTTGATCAATTGAGAAAAACATCAGCTCAAATCTCCATCCTTGAACTTCTCAAAATATCCCCTATACACAAGAATATTTTAGAAGAAGCTCTTGTAAACACCACTGTTGATACTGATTTGGATGTAAACAAATTTCAAGCCATGGTGGGACATTTGTCTTCCCCCACTTGTGTTTCATTTTCTGACAAAGATGATGCCTCCATGACACATCCACATAATTCATCACTCTATCTTGAAGTCATGATTCATAAACACCGAATTAGACGTGTCTTAATAGATGGAGGAGCCAGTTTAAATATTTGTACTTTAAAGCTAATCAATGCCTTGGGAATATCAGAAAATGAAATTGATCCACGAAGGAAAATAACTATCAAGGCATATGATGATAAAGAAAGAGCTTCTAAAAGACTAATAATGTTACCTATCAGAGTGGGACCTGTTGTGAAGAATACATTTTGTCAGGTTCTAGAACGAGATCTTTCCTATAACATACTTTTGGGTCATCCATGGATTCATGATATGCAAGCAGTACCATCAATGTATCATCAATGCATCAAGTTTCCATATGATGGACAGGAAATAACTATACAAGTTGATTACAATAGTACCCAAACTTGTTCAAATCTTCAAGCAACTTAAGATGCCTTTGTGCCACACAATAGGGAGGCTCTTGTTGTTTCTTCTTCCAATCTACAAGGCCAATTGCAAGAATTGACAAAGAATTTTGATACTAGGATAAAGTTTAAAGACAAAGGGGTAGGTGAATATTCACTCTCTTTGTACCTTACCTCCTTCTCTGAGGTCACATGGGCAGCCAACCTTATCAAATCAAAAGATTGCAACAGCCTCTACGTCCCAAGTTTTTGTGCCAATCACAAAGTTTGATGGAAAATTCATTAAAGCCAACACTACTAAAGAAGAAGCTGAAGATAGGGATATCCTAAATTGGCTATAAAAAGATGAAGATCAATCTCTCTTGTACATTAAGTTACCTACAGAACAATATGGTAAGGGGTACGCCATCATGCAGAAAATGGGCTATGAAGGAAATGGTCCTATAGGAAAGAGAAGAGAAGGAATCGTGGAACCAATTCAACCTATTTCAATACATCCAAGAGATAAAATAGGACTTGGATATGGTAAAGATAAAGAAGAATCTATTTCACAGCAAGCACAATCAACTCATGAAGAAGAATCAATGTCAAATAAACCTCATGAATCAGTTTTCCAATTGCGGAATAGTTCAGATACTGATTCTAATGAATATGAATGAGACACCATTTATAATGATGGATTTTGGAGAGACAAACAATTTGATACTATACACAAATATGCACCTATTCTCATTCAAGGAGAAGGTTCAAGGCCTCCACTTGATTATGTTTTACAAAGCGATCATGACTCAAGTGAGGACAATTCAGATTTCAATGAGATTAATGATCAACAGGAGAATACCATCATAGACCTTGTTTACCATGAAGATGATAGCCACATCATGACTTTGACAATTCAAGACCTTAACCAACCTAATGATCCCATGCCTTTAGTTTATCCAAAACTTATTGATTGGGACATTGACGCACCTATCCATATCCCTACATTCCATGATGATGAGGATATTATAAATTTCCTTTGCTCCTTTAATGAAGAAAACAATTGTTTCATTCAAGAATTTCATACTCATGATTTTGATAAGGAGGGTGTCAAGTCTCTTAGCTACAAAATAAATGAAATAAAAGATGGATCTATTGGTGAAAACCAAAAAATGGCAGTGGTAGATCACAACAAGAGAAAAATAAAGAGCCAATTTGATAGTGAAAATCTTTCTGAGGCACTGAAGGATGAGAAACTTGACACTCTTCCCAGGCATTATCATGAAATATCTTCTATTTTGATTGAACCAATAGAATCAATCAATATAAGTATAGTAGAGCAGCCAAAAATATTGCAAATTGCAGCATCATTAATAGTTGAAGAAGTCTTGAAATTCATGGAATTCTTGAAAGAGAATCAAATTAACTTTGGTTGGTCATATGCTGATATGCCAGGGTTAGATCCTAATCTGATAATGCATCATTTATCTATCAAACCAGGGACAAAACCTGTGAAGAAAAAGCTCAAAAAAATGCATCCACATGTTGCATTATTGGTCAAAGAGGAATTAAAGAAACTTTTGGATGTTGGATTCATTCAAACTATTGATTATGTAGAATGGATTTCCAATATTGTACCTGTTTTAAAGCTAGATGGAAGGATTAGAGTTTGTACAGATTTCAGAGATTTGAATAAGGCTTGTCCTAAAGATGATTTTCCTTTTCTCAACATAGATATGATTGTTGATTTAACTGCTGGCCATGTAATGTATTCATTAATAGATGGATTTTCAGGATACAACCAAATAAAGATTGCACCAGAGGATCAAGATTAAAGAGCATTCACATGTCCTTGGGGTACCTATTACTGGAATGTAATGCCATTTGGGTTAAAGAATGTCGGAGCCACTTATCAAAGAGCAATGACAACCATTTTTCATGACATGATGCACACATTCATGGAAGACTATGTTGATGATTTACTTGCCAAATCTCACACATGAGAAGAACATCTAGAAATCTTGTCAAAAATCTTTACCAGAATGGAGAAGTTCAATGTTTGTCTAAATCCAAAGAAATGTGTCTTTGGCATTACATCTAGAAAACTCCTAGGATACATTGTTTCAGAAAAGGGTATAGAGGTTGATCCAGAAAAAGCACAAGCTATAATGGACATGCCACCACCACGAAATATTAGTCAGCTTTGATCATTGCAAGGGCAATTACAATCCATCAGGCAGTTTATAGCTCAACTGGCAGACAAAAGCTTACCATTTACACATTTATTGCATAAAAATGTCCCATTCAAATGGGAAGACAAATGTGAAGTAGCATTCAATCAGATCAAGAAATATCTTATGCATCCACCAGTTTTAATTCCACCCATTCCAGGAAAGCCACTCATACTTTATATTTCAGCAACAGAAGTATCCTTGGGAGCATTGCTAGCACAAGAAGATTCTATAGGAAAAGAAAGGGCCATATACTATATCAGAAGAACTTTGATAAGACATGAATTAAACTACACTTTCATTGAGAAAGCTTGCCTTGCAGTGGTGTTTGCTTCTCAAAAGTTGTGACACTATATGTTGGCTCATACAGTTAAGTTGATAACTAAGATGGATCCATTGAAATACTTACTAAGCAGAGCTACTTTAACAGGGAGACTTGCAAAATGGGTAATGATTTTAAGTGAGTTTGACATTCATTATGTAGATCAAAAAGCTATTAAAGGATAGGTCATTGCAGATCAGTTGGCCAAAGCACATTTACAAGAAGAAAATCCAATGCACATTGAGTTTCCTAATGCAGATGTCTTCACACCAACAATTCAGAAATCATGGACATTATACTTTGATGGATCTTATACACAATATGGCTCGGGGGAAGGGATTCCCTTTGTTACACCTGAAGGACATGCCATTTCACAATCATATCAGTTGATGTTTCCTTGCACAAATAAGATAGTTGAATATGAGGCATTGCTCATAGGATTGAAAATAGCATTGGAATGGCAGATTATAGAGCTCTAGGTTTACAGTGATTCATAACTTGTCATTAATCAAATTAATGATAATTATCAAACTAAAGATGATAAGTTGTTACCTTACAATAATATGGTGGATGATTATAAAAAGTATTTTGTGTCAATCAAGTTTTCACAAATATCAAGGATTGATAATAAAGTTGCAGATGCAATGGCTACCATTGCTTCCTTATTACAATTATCAGAAGATCAAATCAAGCATGAATTCTTGGTGGAACAATTGTTTTCCCCCACCTATGATAATCCTGAGACCCAAGTCATATATCATTTAACTGGTTTTGATTCACCTTTATATGGCAAGACTTATACCTATTTGAAAGATAACATCTTACCTCTAGATTTATCCTGCAACCAAAAAAGGAATTTCATCCACCAATCATCACGTTATACCTTAATTGTTGATATCCTTTACTGACGTGGTCTTGATGGTACACTCCTTAGATTTCTTGAACGTGATGAATCTGAAAAAGCCTTACAAGAGGTTCATGGTGGTATTTGTGGAACTCATTCGAGTGGTTTGACCTTAGCCAAGAAACTTGTCAGAATGAGATACTATTGTCCTACCATGGAGAAAGATTCTTTTACTTTTTTCAAGAAGTGTTCTAAATGCCAGATCCACGGGAATCTTATTCATGCACCTGCATAAGAACTGCAACCTTTCACTCCGACATGGCCTTTTTCTCAGTGGGGATTAGATCTTGTTGGTAAAATTCATCCTTCATCATCAAATGGGCATAAATTCATTATCATAGCTACGGAGTATTTTACAAAATGGATTGAAGTTGTTCCTTTGATCACTGTGATGGGTAAACAAATATCTTTATTTATCCTAAATTACATTATCTATCGATATGGAATTCCTAATTCTATTATTACTGATAATGGAAGGCCTTTCAAGAATCAAGATGTTGATGAACTATGTGAAATATTTCACATCCAACATAGGTTCTCTACACCTTACTATCCATAGGGTAATGGTCAAGCAGAAGCTTCCAACAAAACAATCTTGAAGATCTTGAAGAAGACAGTAAATGATGCTAGTCGTGATTGGCATGTACAATTAAATCCAGCTTTGTGGGCATATAGAACCAGCATTCGTACACCAACAGGAGCTACACCATATGCCTTGGTCTATGGAGCAAAATCAATTTTACCACTAGAGGTTGAAATACCTTTGTTGAGAGTCTCACTCAAGGGATTGATAAGTGATGAAGATTACAGAGTATCTCACCTCCAAGAGCTAGAACTGTTAGATGAAAGACGTCAACATGCAACTGATCATTTGAAGGGTTATCAACAAGTTATCTCCCGTAGTTACAATCATAGAGTTAAACCTCAGACATTTTAAGTAGGTGACTTAGTCTTGAGAGAAAATCTACGTAATCATCAAGACAGAGAAAAGAAAGGGAAATTTGAACCTAATTGGCTTGGTCCATTTGTCATCATTGCAGCATATAGTTCTGGTGCATATCAGTTATCCACGTCAGAAGGGGACCTATTTGAAGAGCCAATCAATAGTATTCATTTGAAGAAATTCTATGTTTAAATCAGAAAAAGTCCTAAAAAAAAAATCCTCAAAAAGTGCAATAAAAACAAGTGGTGAAAACCTAGTAAACAGGCGCTACTTGTGATTAAAATAGGCTCCTCCATTTATTAGTTTATGTCTCGCATTCATTTTCAACATCATCCATTTATATTTTATCATCTGTATATATCTTTTATATCCATATCATATGATAGGGATCCTTATGTTTCATCATGGCTTGATGAAATTTGTATATATCTTTCATCCTTAGGTTATGTTTACACTGGGGGCAAAACACAGAAACATAGACTAAGCAAGAGAGGGGCAACAAGCTTTTTGAACATCGTAAACAAACACAAAAATGATTTGTCACAACACAAAAAACATGGTTGCATCAAATCAACCGCAACATGCTTATTCAATGCCAATGGAAATCAAAACAACATGATCTAAACAAACATCGAAACAAGAATATCAATTGGATGATCTTAATCTGAATAAATGTTTGAAATACTTTAAGAAAATTTTGAATGGTTGTTTGATTTTTCTATCATATCTCTGGAGCAATTCAATGATGTACTAAACTAGAAAAGCAAGGAAGGAGTATGATTTTTATTTGTCTGTTGTTTGTGAGGAAATCATTAGTACTATGCAAATTGGTCGTGAGACATGCTCTATTACGGATCATTGATGATATTTTAGAATTTTCATGGGAAAAGGGTTAACTCTGGTCTGTTTATGCAAGCAATACTCAGGTCATCTCGGTTCAATTATACCTAGATGCTTGTATTAACTTGCTATATTAAAAATCATGAAAGCAATACTCAGGTCATCACTGGTGCTAACATACCCTTTGATGCTTGTATTAACTTTCAACATTTCAATACTCTATGATGATACAAAAAGCAAAAAAAATAAGCTCTCCAAATGGAAATATTGTATGGATGTCCTGTACGGTTAGTATAGATTGTATTCATGTTAGAATTTGCATTTTGCATTCATAGATTTCTCAAAAATCTGGCAAAGAATCAAATGGTTCATATCTTTTCGACTACATGACTGAATATATTTTGACATTCATAAAAACAACATTTCATACATATTTGCATCAGAAAATCATAAAAATAAAGCATATATCATAAACATTCATAAACATGTATAAAATATATCATCCATCATACTCATCTTATAAATCATGCATATATATACATCATAATCATAAACATTGGGAAACCATCATATCATAACACATCATGCATATAGAAAATAGACATATTTATCTCATCATAAATCATCACTGCATTTCATATATCTCAAAAATGAATGTCAAAATATACAAGGATGTCAACTACATATAATATAATATCATCAAAAATGAGACCATCTCAGTGTGTATACAAATGTCTCAAAAACATCATCTATAATGCACTAGGCAGTGCTATCCTCTGATGGAGCTGGTCTGGGACCTGTACCACCTGCCCCAGATGGACCTGCTCTGCCTATACCTGATGGCCCTCCTAGAGGTAATGGCTATGTGACACCCCTACTGGTAGTATGAGAGTGACTATGAGTAGACTATGACTGAGTATAACTCTCCCTCTGCTTAGGTGGAACAACATCATGATATCTGGTTCTGTAAAACTCGGCCTCCCGGGTGGCTCTGGTCACCTCTCTCATAATGTCACAAAGTAGGGTGCTAGCTGCTACTCTCTATAGACTATCTTCCAAAGCAATGGTCTGCTCACCTTGTTGTCTGGCCATATCCCTCTCAGCAGTAACTAAAGTCAATTGTCCCTACAACTGTGTAATCAAGGCCTGTGCTTGTGCTAGTTGAGTCTATAAACTCTATACTGTACTCTGTAGAGAGGATATCTGACCTGATATTGCTGGATCTACTGAAGGAGATGGGTCTGTGTGTCTCATTCGAGGTCCACCTCTACCACCTCTGCCACCTCTCCTACCACCTCTCCTGCCACCTCTATCACCACCCCTACCTCCACCCTCCTCATCATCATCTCCCTCTGAATCATCATCTCCTCCACTCTCATCATCATCCCCTCCCTCTGAATCATCACCCTCTAAAGCTGAATCTCTCTATCATCATCTATGTGCAGCAACAGGAGCAATAGGCTCATCAGGATCAAACATACGTGGTGTAGGATGCTCTAGGATATACTGGCTATACTCTGGTGTCGTCCCTGCATTGAGAACATCAACTCGGTAATCCCACATCACCGCTCCTAAATTGGTGAACTCTGCCACTGCTGTCTCATATGAAATTTGTGGACCCCACACTGCAAGCTCTAGCTGACGTCATGCATAAATTGTAGAACCCGTAGGCATCCCTAAATCCGTCCAAACTGCCGACATACTCGTCCAGCAAGAAATCTCTCAATAATCCATAGAGTACGCCCAATCAAAAATTTGGATATACAAACATAGGGAATCTCCCTCGCATCCTCTGGCCATGCCTCACAGTCTAAATATGGTCGCCAACATACTATATCCAGATCATCTAAAAGACACTGCCAATGCTCTAGTTTTCCCAGTCTCGGCTAAGCAATGATACGAGCATATCTCCATTTGTAAGATCGACCAGTAGTCACTGTCCTCGAGTCAATGGTCACAAAATAGCAAAGTGCTCCCAAGCCCATATCTGTAATAATGAGCATCCAACAGCAAAACTCTGGCCTCTACCATAAACAATATGATGTAACTCATCATATAAGTGAGCAAGCATGCATGTCCCCCACGCATACCATGTCCCCTGCATCACCATACTCTCCAAAAGATGACCCACCCGATCGTGAACCCCTTCAACCTATGGTTGGGGTATAACACACCTCCAATGAATCCTACAAGTACAGATGGTAAAGGTGGATATGTGTCTGTCAACTCGGCCCATGGGATGAAGTATCCAGCAATCTGATCATCTCTTAAAATCCTCCTCAAAGCATCAGTACCTCCAGCCTCTTGGCTATCAAAGACCACTATCTCCCCCATCACTGGGATCCTCAGGATCCGATATACATCCTCAGGGGTCACTGTAATCTCTCCAGTCGGTAAATGAAATGTGTTGGTGTCACTATGCCACCGCTCAGCGAGTGCTATCAATAAAGCCCTGTTGAGGCAAACCTCAGGCATGTCAAGCAATGAACTCAATCCACAAGCATCAATCACATCTTGATCTAACTATAATAGATGTGGAATCAAACCCCATGTACTCGAAAATGTCTCCTATGACTGCAAAATGCCCAATCTCTCCTATTGACATATCATGACAAAGCAAAATCAATATCCAATCATCACGATTTATCAATCAAATCTAAATATCAAAATATTTGTTTTTCATTTTCATGGAAGGCAGATAATCAACATCACATTTGTTTTTAACAACCTTAGAAGCAAACCTATCAATCAAACTATTTGTTTTTCATTTTCATGGAAAGCAGATAATCAACATCATGTTTATTTTTAACAACTTTAGCAATAAACATATCAATCAAACAATTTGTTTTTCATCATCATGGAAAGTAGATTTATCAACATCCTATTTGTTTTTAATAACTTTAGAAACAAACTTATCAGTCCTATTTGTTTTTAACATCTTTAAAAGCAAATCTATTAGTTCTTATTTGTTTTCCAACAACTTTGGGAACAAATTTATCACTCACAACAACATTCAATCAAAGGCACTATAGAAAACATCATGGGTGCTATGGAAATTTCCATAGGCGCTACAAGATTAAAGGCGCTATGGAACCAATTAAGGACGCTATAGAATTCATCGTAGGCGCTATAGGAATACATGTGCTACAGAAAATGTTAAGAGCACTATAGAATTTATCATATGCGCTACAAAATCAAATGCGCTATAGAAATTATCAAATGCACTATGATAACTCTCGAGGGCGCTAAAACACAATATTTCATAACTCAAACATTGAAAAGCATGCTTCAAATGAAAAATTTTCAAAAAGCAAGAGTTTCACGGGGTACATACCGAGGGTCCATAGTGTGCTAGCCGTTGATGTTGTCGGATGTGCTTGAAACGGTGTTGGTGAATGGGAAGTGCCATCTTTCTCAATCCAAAGCTCACAATTTGCAAATTTTACTAGGTTAAAATGGAAAATGACATTTTTAACCTATATAATGGTAAAATTGGGACATTTTATGATATTTTAACATAGCAGGGGCAATTTTATTCATCAATTTTCATTTAACATTTCTCCGGGTCAATTTCTTCATATTATTATTTTCAAATGATGAATTGAAATCTTCAAAATCATAAAAATAAAAATAAATGACAAAAAAAAAAAAAAAATCACAGAAATTCAAAATATTATCAATTCATCATTCGAGGGGGCATATACCTATCAATATTCGACAATCAACATCTATGGAAAAATGTATACACCTAAAAATGGTCACATCACATAGTCTGGTAATTAATTAAATATTTTTAATAGTTAATTAAATATTTGAATTCCATCTACGTATAAATAAATTTAAATAATTTATTTATATTGTTCATTCTTTCATTTCAATTAAATAAATAAGTTTATTTAATCATCTTTTCTTATTCTTTTATTAATTAAATAAACATTACAATTTATTTATATTAATTATCAATAATCTTGGCTTGAATATTTTATTCAAATAAAGATTAAATATTCTTCTTTTCTAATTAAATCTTCTAAACATTATTCACAATTAAATATTTCAAATATTTAATTAATTTCTCTAATTCGATTCTAATATCCATTCATAATTAAATATTTCAAAATATTTAATTAAATTCTTCAAATATCTATTCATAATTAAATATCTCAAAATATTTAATTAATTCTTCTAATATTTCATATTCTTCTAAAGTCACATCACAATTAAATATTTCAAAATATTTAATTAAATCTTCTATATTCCTAAAATCAAAAATCAAACTCAATAAATGAAATTAAATAAATTTGTTTTATTTAATGAATTTGGGGATTATCTTCAACAGCCGTGAAACAAACTGCCAAAACAGAAAATTAAATTCCTTTGTTTCTGTGCGAGCTTGTTCCCGTGGGTTGAAGACAAGGCTCCATTCTTCTCTCCAACCTCCCAACATTCTCCATCTTCCTCTCAACCTCTACATCTCTCACCTTTCAATTCTACTAGACAATCTCACAGCCGTTGATCTTTGCCAGTCAGGATTTTGCCTGAGAAAAACTATAAATAAGACTGTCGGGTCTTTGAAATCATATAGAAGCTTTCAGCAAGAAAATTATAGTCAATTTGCAATAGCATAGTCTTCATAAGCCTTTTAGCATTTTCATTTCATAAGCATAGTATAGAATCATGGCATATTCACTTCAATTCATAGCATCTTCCATTTACAACCCCTGTGCATAATCCATAGCCCCTGTGCATATCCGTCAGCATTTTCACCTTCACCAGCATCTAGGATAGAATTTCCTTTGCATACTCATTCTGCAGACAGCCATTTGAAGAAGTTGAGCTTACACAATCTGAGAGCTACAGCTTCGAACAAATCTTTGGAGATAGAGAAAGATGGAACGCTTCTGAAGAATTTTTGTTTATATTTTAATTGCATTTCAAATTTCTTTAGTTTAAAGTTCTATCATTTTTGTTTATTGTTTTCATTTATATTACATATTAACATATACACAGATAGCTTCTTTGGATTTTTGATGTGTATTATTTGATTAATCTAACCTATCCAATTTTCCATAGATACAATCACATCCAATTTTTTGTAGTTTACTTTCATTTCTAGGTGTTACACAATGTGTTTTCAAACAAGTTGCATTTCTTAGATTTTGCATTCATAACTCATTTAATTTTTCAATGTATTACATTTAAATCATTTCATTAGAATAATTAATTCACATTTTATCTACTCTTGCATTAATTTTGAATGTGACATTTTCCCATTTTGGCCCTATTGGGAATAGGATGTCATTTAATTGCAATACTAAACATTATTTATTTCATGTATCTCCTAAGTCCTTGTAATGTGTTCATCAACACTAGGATTAGGAAGATATCAATATTTGATTAAATAATCATGTTAATTGATATTTGTAATTAATTCTAAATGTTAGGAGCATGTGAGGGCATCCATTATGATTTCCTATATAATAGGGGCACATGGGGCACCCACATGGTAGGTGATACTCACCTTGAGTTCAATTAACTCTTCTGAGTAAGAGATAACACTTTTGAATGCATGTAAAGATCCTAGGAGTTAGGGTTTGATGTTTGCATGCATGAAGTTCAGTTTAGTTCAGTTCAGTTCAATTCAGAATCAATTCAGTTCAGTTTAGTTCAATTTAGTTCAGTTCAGTTTAGTTCAATTTAGTTTAGTTCAGTTTAGTTCAATTTAGTTTAGTTTAGTTTAGTTCAATTATGGTTCAATTATCTTTAGTTAGTTTTAGTTGAATGCTAGTTGACTTTAGTTAACTTGCAATGCATGGCTAATGACTTGAGTTGCATGAAAGATAAAAGGGGCTACCTCCAGTTAATAGGTGATGACCATTCTTGCATGAATGGTGTTGAGAAATGTTTCAGCTAACAAGAAATGACTTGGACCCAACTTGGGCACCCAAGTTGGCTTCTTGGTATTAACTCATTTTCATGTTGAGATATTTTAGAAGGCTCAGTTAAGTAGGACCACTTTGGGTGCCTACTTTGAGGATGAAGCCTTGAAGATATTTATAGAATAGAGGTTGAGTTTTTACTTCATTTTGGGACACCCAAATGCATGAAGAAGAGGATTTGACATTGTTCTTCATGGCATAACTATATTTTCATGAGATATGCATACCTTTAAGGGATAGGGCTTGAGGATTGTAATTGTAACTCCTATGTAGTTTACAAAGCTTATTAAAGCCTATATATCTCAAGAAATTTGAGCAGAGTTGGTATCAATTTTTATTGCAAGTGTGAAGAATTTTTGGTGAAGGAAAAAGATGAATTCTCAGGCAAGAATTGGAGCTATTTTAATCTACTTGAGAGATTGAATAATAAAATAATTCTTGGTGAAATTTTTTCCCAAAAGGGTTTCTCCATGGTATATGCTTGTGTAATCTTTCTAATATCCTATTTACTTCTTCTATGAACTTTTGTCTACATTCTACAAACAATAAAATCAATTAATCAGATAATCACCCACAAAGAATTTGTAACCAAAGGAAAAGCTTATTTAGATCAGAAATGTTAAAGTTTGATAAAGTATTAAGCTAAGAAAACACCTCAATTTTCAACATTTGGTGTCAGAGTTGGGGTTGGGTAGAGTATTGGGATGCGTTTCTCTTAAAATATTGGAGGTTTTTTAGCTTAGTGGGAGCTTTTAGTATTTTTGTTATTTTTTATTTTGGAAATAAGCTTTTTATGATGAATTGTCATTTAGATATTGAAAGGTTCAATGGATCTAACTATGAAATGTGGAAATTAAAAATGGAAGATCTTCTTGAAGAAAGAGATAAATTTTTAGTGGTTAATAATGAGACAAAGACACCTACAACTATTTCAGATGAGGATTGGGCTAAGTTAGATAAGAATGAAAGAGGAACAATTAGATTATGTCTTGTTGATGTTGTTCTCTTGAATGTTTTAGATGAAAATATTGCATATAAATTATGGAAGAGAATAGGGGATATTTATCAAACTAAGAGTTTCACCAATAAGTTGTATCTGAAAAGGAAGTTGTATTCATTAAAAATGAAAGATGGTGAATTTGTTGCACAACATTTAAATGCTTTCAATTTAATTCCTAGTTAGTTAGCATATGTAGATGTAAAGCTAGATGAAGAGGATAAATACATTTTGTTACTTTGTTCTTTACCAGATTCTTGGGAAAATCTAATTGTTGCAATTAGTTGTAATGGTATAGATCCTAAGATGGACAATATAATCCTACTCTCCTATTAGAGGAGATGAGGAGGAATTATAAAGAGGAAATCCAAGCTACCTTGTTTGTAAAAGGTAGGCCTAAGAAAAAGGGACCTAAGGGAGAGAAGGAAGGAAAGGGTAAGTCTAAAGGATGGTCTAAAGCCCCTTGTAAGAGTAAGGTAATTTTTTGGAATTGTGGGAAACCAAGACATGTGAAGAAGGATTGAAAGAACAAGAAAGAAAGTTTTAATTCTTCTAAAGAGGAGTCCTTAGAGGATAGTAATGATGCATTGGTTATTTCAGCTAATATTGTTTGTGATAACTCTTTGCTTCATGTTTCAAAGTAATATTCAGGGAGAGGATGGTAGTCATGATTCCATGTGTAACTCGGTACCACAGTTCAGTGGGATTTGTTGGCAGTGGCGTGGATTCATCATTGGTAAGGTTATCTCCATGTGATTGGGGATATGGTTTTTTATTGGTTTAGAGTGGTTGCTATTATGTCATGGTTTACTCTTGATATGCATTTAGAGTTTGGCATATTACATGTTCTCTTGAGACCAAGATGTATGTTATGGTGCATGTGATCTCCTAAGAGGAGATGGTTAGATCATGGATGTCATGTTTATGCTCCTCATTCATGATTCATGATTGGTGCTTTGACATTTATCTTTTGTAATTCTCCTATGTATTGGGTACATTAATCATTTGCTTGATTACATCATGAAAGTGTTGTGTTGCATTTGGAGTTTGGCATGGATTGGTTGGTTATACATCCTCATGGATACTTGGAGAAATAGGTGAGGCTGGAGTTCTCTTATGGTAAGAGATATTTGTTGGAATGGTTACTCGTATGAAAAAAAAATCAATAGAAAAGACCAAGGACCCTACACCTTGGTTGAATGTGAGTTCAACACACTTGGTGGTTTAACATGCCTCCAAAGAGGCAGTTTGGATATAGAGGCTTGGGAAAGGTATTGGTTTGGTTGATAATGGGAAGGTATTAATTAAGAAAGTTGGCACTTTAATTAATGTTACACATTATCTTATGAAACCAAATAAGTTCTCTTGGTTTTAATCATTTTCTTGGAAGCTTCATGATTATGCAGGTTGCATTTGAAGTTGGCATGGATTGATTAGTTAGGTGTAGGAATGCCATTGGCCTTGATTCCTATACTTGTTTTATATTATTTCTTGTTTAGAATAATTACAATGTATAATGTCAAGTGGGAGAATTTTGGGAATAGGATGCCATTTAATTGCAATACTAAACATTATTTATTTCATGTATCTCCTAATTCCTTGGAATGTGTTCATCAACACTAAGATTAGGAAGAGATTAATATTTGATGAAATAATCATGTTAATTGGCATTTGTAATTAATTATAAATATTAGGAGTATGTGAGGGTGTCCATTATGACTTCCTAAATAATAGGGGCACATGCTGAGCCCACGTAGTAGGTGACACTCACCATGAGTTTAGTTAACTATTTAGAGTAAGAGATAACAGTTCTGAATGCATGTAAAGATCCTAGGAGTTAGGGTTTGATGTTTGCATGTATGAAGTTTAGTTCAGTTTAGTTCAGTTCAGTTCAATTTAGTTCAGAATTAGTTTAGTTTAGTTCAGTTCAATTTAGTTTAGTTCAATTTAGTTCAATTTAGTTTAGTTTAGTTCAATGTAGTTATGGTTCAGTTATCTTCAATTAGTTTTAGTTGAATGCTAGTTTACTTTAGTTAACTTGAAATGCATGGCTAATGACTTTAGTTACATGAAAGATAAAAGGGACTATCTCTAGTTAATAGGGGATGACCATTCTTGCATGGATGGTGTTGAGAAATGTTTCAATTAACAAGAAATGACTTGGAACCAACTTGGGCAACCAATTTGGCTTCTTGGTATTAACTCATTTGCATGTTGAGATTTTTTGAAAGGCTCAATTAAGTGGTACCACTTTTAGGCCCCTACTTTGAGGATGAATCCTTGAAGATATTTATAGAATAGAGGTTGAGTTGCTACTTCAATTTGGGACTCCCAAATGCATAAATATGAGGATTTGACATTGTTCTTCACGACATAACTCTATTTGCATGAGATAGGTGTACCTTTTAGGGATAGGTCTTGAGAATTGTAATTGTAACTCTTGTACAGTTTACAAATATGATTAAAGCCTATATATCTCAAGTAAGTTGAAGAGAGTTGGTATCAGTTTGTATTGTAGGTGTGAAGAAGTTTTGGTGTTCAGGAAAAAGAGGAATTCTCAAGCAAGAATTGGAGCTATTGTAATCTACTTCAGAGATTGAATAATAGAATAATTCTTGGTGGAGATTTTTCCTAAAAGGGTTTATCCATGGTATATGCTTGTGTAATATTTCTAATATCCTATTTACTTCTTCTATTAACTTTTTTCTACATTCTACAAAATAGAAAAATGAATTAATCAGATAATCACCCACAAAGAATTTGTAACAAAAGGAAAAGCTTATTTAGATCAGCAATATTAAAGTTTAACAAATTATTAAGCTAAGAAAACACCTCAATTTTCAACAGACCCTTCTTTCTCCTTTTAGGTGAAAAATCCTAGAAGTGCTAGAAAGGATTAGGGTACCAAAATCCTTTGTTACACTAACAAGCAATCAAGTATTTAGAAGAGTATTCAAGTTTCTTCAAGAGTATATTTTCAAGCATTCTATAGCAACATTCAAGCATTCAATGATCATTTCAAATATTTCATGCACCATGTTGTTTTAGAGATAACAATTGTGGTGTAGGATTTTGTGATTCAAGCAAGCATTATATTCAAGATCAACACCATTCAAGCAAGAATCAAATTCTACATCCATCGGAGCCACTACAAATATATTTGCATTACCTTATTACTAGGGTTTGGTGAGTTGTAACATTTTTATTTGTTCATTCATCATTCTCCATTCTTATTTTATTTCATTTCAAGGATTTATTTCCAAAACAAGGTTTGGCCAAGGCAAACCCCAATCCACTAACTCCCCAACATTTTTCCCTCTCCTTTGTGTGTGATTTGTAGGTCTAGGTTGTAGATTTCCTAAGGAGAAAGATTGGAGAAAATTTTTCAAGAGCTAAAAATTTGTCAAAGTTCTCATCAAGTCTTGGAGAACCTTGGAGAAGACCACATGTCACAATTCAGGGATTTGTATCTAGAAACCAATCAAGAAGGAAAAAGTAAATAGAGAAGAGTAGGATCATCTTTTGAAGTTGTAGAAAATCCCAACTAGACTGGTTCGCCACTTTTGGTGAATGAGTCCTAGTTCTAGTCAATTTTGAGTACTTTGCAAATTTGGATACCTTTTTGGAAGATTCATGTTCTTCCATAGTTTTCCAGAAAGAGGACCGATTCACCCAGCTTGGTGAATGAGTCCTAGTCAACAATAAGGTTAGATTTCCTAGTGTTCTAGACCTCCATTTAGCCATCTCAAACTTTTGAGGTCCATACCTTACTATCTTCAAGTTTTTGTTTCATTGCATTTACTTTATAGGTCATTTAGTGTTAATTTGCATTGAATTAGGTTTTTTCATTTTATCTTGTATTTCATTATCTTTTCCATGTTTAAACTTGGTGGTGAACCCCTCATTAGATCATATTCATCCCCTAGAATATCCTTCTTGTAATATATCTTTCTCTTTTGCATTGAGATCTCAAGGGTTTGTTCTTGAGTGAAAGTTAGTGAAAATTTCCCCTTTTAGGTACCTAAACCCTAAAGGTGGGAGAGAAAAAAAATTTCACCTTTCAATAGGTAATTAAACGAAATGATGAAATAACGAAATTGAAGCATGAACATGAAATCATGAAATTTTGATACCTTGCAAGTTATCTTGGAGTATAAACC
The DNA here is from genome assembly GCA_007258455.2 of Sequoia sempervirens. Lineage (NCBI taxonomy): Eukaryota > Viridiplantae > Streptophyta > Pinopsida > Cupressales > Cupressaceae > Sequoia > Sequoia sempervirens. The sequence continues at coordinate 595,226,538 of VDFB02271358.1, forward strand.
TACCAACTAACATGTAGTAGCCATGAAGAATGTAGATATTGATCTCAAATAAGATGTGTAACAATGCTTGCAAGTGGATCTTGAATGCTACATCAACTATCTTAGCTCAACAATATGTATGAATGCATTATTCTTTTGACATGATAAAATGATCTTGGATTGATACAATAAAATCTTGATAATTTTCCTTTGAATTCCTTTTAAAATACTCTTGAAGTGCTCTAATTGAAAAATTGAATGTTAGGCCTCTTGTAAACTTGCTAGGAGAAACAATGTGAACTAACCCCATATTTATACTATATCTAGAGATTAACCCCGAAATTCAAATAATTCAAGTCAACCTCAGATCTGAGATTTAAAATCATTAGAATCCTACCAAAATTAAATTTAAAAAGGGGTGTCCTATTCAAGGAGGACCCATTCACCACTAAAGGTGAATGGGTCCTAGCACAAGTTTCTAGGACCTTGCTTCAAGGGGTGGAAAGAACATCAAAAATTCACCTCAAATATGCATAGAAAATGTGGTTTTGTGTGGAAAGACCCATTCGCCACTAAAGGTGAATGGATCCTAGCACCATTTTCTAGGACCTTTATTTTTCAAAATTTAATGTTATGCAATCTGAATTATGGGTCTCAAGATAGATCTCTCAAAAAATGCAATTAAAACGACTTCAATTTGAATTAAAGGAGCCTATTAGGTCCAATCAATTAATGAAAGCCTAGATAATTGTGAAAGTGTACTACAACACTTTAGAACACCTTAACTAGGGTACAATTTAATTACACTTTATTAAAAAGGGGCCTAGATTAATGTGAATGTGTACAACACATTACAACACTAAACCAAGGCATTATTAAGTTAATTTTATGTCAATTATTCTCAAACTAAGTGTGAAAAAGAACTTTTTTTGACACTACATTTTTCCCCCACTTTAGTGAGAGTATGACCCCATGTCAAACTCACACTAAAGTAGACATTCAAGAAACATAAGTATGAAAAAATAACAAATATACATAGTCATAGCATATCAAAGGCCAACAAAAATAAAGAAAAACAAATGATCAAGGACAACCATTCCAACATGATGTGGAATGGGGTTGTTTGTGTAACATCATGAAAAAAAAATAGGATTAAAAAAAAAACAATGCAATCAAACTCAAATCATAAACTAAAGCTAAACAACAAAGCACAAAGGAAATTATAAACATAAACAAAGAGCAATCTCACCCAGTATCTACATCCTTCCGTGAATGACCTCAATTGCCCTTCTCCATTTTGCCATGACGATATTTTTGCCCTCATATTTTTAGTATGTGTGCAAGTATAGCCTTGATGTATGTGATTATAGCAAAATATCGAAGATTAAGAAGTGCTCCAAAAGTCATACAATTTTGGGAGGAGTTGCAATGATGAAAGCCAGGTCAAATTATAGAAAATTGATCATTTGAATGAGAGGCTGAGATCAAAAGATAGAAAAATGATTCAGATTAAAATATTTGACATGCATTGAGATAAAGTTAGTATTGATGTGAGTGATAAAACCTAAGAATATAGATCAAGATTAAATAATGATTTAATCTCTAGTTGAAAGTATTAAAAAATTAGAAGAATAATGTTTGCATAAAAAGGATAAAGATAGAATAAAGAAAATGATTTGTTTGAATGCATGCATAAATTAATTAATTAATTAAAGATATTTAATTAATACTTGTGTACATGCATAAGAGTTAAAACTAGATAATTGACTGGTTATGACAGAGTTTATTCATGAAAGACAGATAGTCATTAAATCAAGAGATAATTGACTGATTTAAATAGATCTCGAGTCACGTGGAAATGAATAGTTAGATAACTTAAACAATTATCTAAATATAGAAGAACATATTTGAAATAGGATTTTATGAATTAAATGATTATTTAATTCAACATTTGATGTTTAAGAGTTAAATTAAATAAATAAGATTTATTTAATTGACTGAAGAAAAGGTTAAAGGAATAATTAAATAATTAAAGTATTTATTTAATTATAGTTGAAAATATGATAAAGATAAATTAAATAAGAATTTATTTCATTTAAGAAAGAGGATAAAGTTAATTAATGACGTAATTAAATAAAGAAATTTATTTAATTAATCAAGATTTGAATAAAGATAATATGAATTAATTAAATAATTAATTTTATTTAATTAATAGAAGAATACATGTTAGAATGAATTAATTAAATAATTAAAAGTTATTTAATCAATAGATGAGAAAGGACTTTAGAAGGTAATTAAATAATTAACATTATTTAATCATGACCATGAAAAATTATGAAGAAATTGGAGTCGCAGACTTAGACCAAATTTTAGTGTCTACATTTTTTCCCTCTTTGATACAATGTCATTTCAGCATTATATCAAAGAAAATCGATCAAAAAAATGCCTCAGTTGTGCCTTAGTGTAGAATAGGTGAAGGTATGCCCCCTTAGGAAAACTGAAAAAATTTCAAAAAATTCCAAAAAAATTGGAAATAGTCTCAATTAGTCAATTTGATAGCCAGAAATGATTTTCGATACATGTACGGGTCAGTAGAAGTTGGAAGAATATGCAACCAATATACATGGTTGGAAAAAATTCCACCCAAAACCCTAGGTATATATATAGAAACTAAGTGAAAATCCAATTCATTTTCACCGTCAATGTTTAGAAATTGAGATTTTTGCTCTAGACTTCCTAGCCACCATGTCTCCAATTCCACACTCATAGCATCATGGATATTGCATTCGAATCTTCAAACAACCTATGGATGCGGAACCCCCGATATCTAGTCAAACACCGTCTCTTGAAATTTTCATTTTCACACTTTTTGATGCATTTAATTCACTTTTTAGATATGTGTCACTTTAGGAAGCACCGCATATGCATGTGTTCTCAATGCATATGTATTTGAAAGACCACATTTGTAAAATCAAGTAGAAGGTAGTGTAGGCATTTTAAAATTTTATCACATTTGAGTTTTATTGAACCGCACTTGTAAAATTACAATGCATATGTGCTTAGTAGTAGAGCATCTAGGATTTTATGACGCATTTGCTATTTTTAATGCACATGTGCATGTTGAATGGTCCATTATTTGGTCATGATTTATAGTTGTACACATTTTCATTTTGAACTTCATTTGCAAAGTAGAATTATGCAATTGAGTTGTGCAAAGCATTTGCAAATAAAATGACACATTTGATTGCAGAAAATTTTGAGATTTTGGACTATGATAGGTTGTTTGAATTCTCACATGAGGTATGCATTATTCCATTGTAGGTTGTACTAGATCCATTAAATAAGAGGGAGTCAATACCATTGACCTTTGATTTCTGAGATCAGTTGCAGAGCAGGGAGAAATTGTTCCTGTGGCACTTGGGTTTGCACCATGTCACTTTGATGCCCACTATCCAGGAAAACTGAGGTCTACTGACTACTCTCTATGAGTGGTGTCACTCCCAGACATTTTCATTTCATCTATTGATAGGTGAGGCAACAGTTACATTAGAGGATGTGTATAGGATTTTGAGACTACTGATTAAAGGAGCCAGGGTGATGTATGACATGCAAAGGGGATTTTGCCGAGATGTGCAGATATTATCATCATGATGACATTAGATAGTTGGGGATTGATCACTATGAGATTAGGTGGCATTTTCTAGCTGAGAGATATGCTAGGATAGATTGTTTCTTATGTACATTGATTGGGGGTAGTTCTTCTTGACCATCAAGGTCATGGATTCTGAGTAGGATAGGGAGAGATGTTAGTAGGCATGCTAGAGAGATGAGTGGTATATGCCTTGGGCCCTTTTTTTGTTGGCCATGTTTTACTTCCATTTGCATGATATTGCCTATAAAGAGGCACAGTCCATGAGTTGTGGTACCATGCTCATGATGGTATGGGTGTGGGAACACAGCTATTTTTTGTATGCCTGTCACAACCAAGCTATAGCAGGGATCACCTTATGCCTTCCGTTATGCAAGGGAAAACACCCAAACTCATACATGAGATACTAGTTATTATGTACATTCCATTGACACAATGGTTTAGTTCATTTGGATGCCCTACATGGATTTCTCACAATGGCTAGATGAGGATGGACACCTGGCATTCTGTCGTCAGACTTAGTATTTGATTGGTTGGAAAATTTCACATGTGCACATTATTGAGAGGCATTTTCTAGACCAGGTATTGAGATAGTTTGGAGAGGTTCAGGTGAGCCTCGAGGATGAGCTGAGTATGATAGATATTCCAGAGAGGTGACCTTGTGGGGACCAGAGATTCTAGTCACCATAGCAAAGCTAGAAATTGATGCTTTACAACCAATAGATGGGGGAGGGGAGGTAGAGCAGTGGATCTAGGTACTACAGATGCATATGACACCTTGTGGAGTAGTAATAGGCCAATTCCTTTCATAGATCTAGATCAGGATGCTCCTATAGAGAGGTATGGGACAGCACCGTGAGGTAGACGTGGGAGAGGTGGAAGAGGTGATGGCAGAGACAGGGGAGGAGGAGGTCAGATGGGTGGTGCTAGGGGAGACATGGTCATAGGGGATGAGACACACATTTTGCACCCATTCGTAGGAGGAGAGGGAGGGAGTGTAAAACCCCATCCCGCAACCTAGAGGATGATGCAACATTTTTTCCTTAAAAAGAGTAACAATGATGAGTGAAGTAAACTACTCTAACACATACATCCTCTAGGCCATACAACACATCTACATGTGAATTTCAAAAAACTTACAAAGTTATTCGAAAACATAGCATATGAAATTAAGTCATGATAACAACATACAACAAAGGATTAACCCATTGCATAATAATTAAACATGGAAATGTAATGAACATATTTCCATAACACTACTTCAAAATAATATATACAATTTTAATCTAATAATGAATAGATCATACATAATGTTACAATTACAACTCAAGGAATCCTCCTTGATTACAAATAAGGAAGAAAAATATATAGTGCCCCACTATTACAATGAATATAAGAGAAGTACAAATCCATAGAAACACATGAGCTCCTCAAAGTAGAAGATCTCGCCATCACGAACATGAAGAGAAAACCCAACAGTGTGAGGTGCACACCACCTAGTCATGTGGCACCTGTAGGACCAACCCCTGTGGTAGAAGATAGTAATAGGTAACCAAGACAAACCTACTACCTCTAGACACAAGAAAATTACAAAACCATATTGTACCAGTAAATACAAAGCAAAGGGTTACATTGCTTCCAGAATCACTAAATCAAGAACAACCACTATACAATACAAACTAACTATTGTCATAGGAGGAGTGTCATCACAAAGGTTGCATTGGTTATCCTAAGGAGATATTCCTAGGTCCTAACCCCCATCTTGGGTTATCTTGGTAACCTATTACAGACTCTGGCCCTAAATGCACACCAGTGTAGAATCGATTATCTTTCAAGAAGACAAGATAATGATCTTGCCATTCCATGCCTTCTTAACTCATCTCAAGTCTAACTCAATCCCTTGAGCCAATGAGTGAGGCTAAAAATCAAGTTAAATGTATTAACTACCCTTTCCCCTAATATAGGTTATTTAATTTTCATTGATTAATCTAACTTCCACACGAGTTATCCTGGGACCACTTTGTGTCCTGGCCCCTATTGAAAGAAACTCCCCTATCGACAACACAATAACTCATTCTACAACCCAAGGGTAGACAGTGTGTAAACTGATGATAACATAACACAAGAGATAACACATCCCTATGGATGTCCAATACTAAATCCAACTATGTGCACTACCCAAGGAAATCTCAAGGGCGAATAACAGAAATGACAACCCTTTCACAATTACAATCTAGAAGACTTATATTTTCTCTACAACAAATATCCCCCATAGTACCCAATTACAGAAATACTAGAAATTAAAATAAAAAATCTCATGTAATTAAAAGTGCTACCATTTGGATTTCCTAGATCCAATAGATAAATATCTCACACTAAATTATAACATTCAAGCATGATTCCAATTAATAAATCGACAACCAAATAAAACTGCACATTTAACCTCTAGTTTCACAACTACTCAAATCAAATAATTTCATTTCTCAATTAAAATAATTAATCATTTCAATTTAAAATCTCATGCTTGCATGCACTTAAATAAACATTCTTTGAATAAATTTACATCTATATTATCAAATTATAAAATCATTTTTTTCTATTCCAATATTCATTTAAAAATCATCTACTTGCCATCCAAGAACATCTCTTATAACAAAATCAATTTAAATAAATATATTTAAATATATATACATATATATATACATATATATATAATTATGTATATATAATTATGTATATATATGCATACAATTATATATATTATAAATATATTATTTAATATCTAAAAATAAATTAAATTTACAACCATAAAATATATATACACAAATATATATTTATATATATAATATACATATATATTATATATAATATATGATATATATAAAATATATATAACATATATTATATATAGTATATATATATTAAAAGAAACAATTACAAAATCTCAACCATCGCTGCAACGCATAGGACATTCCCTATGTGTGGGGGCGGCTACTATGCAGCCTTCCCCACAGGTCTACAACCTGTGAGCACTGTTGGGCACTGCCCACAATCCGCATCCCTTTGTGGGGTGGCTGTGGTAGCCCCAACCTCCACCATTTTCATAATTAATTTTATTAAACATTTCCCTACAAATTTTGTTGTACGGCGATTTCAAAAAAAAAAATTAAAATTAATTTCTTCTATAGTGAACTTTAAAATGTAAAGCAATATATGCATATTTATATATATGTATATATATAATATATATAAGTATGTAGAACCAAACAAAACCAATTGCCCAAAGGAAATTTTAAAACTAAATTTTCAACAAGAAAATAAGTAGACAAATTTACAGAGGTTTCCTAAATACTCAAATATTTCATTTTGAATTTTCTATTGCTTAAAAGTCATTTCCTACAAAGATCTAAATCTTTCACAGAAATTTACCAATTTTCTATAGAAAAAAATAAATTCAATTTTCTAGAAAGGTGTTTTCTAAGCTTTGATATAAATTCAATGAAGGTTCTATAATTCCACTATAATTTCCTTTTGTATAAATCTATTTCAAAAATCAATTTACATAGAGGATCTAAATTGTTTTTGTACAGAGGTTGTAACAATCATGACAATTTCTTTCAAAAAAAAAAGCTTCTAAAATGAAATAGATTCTCTTCTAAGCTTTTCCAATTTGCTATAGAATAATAATTTAACTTTTCTCTTTCAGATTAAAATTAACAAAGTAATAAAGAACCTTTTCCAAAAGATTGGATGATTCAAAGATTGATGTCGAGCTTCCCTTTAATCTTCAATATGTCAAAGCTGCCAAAGCTTCCTCCTGAAGAATTACCACTTCCCAGAGAACAAAAATAATCCACATCCAAGAATACAACAAACAAGATTCCTAAAATTATTAGAGAGCTTCTAAGATTTACAATTGCTTCAAACCACAAAACAATTCTCCCATTTCCAAAAACCTCTCTTTTTTTGCGTGAAAACAACTTCCTCTTTTCTCACAAATTTCAATCAATTTCTTCGGAAATCAATTTTAAGACAATTAGAAAACAAAACTTTCTAACTTCTAATTAACACAACAAATATCTTTTTCTTTAACAACCAAGATATTTCTAAGATCTTTTCCCAAAATATGCATTTAAAATTAAAAACAATTTATTTAATTCAAATCACATTTAAATCACTTATTTATTTAAATCCACATTTAATCTAATAATTAAAATTACTTTATAATAACTTAAATTAAATTTATTTATTTATTTATAATCAAGTCTCCATATTAATTAAATACTCAATCACAACTTATAATTTAATCCTTACAATTTAAACTTGCATGATAAATAAAATACCAAGACCAACATGGATAAAGAACATGACCAAAACATGGATTGACAACACACTGTGCTAGGGTAAAGGTTTGACAAGGTTAACCAGTTACTATCTCCAAATCAACATTATTGTTGAGTAGTGGACACGCTTAGACCTATGAAACTAGGTGAAGTCATCATCTGGTACCTGCAAACCTACAAATAAAGTAAATGTTTTACATGTATCCAGATAATAATTCATACATACCATGAAGAGAGAATCATAGAAGTCACAAGGCACTCGCAAGCGAGTGATGTAATACCATTCTCTTCACCAATACAATGTCACATCAACTAACGAGATAATATATCAATTAAACTATAATGAGCATATATATCCATGTCATCTCAACTAAGCATTTATGCAAACATAAAGCATATCAAACATAATCACCATGCATATAATGTATCATCACATCAATCTAGTCTATCATCGCTCCACTATAAGTGATAGAATAACAGTAACATAAAATAAGGTCTAACAAAGTATTTGGGTTGTCAAAGAAAACATAAAAAATTGGAGGGGTGTCACATCCTCTACCCCTAGGATCAGGCTTACTCTTCGAAGCCTACAAACAAATAAGGGTAGAGCTCCCTCATCCTGGTAGCATCCTCCCATGTAGTAGAAGTGTCATCTCTAGGATTCCACTAGACCCTCACCTACTCAATATTTTGACCCTTGAGGGTGAGTCTCCTATGCATGGTAACAACCACGGGCTCCAAAGCTAGTTGCTCATCCTCTACCTATAAAGCAGTCCAATAAAGGATATGAGAAATGTCTAGATGATAAGATCTAAGTACAAAAACATGGAACACATCGTGGATGCCCGAGAGATTGGGCGGTAAAGTAAGGTAGTAAGCAACTGGCTCAATCTTCTCCATAATCTTGAAAAAGGCCACAAAAACTAAAGGTGTGAGCTTAGAACCCTTTCCATAATGGATTGGACTCTTTCTCAATCATACTCACAAGAAAACTTGGTCACCTAAAAAAAATTGGTGATCCACATGGTGTGCATCCTCTTACTTCTTCTACCTATCCTATGCAACTACTAAATTCTCTCTGATCTGAACCACTTGCTGCTCCATATCCTAAAGCATATCAGGACCCAATAAAATCTTGTCCTCCAACCTATCCCAACTCAATGGAATCCAACATAGCCATCCATACAAGGCCTGAAAAAGGTGCCATTCCAATAGAACTTTGAAACCCATTGTTATAAGTAAACTCTACAAGATAGAGATAATCCTCCCATTGTGTTTGTTGGTCCATTACATACATATGAAACATATCTTCAAGGATCTGACTGGCCCTCTTAATCTATCCATCCATCTTGGGGTGATACGCTAAACTGAAGTTCAACTGTGTCCCCATAGCATGTTGTAATGATGTCCAAAGAGCCAAACAAAGCATAAGATCCCTTTCAAAAATAATTTGACATGGAATACCATGCAACCTCAAAATGTCCTCCATGAAGACTCTAGCAACTAACGAAGTGTTATAGGAGTAATGGATAGGTGAGAAGTGTGCCACCTTCGTCAACCTATCCGTTGTCACCATAATCACAACATATCATTGCAAAAAGTTGGGTAAACCAATAATGAAATCCAATGAAATGATGTCCCATTTCCACTCAGGAACCAAATGAGGTTGTAGAAGACTAGCCAAATGTTGGTGTTCAACCTTAACTTGCTAACACTCCAAACATCATGATACATAATAGGCAATATCTCACTTCATACCTACCTAGAAGTAAAGCTATCATAAATCAACATACATCTTCTTCACTCTAGGGTGACCTAAATAAGTTGCCCAGTGTGCCTCTATCAAAATCAAGGTAAGAAGACCTTCCAAAGATGGAACAAATATACATCCCATGTATCTCAATAACCCATCTATCTCCAAAGAATATCCTAAATACCTACCCTCCAAAGTCCTACCTGACGCAATCTCAGACCTTACCTCTTGGTACCAGCTATTTTTAGGAAGTGCAGTAAGAATCTAGCTCCTCAAATCCATAGTATGAGTCATCTTAGATAGTTTGTGCCTCTATCTATTGAGAGCATCAGCCACAACGTTCTCCTTCCCTCGAATGCATTTCACCTCAAAATCATACTCACAGAGGAACTCCATCCATCACCTTTTCCTAGCATTAAGGTTAGGTTGTGTGAAGATGTACCATAGACTCCAATGGTCACTATGTAACTCAAAATGGTGCCCCAACAAGAAATGTCTCCATCAAGTCAAAACATGCACAACTGTAGCTAACTCAAGATCATGCATGGGGTAGTTCAACTTGTGATCATTGAGCTTGCGTGACTCATATGCAATCACTCAGCCTTCCTACATCAATACCACTCCTAACCCCTCCAAAGATGCATCTGGACATATAACAAAGTCTCCTATAGGATTAGGTATCACGTGGATCGATGTGCTAGTTAACCTCTCCTTCAATGTCTAAAATGCAGCCTCGCTTTACTCTGACCAATCAAACTTCTTCCCTTTCCTCTGAAGAGAAGTGATAGGATTTTCTACCCTAGAAAATTCTTGAACAAAATGCCTGTAGTAACCTACTAGCCCCATAAAACTATGTATCTCTGCCACATTCATGGGCACAATCCAATCCATGATTGCCTAGATCTTAGCAAGATCCACTGCAATGCCATCTCCTAATATAACATGACCAAGGTACTTGACCTCAGTTTTGAACTCACATTTGGACAAGTTGGCATACAACTTATTATCCCTCAAACACTATAATGCCTGCCTCAAATGTTCCTCATGCTCCTCAACTATCCTTGAATAAATCAATATGTCATTGAGGAATACCACTACAAATCTATATAGGTATGTGTGAAAAACATTGTGCATCAAGCTCATGAATACAGATGGTGCATTTTTCAACCCAAATGGTACCACTATAAACTCATAGTGACTGTATCATGTGTGAAATGTTTTCTTATGAATATCAGACTCCACAATCTATAACTGATGGTATTCTGACTTAAGATCAATCTTAGAAAAGACTATAGCACCCCTGACCTGATCAAACAAGTCATTGATCCTAGGTAGAGGATATCGGTTCTTGATGGTGACCTTATTTAACTATTGGTAATCTATGCACAGATGAAAAGAACCAATCCTAGGTAGAGGATATCAGTTCTTGATGGTGACCTTATTTAACTATTGGTAATCTATGCACAGATGAAGAGAACCATCCTTCTTCTTCACAAATATCAGTAGTGCTCCCCAAGGTGAAACACTAGGTTGGATGAAACCCTTCTCCAACAAATCCTCAAGCTACAAGAGGAGCTCTTTAAACTCTTGAGTCATCATATAGTATAGGGCTTGTGAAAAGGGTTCGAAACTAGGTAAAAGATCAACCTTGAAGTCTATGTCATGCTGAGGTGGCCTCCTTGGAATATCATCTAGAAAAACATCTACATACTGCTTAGGTATGGGGTGGCTATCTATAGACACCTTCTCCTCTCTATCACCCATCTCCAAGTCATCTACTATCAGTAAATAACTAACATCCCTAATGAACACATCTTCTCAGCTACATAGCTAAGATCATCCTCAATGATATAGGTCTTTGGACCCCTACTAACTCAACCTCACTACCAAATGCATCAATGCATCATATCAACTTGCGTCGACTATCAATCATGGCCCTATGAGCATCAAGCCAATCCATCCCTAGGACAACGTCATAGGAACCTAATGGTATGATGTGGAGATCTGTAGTAATGTGGAAAAAAAAATCTCTAGTCTACAATTTGGTACATAGGAATGTACTACAACTCTAACACCAGATGCTAATTCAACCTACCACTTACCCTCTTGCCTTACTACCCATAGTCAATCATGTGCCATGATGGACGATGAATTAAATGAGTCAAAGGCTCTTGAATCAAACAAAATGGTAACTCTATTACCCTACAACATACCAGTAGTCTCCACCACTATGCTCTAGTGATCATCTTGGTAGTTATCAACCACAGTAAATACATGATGTCATTTGCCTGCATCTCCAATAGTTGGCTCTGACGCCGCTAGCCTCTATGTATATCTCAATGTGCCCTTATTGGGACATTGTTAAGATATGTGACCCTGTTGGCCACAAGCAAAACACCTAGTACCCCCGCCAAAACCTCTACCTCTAGAAGGCACACTAGACTATTGCACACTACCCCTAAAGGTAGACTAAGTACTCTGTGCTAGTTGTGCATTACTAAAGCATTTGACATGCCTCTAGTTCTGGTCACCCCCTGACTGATATTTGTCATTCTATCTAGGTGGAAAATCCTTTCATTTTCCCTATGAGTTCTAGTATTTTCCACTCTGTGTTGGTGTCTATTGTGCCCTAGGTGGTCTAGCTCCCTGAGTTTGACCACTATGTGCACTAGGCCCTGCAACTAAAGTGCTTCCCACCTATACTCCAACATGACCACCCAATTCCATCGCCAAATTCTCCTCTACAAGTCTGTCCTTATCTACCATGGTCACCATAGTATTGGGTTCAAAAACCTGCACACCTCCATTGATCTAGGAATTTAAGCCCTTAAGAAAGTGTTGCACCAACTTTCCCTCATCATCACCAATTCCTGTGTATTGTTTGAGCTTGTAAAAATGATGCTCATATTGTTCCATTGACATAGTCATCTGTCAAAGTATGGAACTCATCACCATGATGCTATCACCAATGATTGGAGAGAAATATAGCATGGAACCTCTCAAGAAACATCTCCCAAGATATGGTATCGATATCAATATGGAGCTTCTACTCCTCCAATCTCCACCATGTGGAAGCAAAGCCTCTCAGGTACATAATCACACATATGGTTCTGGTGTTGCTACCATATGGGTGCATAGAAAAGTATCTATTCAGGTCAATCATCTAGGTCTCAGCCTCTACATTGTTGCCTAATCCATAAAATAAGGGTGGTCAAGCTCTAAGTAAATCTCTCATGTGTACAACTACAACTACCTCTAACTGAGTTGGTAGATCCCTCTCTCTAACAAAAATTTTCTCTACTTCCTACCTCAGTCCAAGACAAGCAAAAGTATCCTCCAACAACTGACACAACTGAGCACCTTCGACCCTTGGTGGATCTAGATTTTGTATACCACCTCCCAGGATGTTTTGGGAAGCCTATTGTTCCTCACAGTCTGAATCATGTGAGAAACATGTGGAGGTGAGTTTTGTTGACTACCTCCATGTATGGCCACAACCCACGACCTCTACCTCTCCTAGGTGGCATGATCCTACAAAAAAACACCAAGGTGTAAGACAAGATATGCAACAAAAATCCTACACAAACAACTTAATGGTTTCCAAATTAACCCAGAGTTCCCAGTGCTTAAACCTAGGCTTTGATACCAGGTGTAAAACCTCATCCTGCAACCTAGAGGATGATGCAAACTACGGAAGCACAACTAATTTTTTTCCTTAAAAAGAGTAGCAATGATGAGTGAAGTAAACTACTCTAACACATACATCCTCTAGGCCACATAACATGTCTACATGTGAATTTCAAAAAACTTACAAAGTTATTTCCATAGATACAACACCATTTCAAAATGATATACACTTTTAATCTAACAATGAATAGATCATACATATTGTTACAATTACAACTCAAGGAATCCTCCTTGATTATAAATAAGGAATACAAATATATAGTGCCCCATTGTTACAATGAATATAAGATAAGTACAAATCCATAGAAACACATGAGCTACTCAAACTAGAAGATCCTACCATCACGAACATGAAGATAAAACCCAACAATGTAAGGTGCATGCCATCTAGCCATGTGGCACTCGTAGGACCAACCCCCATGCTAGGAAATAGTAACAGGTAACCAAGACAAACCTACTACCTCTAGACACAGGCAAAGTACAAAACCACACTACACTAGTAAATACAAAACATAGGGTTGCACTACTTCTAGAATCACTGAATCAAGAACAACCACTATACAATATAAACTAACTATTTTCATAGGAGGAGTGTCATCACAAAGGTTGCATTGGTTATCTTAAGGAGATCTTCCTAGGTTCGGACCTCCATCTTGGGTTATCCTGGTAACCTCTTACAAACTTCAGTCCCACATGCACACCAATGCAGAATCGATTATCTTTTGAGAAGATAAGATAACTATCTTTCCAATCCAGGCCTTCTCGACTCATCTCAAGTCTAACACGAGCTCTTGATCCAATGAGCGAGGCTAAAAATCAAGTTAAATTTATTAACTATCATTTCCCCTAATATAGGTTATTTAATTTCCACTAATTAAACTAACTTCCACATGAGTTATCCTGGGACACTTTGTGTCTGGGCCCCCATTGAAAGCCACTCCCTTATCGACAACACAATAACTCATTCTACAACCCAAGGGTAGATACTACACAAACTGATAATAACATAACACAAGAGATAACACATCCCTATGGATGTCCAATACTGAATCCAACTATGTTCACTACCCAAGGAAATATCAAGGGTGAATAATAGAAATGGCAACCCTTTCACAATTACAATTTGGAAGACTTATATTTTCTCTACAAAAAATATCCCCCATAGTACCGAATTATAGAAATACTAGAAATTAAAATAAAAAATCTCATTTAATTAAAAGTGCTACCATTCGAATTTCCTAAATCCAATAGATCAATATCTCACACTAAATTATAACATTCAAGCATGATTCCAATTAATAAATTGACAACCAAATAAAACTACATGTTTAACATCCAATTTCACAACTACTCAAATCAAATAATTTCATTTCTCAATTAAAATAATTAATCATTTCAATTTAACAACTCGTGCTTGCATGCACCTAAATAAACATTCTTTGAATAAATTTACATCTATATTATCAAATTATTCTATTCCAATATTCATTTAAAAATCATTGACTTGCCATCCAAAAACATCTCTTATAACAAAATCAATTTAAATAAATATATTTAAATATATATATATATAATTATATATAATTATATATATACATACATACAATTATATATATAATAAATATATTATTTAATATCTAAAAATAAATTATATTTACAACCATAAAATATATATACACAAATATATATATTTATATATATGTATATAATATAAATATATATTATATATAATATATGATATATATAAAATATATATAACATATATTATATATAGTATATATATATAATATATATATTGAAAACAACAGTTATGAAATTGCAGCCATCACTGCAATGCACAGGCTATTCCTTGTGTGTGGGGGTTAGCTGCTACGTAGCCTTCCCCACAGGGCTACAACCTATGAGCAATGTTGGGCACTTCCCATAGTCTGCATCCCTTTGTGGGGCAGCTGTGGTTGCCTAGGCATCCACCATTTTCATATTTTTTTTTATTAAAGATTTCCCTACAAATTTCACCATATAGTGATTTCAAAACAAAATAATTTTTTTTTAAATTAATTTCTTCTACAAGGAACTTTAAAATGTAAAGAAATATATGCATATTTATATATATAAGTATGTAGAACCAAACAAAACCAATTGTCTAGAGGCAATTTTAAAACTAAATTTCTACAGGAAAATAATTAGAAAAATTTACAGAGGTTTCCTCAATCGTCAAATATTTCATTTTGAATTTTCTATTGTTTAAAAGTCATTTCCTACAAAGATCTAAATCTTTCACAGAAATTTAACATTTTCTATAGAGAAAAATAAATTCAATTTTCCAAAATGATGTTTTCTAAGCTTTGATATAAATTCAACAGAGGTTCTATATTTCCACTATAATTTATTTTTGTATAAATCTATTTCAATAATCAATTTACATAGAGGATCTAAATTATTTTTCTATAGAGGCTATAACAATCACGACAATTTCTTTCAAAAACAAAAGCTTCTAAAATGAAAGAGATCCTCTTCTAAAATTTTCCAATATGCTATACAATTATAATTTAACTTTTCTCTTTCAAATTAAAATTAACAAAGTAATAAAGAACCTATTTCAGAAGATCAGATGATTCGAAGATTGATGTCAAACTTCCCTTTAATCTTAAATTTTTCAAAGCTGCCAAAGCTTCCTCTAGAAGAATTGCCACTTCCTAGAGAACAGAAATAATCCACAGCCAAGAACACAACAAACTAGATTCCTAAAATTATTAGAGAGCTTCTAAGATTTACAATTTCTTCAAACCACAAAACAATTCTCCCATTTCCAAAAACCTCTCTTTTTTTCCAATGAAAACAACTTCCTCTTTTCTCACAAATTTCAATCAATCTCTCTAGAAATCAATTTTAAGACAATTAGAAAACAAAATCTTCTAACTTGCAGTTAACACAAAAAATATCTTTCTCTTTCACAACCAAGATATTTCTAAGATCCTTTCCCAAAATATGCATTTAAAATTAAAAACAATTGATTTAATTCAAATCACATTTAAATCACTTATTTATTTAAATCCATATTTAATATAATAATTAAAATTACTTTATAATAAATTAAATTAAATTAATTAATTAATTTATAATCAGGTCTCCATATTAATTAAATACTTAATCACAACCTATAATTTAATCCTTACAATTTAAACTTGCACGATAAATAAAATACCAAGACCAACATGGATATAGAACACGACCAAAACATAGACTAATGACAAACTGTGCTAGGGTAAAGGTTTGACAAGGTTAACCAATTACTATCTCCCAATCAACATTACTGTTGAGTAGTGGACACACTCAAACCTGTGAAACCAGGTGAAGCCATTTTCCGGTACCTGCAAACCTATAAACAAAGGAAATGTCATACATGTATCTAGATAATAATTCATACACACCATGAAGAGAGAATTACAGAAATCACAGGGCACTCACAAGAAAGTGATGCAATACCGTTCTCTTCACCAATACAATGTCACATCAACTGATGAGATAATATATCAATTAAACTAAAATGAGCATATATAGCCATGTCATCTCAACTAAGAATTTATGCAAACACAAAGAATATCAAACATAATCACCATGATATAATGTATCATCACGTCAATATAGTCTATCATCACTCTACTTCCAATGATAGAATAACAATAACATAAAATAATGTCTAACAAAGTATCTAGGTCATCAAAGAAAACATAACAAATTGGAGGGGTATCATAGGGAGAGGATGTTCCCATGCTTGAGGTTGGTGGGGGTGAGGAGGAGGTCGATGTTGGGGTTGGTGGTGAGGAGCATGTAGCAGAGGAGGACATTTTGGAGGAACATGCAGAGGAGGAGGTGGTGAGGGAGGAGGTAGAAATAGATGCTCTTGGTATACTTGTTGGCTACCAGGATGACAATGAGGAGGAGGAGGATATGGATGACTAGGAGTGGGAGCTCTGAGATAGGATCCTAGAGGAGTTGGAGGATGATGGGAGGGAATGGCCATGGTAGGATGACACAGGTTCTGTTGATCAAGTTGTATCATATTTATGAGCCTAGGTAGCATCCCTTGAGGAGAGGTTGAGTGCTTTGATGGTCAAGTGAGACTTGTTACAGATGGAGAGGGACATGGCCTATATGGATAGAGACCACTCCATAGCTCAGAGATAGGAGACCAAGCAGAGGTTTGCATAGATTACAGCCCTTGGCAATGGGTCATCGGTCACTTTTTCACAGGATTTGGTTAGATCAGTTGAGAGAGCCACCTACTATAGGGACCTACTACAAAGGGAGTTGTGGGACCTCACAAGACTGGGCCATATGACAGGCCCCCTTCTACACACAGGTCATCAGGATCTCATTATTAGTCGCCCTCACATTCTCCACATGGGAGCAGTGGGAGTTCTAGATAGGGACAGGTATTGATATTTATTGAGACATTGTATTTTGATCATAGAGCTTGTGGGCTTCATTTTTATTAATATATTATGGCATTGTGATGTGACACTTTTTGAGATATATATATATATATATATGATTTTGGCGATGATTCCTATGATAGGTAGTCTTTTATTTATGCATGTGCTCTATATGATATGTTATTGTCTATTTAATATTCCTATGTTATGGATGATCATATTTACATTATGATGTGTTTATGCAACGTATTATGTGATGTTTATTCTATATGATGATATATGCATTTACTTTCTATGGTATGGATGGATGTTATGTATGTCATTTATGATTACGAGATGCAATGAGATTTTTATATATACAATGCTATCTACATGTGATATTATATGTTTGATGATGATGGATGTAATGTGATGCATATATGATAGGGAGGCTGGAGGAATCAACCATAGATTCTTGCACTAGGCCTTTTCATAGACCTCCTTGGTGTATTTTGCTGCTCCACCTTAACCTATAGAAACACTACCTTGTCTAGGTTCCCCTATTTCTCCTAGCCAACCTCACCATCTTAACAAATTTTTCTCAACCAAAAAAATCCTTAGTTCAACACTTCACTCTTCCTTAGCCTTTAATACCCTAAAGACTAGTCTTCCCACAACACTTAAAGAGGATCTTGCAGGGGTGTGGGTTTGTTTTCAATAGCTTCAAAATAGTTTCCTAGGTCCTAGGAAGGTTTTCCAAGACTCTACTTTTCACCGCTTGTAATGGAACCCTCATCTAGGGTTAGGAAGGCTAGTAGCCTTTGAGCCCTATTAGGTCTCCAATTCTAAGAAATCTGGATATTGTTCTTGACTTTTCAAAACAAACCCCAATCTTTTTCTTGGATTCTCATTCCCTAAACCTACCTCTCAAGGAATTTTGGGGTCTTGAGGCTTAGCAGGCCATACAATGCATTGTTCTTAGAAATGAGTCTAAACTAGGGTTTCTAAACTGTTCAAAGTTGTTTATGGACTATCAAAAAGTCCTCCTCCTAAATGGATTGATAGACCCTCCTCCTTATCACCATACAAGGCCAAGACCTTCCCCTAAATTCTCCAAGAATAATTTCTCAAAAAGCCTTACGTCCCTGCAAGTTATCCATGTTGTACTGTAGCCTTTCCTAGTTGGGCTCTTCACTATCTTGCCTAGGGCAAGGCTTTTCTCCTAGCTCTTGCAACCCAAAAAAACCTAACACCTACCATATTTACAAGCACAGAGTCTAGGCACATTTCCCAAAATTCCATACAATTTGTACATAGGGAAGGTGCTCTAGAGCACGATTTCTTTCCAAGCTGCCTATTACAGGCCTGAAAATGACAGTGAGCTAACTATTTACAAATGACAAAAGAAAAAGATTTACACAAATAGAAAAATGACACTTCAACCTTGCACAATATTAATACTACATACTACAAACAAGATGATAGCAGAGTTATGCCATTAAGGTTCAGTTTTAACACAAAAACATAGAAAAACTATCTTTTTAACGTTGTTTCCTTCAATCTTCAAATATGTCACACAATAACAATGCTTCTGACTCTGCCTTAGGGTCAATTCATGCCTTAAATAGGCTTCCAAAATAGTTTATATGCTTGGTTCAAGCTTCTAGATGACCTAAAAATGCAATTTATAAAACCCAATGTGTTTCCAAACACCTTGCCAACTCTAGACAACTTAACACAATGATGTTGTAAAGCTATTGAACACTTATCACCTTCTTTCCCAAAGTTAAAAAACAACCCCAAGCACCTAAAACAATGGTCAACATGACCTTATGATAGCACAACAAAATTTGGACTTCAAGCAAAACTCCAACAATAATCCTTTCCTAGGTGCTCCTGCACCATTCTCCCCCTCTCAGCACAAACAACTAAGGATTGGAAGGAGGGATCAGATACATATCAATTCCTTGCTTCTTTAATTTTTCTTCTTCTACCCAGGTAGCTTTAGAATCATTCTTATCCTTCCATTTGACAAGATGCTCCATGTACACCTTGTGCCTTGTAGCCTTCTTCACTCTTGACTACAAGATATTCTCTACTTGTAGCTTGTCTTGATGAGGGAAGGGTACATTGCTGATGTCCTTGAGAACTTCCTGACTATTCTAATCCACATCCTTGACTTATCCCATGTACTTGATCAAGTCAGCTACATTGAACACTAGAGAGATGCCCAAATCTGATGGTAACTCCACCTTGTATGCATTCTTGCCATATTTGGCCAATACCTTGCATGGACCCACTCTTTTCATCTATAACTTAGTTTCCATTCCCTTCTACAATCTATATTTGTTGAGGTGGACCATAGCATAGTCCCCAACTACAAATTTTACATCCTTGACAAATCAACTTTCTCCTTCAACTTTTGGGTTGCTATTGTGACTTTTCTTGACCTGCTCGTGAATCTCCTTCATGGTTTGAGTGAAGCCTTCGGCATGTCCACTCCTATTCTCCATAGATCCAAGGTCTCTAAGTTCACAAATGCCTCTTGGGTGTATCCCATACACAACTTCGAAAGGACTCTTTCCTGTAGTTCTATTAACATTGTCATTGTAAGCATATTCAGCTTGGGAGATAACCATATCCCATGTCTATCCATACTCCTTGGTTAGACACCTTAGAAGATTACCCAACACTCTGTTAACCACCTATGTTTAACCATCGGTCTGAGGATGGTAAGCTAATCCAAAAGATAGGTTTGTTCCCAATCTACTCCATAGAGTCTTCCAAAAGTGACTCATGAACTTCACATCTCTATCAAAAGCAATGCTTAGAGGCAAGCCATGGATCCTAACAACTTCCTTGAAGAAAAGATGAGCTATGTAGCTGGCATCATGAGTAGTTTTGCAAGGAATGAAGTGACTCATCTTGCTAAATCTGTCCACCATCACATAAACACTGTCAAAACCAGTCTTGGTCTTGGGGACACCTACCATAAAATCCATGCTCACACACTCCCATGGTCTATTAGGAATGGGCAGGGGTTGATATAATGCTAGCTCCTCCTTTAGCTTTCATGCATATAACGTATTGTTCCACATATTTTCTGACATCTCTTGCCAACTTAGGCCAGTAAAAGAATCTTTGTACTAGCTCTAAGGTCTTAATGATGCCAAAATGCCCACTAAGAATGCCATTATGCTTTTCTTGAATCATATTTTCCCTCATTGACCCTCTTGGAACACATAACTGATTACCCTTAAATAAAAGTCCATTTTGCAATGTATACTCAAAATATTGGCTATGAAATTTATTCTCAAAATCAGAACATACCTTATAAGCTTCTGAGAAGTCTTCATCTTCACCATAGAGGTCTTTGAAACACTCTATTCCAATGCTCTTCAGCTGTATTTCTTGCACTATTAGCAACCTTTTGCTTAATGCATCTGCCACCTTGTTCATTTTCCCTTTTTTGTGCTTGATGGTAAAAGTAAAAGCTTGGATGTATTCCATCCATTTCAAGTGCCTATTACTTAATTTCTCTTGGGTGTTGATATAACTAAGTTCCTGGTTATCAATAAAGACCACAAACTCTTTGGGCAACAAATAATGCCTCCACTTCCTAAGGGACTGTACTAAAGCATATAATTCTAGATCATAGGTAGAGTACTTTTGCTTGGCTTCATTGAGCTTTTCACTAAAGAAGGCTATAGGCTTACCTTCTTGACTAAGTACTCCTACTGCTACTCTACTTGCATCACACTCAACTATGAACAACTTGTCAAAACTAGGCAATAATAGAATTGGTTGAGTTTCCACTTCTTGTTTCAGTTTTTCAAACCCTTTATTAGCCTCTTGAGTCCACTTAAACTTTGTTTTCAAACCACATTTGATAGTATCTAGGACTATGTTATGAAATAACTTGCACAATGGAAGAATATGATATGAAATATGCTGCAAATACTTGATAATAACTGAGAATAACAAGCCACTTCGAGGGGGAAAACCTCCAAATATCTCTAATGAGAACACACTTCACAACTTGATGATGAAATAAGACTCACAACCTCCTATATATACCTATTTATGCCAAGGATATCACCAAGGCCGACTTAGACACACCTATATAAGACTTAGGCCGACCTAAACAACTAATTAACAATATACTAATGATAATATGACTTAATAGAGAGTTAAGATAGCCACAAGCCGACTATTCATAACCCGATGTACAATAATATTAAGGGCGTAGTAGACTAGTGCACATATGCCACTAAAATTCCTTATGAATTTTCTATAGAAATGAGCTAAACCATGAAAAATTCTTACCTCTGTTGCTATGGTTGGTGTAGGCCAGTTTAGGATAGCTTCCACCTTGCTTGGATCCATCTTCAACATTCCTTGGGATACTACAAACCCCAAATACACAAGTTCCTGCTTGAATAACTCACACTTCTCAAGATTGATGGCCAACTTCTCTTCTTGCAAGCTTTTAAGAACCATCTCCACATGCTTGAGGTGTTCATCTGTTGTCTTACTAAAAATTAGTATGTCATCTAGGTAATACTACTACAAAGATCCCTATGAAATCCTTAAGCACTTCATTCATCAGTCTCATGAATTTTCTAGGGGCATTGGAGAGGCCAAATGGCATCACTTTCCACTCATATAACCCATCATTTCTCTTAAATGATATCTTCCACTCATCACCATCCTTAATCCTGATCTGATGGTACCCATTCTTGAGATCCAACTTAGTGAAATACTGTGCTCCTCCAAGGCAATCCATCAAGTCTTCTATTCTAGGAATTAGAAACCTATACCTAATTGTGATTCTATTTATTATTCTAGAATCAGTACAAAGTCTCCACTTACCTCCCTTCTTTGTTGCTAAAACCACTAGCACAGCACATGGGCTAATGCTCTTTTGAATTAGTCATTGATCCAATAATTCTTGCACTTGCCTAGCTACCTCTAGGTTCTACTCAGGTGTAAGTTTATATGCTTCCTTTGTAGGAAATGAGGCTCCAGGTATGAAGTCAATTTGATGACTTATTGCTCTCTTTGGTGGTAAAGTTGGAGGTGTTCCATCACTGACTATGCTCTTGTACTTATCAAGTAACCTTTGGACTGCTTTTGGTAAGACTGTCCTTTCAACCTTTTCTTCCTCTTTGGACTGCATCATGATCACATACCCTTCATTTCCTTGGTGTAGGTCCTTAAGGAACTCCTTACCATTGCTCAACATGATGTTAGGTACCTTTGACTGTCCTTCATCTTCCTCTATCAATGATTTTAGTTTGAAGGTTCTTCCATCCTTCTTGAATAAGATGGTGTTCTCCTTCCCATCATAAATGGCACTTATATCATATTTCCATGGTCTGCCCAGTAGTAGATGGCATGAATCCATGGGTAATACATCACAAACTAGCTTATCTTTATATCCTCCAATTGAAAATTCCACTATTACTTGCTCATTAACCAAAACACTCTACCCTTTGTTCAGCCATGTGACCTTGTAGGGATTAGTATGAGGTGACTTCTCCAATTTCAACTTAGCTACTGCCTCCTCTGAGAGTATATTGTCTGTTGAACCTAAATCTACAATGACTTTGCACACTTTTCCAAGTATCTTGCACCTTACTCTAAAAAGAGCTCTTCTTTTCTTAGGCTCCTCTTTGACTGGCTCCTTGATCAGAACTCTATTAAACATCAGATTCTCTCCTACCTCAGACTCTATGTGACTAATCTTAGATGCCTTACAACTCATATTGTCCTCTTGTGTATAGGCCACTCTCTTTTCATTGCTTGATGGTGATGCTTTCTCTGGGAACCTATAAGTTGGATGTCCCATTTGACTACAATGATAACACTTCATGTTTTCAAAATAAGAGTTGCTCCTACCTACTCCTCTTCCTCTATTTGAGCCTCCTTGAGGTCCTCTTCCTCTGTTGTATCCTCTTCTTGAAGATGTTTCACCTCCATGCTAAGTGAGCTTTTCTTCTCCTTGGTTTCTTTGGTCACTGCCTCTTCCTTGGTAACCACCATGCTGTCCTCTTTGATCTCTACCTTTCCTCTACCCTTGGAGGACTGATCTTGCTTCCTCTTTTTCTTCTCTTCAATCTTTATGGCCAACTGATAGCATTGGTGGACTGTCTTGGGACTTAGTAAAGCCATATCCTCCTGAATGTTCCACTTCAAGCCATTAAGGTACCTAGCCACCTTGAGACTCTCATCCTCTATCACATTAGACCTCATACAAAGCTTTTCAAACTCTTCAGTATAGGTGTTTACATCTTGGTCTTTCTGCCTTATAATTTTCCTCTTCTTGTGCAATTTAATCTCATAGTCATCTGGCATGTAGGCTTCCTTCACCTTAGCAACCATTCCTTTCCAAGTTGATATGGGTTGTTTGCCTTCTTTCTCCTTTTCTGTCTGAATGAACTTCCACCATGTC
The DNA here is from genome assembly GCA_007258455.2 of Sequoia sempervirens. Taxonomy (NCBI): domain Eukaryota; kingdom Viridiplantae; phylum Streptophyta; class Pinopsida; order Cupressales; family Cupressaceae; genus Sequoia; species Sequoia sempervirens. Next base: position 595,250,818 of record VDFB02271358.1, read on the forward strand.
AAGGTTGATCCTCTCAATCTTGACTTAGCAACCTTCACCTTCTAAGCTTCAATGACTCCATCACACTCAAAGTGATTCTCCATGCCTTCTATCTAGTCCATGACTAAATCAAGTTCCATTTTTCCACTAAAAAGTGGTATACCTTCAAGTGCTTTTCCACTCAAGGCTTTCAATGCCTTTGAGAAAGGCTCCTCCTGTAAAACAGGATCAGGTTCAGGGGTCTTATCTTCCTCTGCAACCTCTTCTTCCTTTGGTACCCTTCCTTCCAACTTCACATTATTCAATGCTTCCTCAAACTGCTCTATTCTTTCTTTCAATTCCCTATTTTCTTCCTCCTGACCTTCAACCATCTTCACCAATTGTGCATTTGTCACCATGGTGAAAGAATCACTTGACTCAACCTCTGAAATATATCACTCTTTCCAAAATCTTTTGTTGCTCTGATACCAATCTGATAGGGAGGCTGGAGGAATCAATCACAGATTCTTGCACTAGGCCTTGTCATAGAACTCCTTGGTGTATTTTTCTGCTCCACCTTAACCTATAGTAACACTACCTTGTCTAGGTTCCCCTAGTTCTCCTGGCCAACCTCACCATCTTGACAAATTTTGATCAACCAAAACAATCCTTAGTTCAATGCTTCACTCTTCCTTAGCCTTTAATACCCTAAAGACTAATCTTCCCACAACACTTCAATAGGATCTTGCAAGGGCATGGGTTTTCTTTTAATAGCTTCAAAATAGTTTCCTAGGTCCTAGGAAGGTTTTCCAAGACTCTACTTTTCACCACTTGTAATGGAACCCTCATCTAGGGTTAGGAAGGCTAGTAGCCTTTGAGCCCTATTAGGTCTCTAATTCTAAGAAATCTGGCTATTGTTCTTGACTTTGCAAAACAAACCCCAATATTTTTCTTGTATTCTCATTCCCTAAAGCTACCTCTCAAGGAATTTTGGGTTCTTGAGGCTTAGCAGGCCATACAATGCATTGTTCTTAAAAATGAGTATAAACTAGGGTTTCTAAACTGTTCAAAGCTATTTATGGACTATCAAAAATTCCTCCTCCTAAATGGATTGATAGACCCTCCTCCTTATCACCATACAAGGCCAAGACCTTCCCCTAAATTCTCCAAGAAGAATTTCTCAAAAACCCTTACTTCCCTACAAGTTATCCATGTTGTCCTGTAGCCTTTCCTAGCCGGGCTCTTCACTATCTCGCCTAGGGCAAGGCTTTTCTCCTAGCTCCAACAACAACAAAAAAACCTACCACCTACCATATTTACATGCATGGAGTCTAGGCACATTTCCCAAAAGGCCGTACAATTTGTATGGAGGGAAGGTGCTCTAGAGCTCCATTTCTTTCCAAGCTGCCTGTTACAGGCCTGAAAATGACAGTGAGTTAACTATTTACAAATGACAAAAGAAAAAGATTTACACAAATAGAAAAATGACACTCCAACCTTGCACAATATTAATACTACATACTACAAACAAGATGATAGCAGAGTTATGCCATTAAGGTTTAGTTTTAACACAAAAAACATAGAAAAACTATCTTTTTAACACTGTTTCCTTCAATCTTCAAATATGTCACACAATAACAATGCTTCTAACTCTACCTCAGGGTCGATTCATGCCTTAAATAGGCTTCTAAAATATTTTAGATGCTTGGGTCGAGCTTCTAGATGACCTAAAAATGCAATTTATAAAACCCAATGTGTTTCCAAACACCTTGCCAACTCTAGACAACTTAACACAATGATGTTGTAAAGCTATTGAACACTTATCACCTTCTTTCCCAAAGTTCAAAAACAACCCCAAGCACCTAAAAAAATGGTCAAAATGACCTTATGATAGCACAACAAAATTTGGACTTCAAGCAAAACTCCAACAATAGTCCTTTCCCAGGTGCTCCTGCACCAATATATTTACAATTGTTATGTACATGTAATGTTGATGTTATTTAATCTATGATGATGAATGCCTATTATGCCATGATTTCCTAGATATGATAGATGCCTATATTTTTGAGTTTTTCAAATGCAAGATATATGTATGATTTACTATGTATAATATTTACATGATGTTTCTAACATGAATGCATATGCAAGATGCTTTATATTTTTGTGTCACATGACTCCATCATAATGCAAGAAAGAAGAAATGTTAGTGCAGAAATAAAGGTGAATAAAAAAAGACATGGATGTTAGTATTAGCAATCTTTGATATTTTTCCAAATCACAAAAGGCTTTGCACTTTATCATCATTGGGTGGTAACTAATAGAAATGGGTACAAACACCATGATATGACATAGATCAAGGTGTACAAGGTCATCCACTTGCTAAAATTAGACAATCACAGAAAAGGTATGTCCTAACTCATACTAAGGGCACAACCACCCCAATCTTTATGTCAAGACAAACCACAGATAGAAAATAATAAAAGATGGGTCATGAGATGTCAACGCTCCTCTAAATCCTTCATGGGACATCCTTGAGGAAACTAGTAACATGACTCAAAATCCAAAGTTAAAAGATAGTCGAGAAAAAATAGTCAAAGAAAATGGAATTTTGATACATTTTTGCTTCTCTAAATCCTTCATGGGACATCCTTGAGAAAGCTAGTATCCGGATTCCAAATTAAATCCAAATAAAATGATAAGATAAAAAAGCCTCAAAATCAAAAATTTAATAAGATATTTTCCAAAACTTGATTTGTTTGTTTGATAAACCAAGAGAAACACATACCTAAGAAGACGTTGAGTTTTATTTCGATGTTATGACTATCTTTATAAGGCATGGAAAAATCCTAGTTTTAGAAAGACACATATCATATAAGGCATTGAGTATGATGCCATTGATGTGACAACCTGTATAAGGCCTTGTTAATTGTTTCACAGTGTCTGTATTCAAGAAGGAATCATCTTGTATAAGACATAGGTTGATAGTTTTGCTGATATTTATTTTCAATAAGGACACATCTTGTAGCAAACATAAGTTGATTGTTTTGATGATGTCTGTTGCTTTGAAAATTTGTTTGATTTTACTTGGTGACATTGTATGACTTTTTCATCTTGTTGATTCCATGACTTGATGTGATGTGCTAACAATTTACTGTGTGTGACAATGAACCCTAAAGGACTGACCTAGTGCAGCCTGAGGGGCTCATCGATTGATGGCCTCACCTATGTTATACACATAGAGATCTCATGGTTTGACTAGACTTTGACTAACAAGATTGACTATAAAAAGCTTGATTTGTATGAAGATATTTGATGTGTATGGTAGTGTACATGACGTATCCTAATGGACTAACCTAGTGCAGCCTCAAGGGAACAATGATTGATGGTCTTGCCTACATTATACATGCAGAGACCTCATAGTTTGACATGACCAATGACCTTGTCATATAGACAAATGGATTGAATCATGATTTTATATAGACAAACCCAAAATGGACTAACCTAATTCCTCGAGGCCACATCGAAAAATGGCCTTGCCTACGTCGAATCACATAGGCAATGTAGTTTGAAAAATGACAAATACTGACAAGTGTGACTGACTTTGACTCTATTTTTGGGTTTTTTGACATGTTTTGATTTTTTTGTCTTTTTGAATTTTTCTAATATTTTTGGATTTTCTTAGGACATTTTGTAATGTTTTTGGATTTTTTTGATAGTTTTACATCTTCTAAACAACTGATGTAAGAACCAATATGACGCAAGTCAAGTATTTTCCCCCAATCAGGTATAAGACCAATTTATTATGAATAGGATGGGATGGGGAATACTAAGTTCACTCGATGTCAATTGTTCATTTCAAGTTATGGAAAAGGCAACCATTTATTATGAATAGTATATACAAGCAATGGATGGGAAAGATATGTGATATGTAGTGGGATATATAGTATGTACAAAGAAGTTAGATTAGAATGATGGTAGACAAAAGAGAAGAGTCGACTACACATGGCACCTGTTTGCCAGGTTTTCACCATGGAACTTATCCAAAGTTCCACCAAAGTGGTTTTCACTATTGGATGAATTATTTCTCTTTACTATTTTCTTGATTTTCTAATTTTTTATGTTACCAAGACACTTGTTTGCCAGGTTTTCACCTAGGTAATGAGTTTTTTTTTAATTTTTTTTTGTATTTTTTATAATTAAGACAAGGCTCTCAGAAGCTATGTATAGAACTTCTTCAGATGAAGACTATTGATAGGTGTTTACAATGGTTCTCCTTCAGGAGTAGAGAGTTGATATTCTCCTAAACCAAAGGCTTCTGTGACAATGTAGAGTCCTAACTAGTTAGGTTCAAACTTTCCTAGTTTCTCTCTTTCAGCTTGATTCTTGGGATTCTCCATTAAGACCAGGTCACCAATGTCAGAATTTCTATTCAAGACCTTGTTGTAGCTGTGACAAAGATGATTCTTATATGCTTGGAGATTATCTAATGCCTTCTTTCTTTGTTCATCTAGGAATTCTATCTCATGTAGTCTTTAAACTTGATACTCTTCATTGTCAATATGCCCTTTCAAAGATGCCCTTAGAGAATGAATCTCAACATCAATAGGCAAGATGGCCCTAGAACCAAATACTAAGGAATGGGGAGTGGCACCAGTGGGATTATGAATGCTTTTTCGATAAGACCATAAGGTTGGATTAAGCTGTAAATGCCAATCACGACCAACATCATTGACAATCTTTTTGAGGATTTTGATGATTATTTTATTAGATGCCTCAGCTTGGTCATTACCTTGTGGGTAATAGGGGTGGAAAAATGGTGTTGGATATGGAACTCTTCATAGAGGTGACATACTTCTTGGTTTTTTAATGGATGGCCATTATTTGTGATAATGGATTGAGGAACACCATACTAAAAAATGATATAGTTTAGGATAAACTTAGAAATCTATGTGTCGGTGATGTGGGTCATGGTAATAGCTTCAATCCACTTGGTGAAGTATTTGATTGTAGTCATGATGAACTTATGGCCGTTAGAGGATTTAGGATGTATCTTTCCTATGAGATCAAGTTCCCATTGGGAAAAGGGCCATGGTGGCATTATGGAATGGAGCTCCTATGCTAGCGCATGTATTAAGTCTCTATGTACCTGACATTGGAAACATTTCTTGATAAAGATATATGAGTCCTTTTCCATGGTAGGTCAATAGTAACCCAATCTCATAATCTTCTTAGCTAAAGTAGGACCACTAGAATGGGATCAATATATACCCTCATGTACCCCATGCAAGGTTGCTTGTGCTTCATTAGTATCAAGATATTTTAACAAGGTATTATCTAAGGCACGTCTATAAAGTGTGTCTCCAATGATGGTGTAGTTGGCTAATTTGTGAAGAAATGTCCTACATTGGTTATTGGAAAGGTCAAGGGGTATGATCTCGGTATGGAGGTAGTTACAGATATCTTTATACCATAGGGAATCAAGACCAAAAATATCACACACCATCTCCAAATCTGGGATGTCATAAGCAAGGACCAAAATTTGTTCTGCCAAGAACTCAAATTTAGGCATGTTGCTAGGTATGTCCAAGAGTGAAGCAATAGTAGCCATGGCATTTCTTGCCTTGTTTAGAACATGAGGTATTTTATGAAAGTCAACCTTTCCAAAATACTCCTTAAAAATATTTTCCATGTGTTTGTGGGGAGAAATATTTTCATCCTTAGTCTCATAGTCATCATTTACCTGTCATATTACCAATTGAGAATCACCATAAACCCGTAGGTTCTTGATCTTCCATTTGACTACCATGCGTAATCCTATCACAAGAGCCTCATATTTTGCTATGTTGTTTGTACATGGAAAGGATATCCTAAATGACTTAGGGATAGAATCACCTTTTGGTGTAATAAACAATATACAAGACCCTAAGCCATGATTTGTATGAGACCCATCAAATTATAGTTTCCATGTCATGCCCGTGTCAATGGTGAATATAAACTCATTAGGAAAATATGAAACTAAAGGGTGATTTTCTGGTATCGGTGCATTAGCCAACTGATTAGTAATGACTTGTCCCTTGATAGCTTTTCTCTCCACATACTGGATATCATATTTGCTAAGTATCATTACCCATTTGGCCAATCACCCTATTAAAGTTGCTTTACTTAGAAGATATTTTAAAGGATCTATCTTCATAACTAGCATTGTTTGGTGGTTTAGCATATAGTGCCTTCGTTTTTGAGTAGTAAATACTACCACAAAACAAGTAGGTTCAATGGTACTATAGTTGATTTCATAACCTATCAAAAGTGTTACTGATAAGGTATACTACCCTTTTATAACCTTCATTGTCATTTTATACAAGCAATGCTCATAGTGATGAGTGGGTTGCTAAAATATAGAGAGTCAATGGTCATCTGTCAATAGGTGAAATTATGACTGCTGGTGTGAGGAGGTAATCCTTAATCAATTAAAACTATTCCTAACATTTACCTATCCATACAAAGGGTATTCCCTTTCTAAGTAAATGATGAAAGGGATGTGCCTTATCTACTAACTGCACTATAAATCTTTTGATGGAGTGCAGTCTCCCTCATAGTGTCCTTAGCTGACTGAGATTAGCTAGCAGAGGTATGTTTATGATTTATTTTACTTTGGTTGGATCCACCTCAGTGCCCCTTCTAGAAATGATATATCCCAAAATCTTTCCTAATTTCACACTAAACACACATTTCTTCAGATTTAGTCTCACTTTATACTCTTCTAGCCTTTGAAAAATCTTGTCTAAAACCTTTAAATGATTAGCCCTTGTCAATGATTTAGCAATAAGATCATCGAAATAGTCCTCCATAAGAGTGTGTATAAGGTCATGAAAAATAGTGGTCATGGCATGCTGATAAGTTGCTCCAACATTTTTGAGTCTAAAGGGCATAGCATTCCAGCAATATGTTCCCGGCAGACATGTGAAAGTTGTCTTAGGTTGGTCTTCAATTGCAATTTTGATCTGATTATACCCTAAAAATCCATCCATAAGGGATAACATCTCATATCCTATGGTCATGTCTACTATCATTTCAATGTTGGGTAGAGGGGAGTCATCTTTAGGGCAAGCCTTGTTGATATCTCTAAAATTTGTATAGTTACAGATGCCCCCTATTGGTTTTGTGACTGGTACTAGATTGGAAATCCAATTTGCATAGTTGATCGATCTAATGAACCCAATGTCCAACAGTTTCTTGAGTTCAACCTTGACTAGTAAAGCAATTTGTGGGTGCATTTTCCTCAATTTTTGTTTTATAGGCTTTACCACCAGTTGTAAGGGCAAGTGATGTAGTACAAGTTCAAGAATTTTTGTTTTATAGGTTTTACACCTGGTTGTAAGGACAAGTGATGTAGTACAAGTTCAAAATCTAGCCCTGGCATGTCATCATATGACCAGGAAAAATTAATCTATCTTTGTGTAAATAAGTCATGAAATTATTGCTACTTTGCTTCTTTCAATGATGTTGCAAAACATACTAGTTTGGGATTCTCTTATGTGCCTATGTTGACTTCCACCAATTCTTCAACTAGCATGGGTGACTTTTCTTGAGAAACTAGGAGAATGTTCAAACCTCCATCCTTAGGTGCCTCAAAGAGGTTTTCACCTTTAGATGCATCCTTATTTTTTTCTTTTTCATTATCTAAAGGTGTCTTTCAATTTTCACCTAGAGACTCATCATTTTTATCTTTTTCATTATTTTTCTTATTTTTGTGACTGGAGGGTTGAACAGGTTCCCCAAAGTATGCCATGTTGTCCAAGTCATTGGTAAATCTAGCCTTGTGATCACCACTAGGTATGCCTTCTCATAGTCCCAGGAACTCAACAATTGCTTCGTCATTCTCAAAAATATCTAAGATGGGTGTGTCTTTTTGGTCCCAATCGATGAGCTAGGGATAAACTAAAGGCATGCCATCATCAGAGTTGTCAAAGTTTAATAGGGTCAAGGTAAAATTTGAGTTCTTCATATAGTCACAAAATTTTCGTACCAAGTCCTCTTTGCTCTTTTGCTTGGATCTAGGTGGATTTTGAGGTGGTCTTAATGACAAGGCTTGGTTATCTAAAAAAAAATTATCAAGTTCCCAAGAGGTAGGATCAAGAGATTCCCAGTAGTGATGTTTAAACCATTCCTCTTTTGTCAAATTCTTAGGTGGACAAGAATTCAAATGATTTGGTGAGTATTTCAACATTAAGTCAAGTTCTCCAAAAAATTTATCAAGGTCCATGGCAGAGGTGGAGGACAAGGAATCCCACTCATATTCATTAGAGTCGAGGGAATCACAGTAGGGTTAGTCAAATGGTTCATCAGATGTCTCAATATCTTCTAAATCACTTACTTTCTCTAGTAAAGGTGATGTGGTACTAGGCATGCCAATCTAGATCAGTTGAAACCCAAGCCCTAGGCCCTTCAGCCATTTAGAAACAATGATAGGTTTTGTCCTCCCATCCTGATGTAAACCTAAGCCACTATGTCCATTATATCCCTCACTCTACATTATGGTAAAACCTTTTCCATATTGATATGTAGGTATCTAAGCAAGTGGAGGAGGTTCTTCATCCTCTTCTTTTTATATCCAAGAGGTGTCATCATCTTCATTGATAGATTCTTTGCTTAATTCTCCCCATTTTGTCAATATTGTTAGGGGAGGGATATGTATTGTTACCATTGATTTTCTCCTATCTGTTGTAGGTAAACCATTTGATTTAGGAGGAATCAGATGGCTAACAAAATAAGATGTCTTCATGTGATATTCTCCACAACCCTTGTCTTGGATCTCGACCCTAGGAGTGGAAGGTAGTGATGATGGAGTGGATGGATCGACATAGTGAGATGAATTGGATGATGAAGCTTCTTGGTTTATAGGAACTTGGCATTGGGGTATCTCTCATAGATTGGTACAATACTAAAATAGATCTAGGTCACCATCTATTGTTATTTTAGTGCCATTGTAGGTAAATTTGAGACATTGATGGTAGGTAGAAGGAACTCCATTTATAGCGTGAATCCATGGTCTACCTAGCAGAAAGTTGTATGGATGGGTGAGATCCAATACTTGGAATTTTGTCTCTATAACTATAGGACCAATTATGATAGAAAGTCTTACCACCCCCTTTGATTTGAATTCTTCATCATCATAAGCCTTAATGAAAATGCTTTTGGTTTTATCCACACATGCTTCCAAGAAACCTAGAATTCCTTAACCAATTTTAACGTGCAAAGATTTAACCCTACTCCTTCATCTACCAGGACTTGTCTAACTTTGGTTTTGTGAACAAGGACTTCAATGTGTAACGAGTCATTATGATTTGTCTTCTCAATTGCATAGTCTTATTCTAAGAAGGTGGTATGATGATTATTGGTCAATTATCCTACCATTTCCTAGAAATGATTGACATCGAGATCATTAGGGACAGTGGTGCTTTTTAAAGCCTTGTCTAAAATGGATCGATGTTTAGGGGAGATATGCAATAGTTCCAAGATGAATATTTGGGTTGGGGTATTCCCCAACTAGTCAAATAAGTTATACTACAACTTAGAAATCTATGGTGGTTGTTGTGATGGAGGGCCTTTGATGGTGATCTTGGTCCAATGAGTGTTGATAGTACACTCAAGATTTTTATGTATGGTATGGTATTGACATGCTCATTGGTAGCTTGGATATGATTTATGATAGGTCCACTATAATTATGCTTGACACTAGCATAATTGGTTGCAGTATTGGTCTTGTTACCCAAACTGGGGGCCTTTCCTTTCCCATGGTCATGTAGTAGATCATAAAAGACTTTGAGACTTCGTGATCATTGTTTGAAGATGTCATTTTCTTTCCACTAACTTCAATAGTTTTGTTCTCAACAAGATCCTGTATGATGTTTTTCAGTTGTCAGCTATTTTGTAGGCTATGTCCTTTAGTCCAATGGAAGTCACAAAAATCATTTTCATCCCACCAAAATGGTTTGAATTGCCCTAGATTGTATTGTCTTGGATCTTGAAGTTGTATGAGATTGTGTGGCAACAGTTGTTTGAAGACCGATTCAATGGGTTCCCCTAAGGGAATGAACTCATGTTTTGGAACCCTCCTCTTTTTTTGTGGTCACTGAGTGTTTTGGGTAGTTTTTGGTTTTTGATTAATGATGTTGAGTGATTTGGTAGAGGGGTTATTTCCTCTAAGTGTGATGATCGATCATGCATATAAATTTTTTGCATCAACCACCCATCATTGGTAAAAAATTTATTCTGAGACCAAAACTTGTTTCTGTCATTGAGTGTGTTCTAGATATTTGGGCTTTTGTTGGGTGTCTTAAGTTCCCCTTTTTCAATGAGAGATTTTTTTAGTATGAGGCTCTTTCCACTAGTTTTGTGAAGGATGTGCAATAATGTACCCTCAAGTCACTTCTCTATTTTGGGTTGAGGTTTTCTTGGAAGATAGTGACCTTTTGTTTCTCAGGTATCTCAATAGGAAATCAACTAGCTATAGTTCTCCATCTCTAGAAGAATGCGATAAAATTTTCTTCTTCTTGTGGAGTGTGACACAAGGTTGCTATGTTGATCTAATGGTTGATGTTAAAGGAGAAATTTTCAACAAATTTGTGAGCCAGTTCACCCCATGATTTTATGCCATAGTCAAGACTTGAAAATCACTCTAGTGAAATTCCAATAAGACTTCTTGAAAAGAGTCTCATAAGATAGGTGGGGTCATAGGTGATATCTATGCACATCGTGGAAAATTCCCTTATGTGTTAGACTAGATTTCACTTTCCATTGTACTTGGGAAAATTTGGTATGACATACCCATGAGGAAAAAGTGTCATGTACAATGATTTATCAAAGGGAAATGGGCATAAATCCTTTGCTAAAAAGGTTTTCTTGTTCGACACCTCCATGTTATCCATTTGTGTTTGAAGTGCATGCATTTGTGTCTGTAGGACATCAAATTGAGTTAATGATGTGTTGGTTGGATTATTTGGGTCTATGTACATTTTTTGGAATTCAATGTTTTGTGATGGGTTTTGGTTAAATCTCGGTATGTAAAGTGGATTTTGATTTGGAATGTTGATGAATGGGTTTTGATTTGGAATCTGTGAAAATGGATTTTGATTTGGTATTTGTGAAAATGGATTTTGATTCAGAATCTGTGAAAATGGATTTTGATTTGGAATTTGTGAAGTGATGGGTCGGTTTCCATATTTAAAGGAGGGTATACCTCTTGCCTATCAGACCCCAATTTACGGTATGGTACTAGTGAAATTTTCCCTTGGTATAGTTGTTGTCTGTGGACTAGTACTAGTGACATTGACACTTGGTATAGGAACTGCTATTTTGGATCTTTTATTCCCAACAAGAGGACCAAAGGGATTGGATGATGATGCACCAATGGTGAAATTTAGACCCTATGTCAATCTAGGCATACCAAATGGAGATGTGTGTATCATTGAGGCACTATATGTAGGTCCTCTAGATGGTATAGCAATAGTCGCTTGAGGTATAGTGGCACTAGTAGTGGTAGTGTTTGTTCCTTGATTAGATGCAATTTGTAGGGTACAAATATCAAAACTAGGAGGTAATTTGGCACCTTCTGCTAGCAATTTGGATAAGTATCATTGAGGATCATTTTCTAGATAGTCATCTACAAAGGAAGAAAACTCAATGTATTTTCCAGTAGCACATATATCTTCCACTACAACGTGTCCTTGTGTGTCTCTAGTAACAAATTTTTCTAACAAATTCTTGTGAGCTCTAGAAAAAGATGTCCCTAAAAGGGGGTTTGAGAATGGATTGATGAAATAATTTGCATCAACCATCTTCTCTCTTTCTTTCCTTTTCTATCTTGTTTCAACCATGTAAAATAAGCTCAAATTACAAGTGATGCAAAAGCTAAGTCTATAGATGATTATGAGTCTAATCTATGTTTTGGGGATTTTTTGAATATTAAGGATGAATGTATGCAGCTATTTTTTTGGTATTTTCTCTACAAATAAGGTATCTCTAAAATGATGTTATTCTAGCATGACAGTATCTAAATATGTAAAGGTGTAAGTGATCAATTTGTAAGATTCTAAAAGAGGTTATCTCTCACCTAAATTTTAACCCAGGTTTCAATTTAGTTTTGACAAGGAACCTTCGTAGGACTAGGACCAAAAGATAAGGTGAATTCCCAATCTAGATTGATGAGCTGGAAGGAATCATGTGTAGGACAAAATATATGATGACTAGGTTCAATGACAACATTTTTTGAATCAAGGGTTTATCCAAAGCGTGAAAGGTTCCTATCTTAAAATCTACAAATGATGATCTCTCTAAAGGAAATAAAGACTCCTACGATGAAAGTAAAATCTACAACTAGGGTATCTATTGCTATGACTAAATGATTCCTAAAGGAAATAATCATGCAAAATTTGAGCAAACTTTCTAGTTTATTTCCATGAATCGATGAAAAAGGATAAGTGAGATGCTAGTTTGACTGTTTGTTTTTGGTCTGTGACAATGAATTCAGATTTTTTGATACTCAGGAAGATGCATTTCAAAATTTAATAATTTTGGTTTTCTTTCTCAGTTGCAATCTACTAGTAAATTTAGTCTCAGGTATCAAGCACATGTGGTTTTCTTTGAATAAAATGTGACTCAAGGTGTCAATTGTGACTCAGGACTAATCAATTGTGGTTTTCAAGACTTTGACTATGTGCTGGTGACAACTGGATCAAGTCTATGATAGGGGAATATGTGTTGTTCTATACTATAGATGTGGCTCACCTATTTAGATGCATCAGGAATTATCAATTGTGTTTTTTCTAGTCACAAAATTAATTAGCATGTGCGACTCATTATATTAGTTGTGGTATTCTAGTAAGTAGATGCAACTTTTTTCTAACAGATGTGACTCACTGATAAGTAGATATGACTCAAGTTTTGGTACATGAAAATTGGACTCCATTTTGACATATGCAATAGATTGGTAAACAAATGCGACTCTATGTAATAGATGCGTTTCTCTAGTGAATGGTGCAGGAGCACCTGCCAAGGTGCCAAGGTGCAAGCATATCTTGAAGTCCTGTTTTAAAAATATATTTCATTTTGTTGTATAAGGTCTTTAACACCTTTATCTTGTGTTTGGGGACCTTTAGGTTCATTAGGTAAAAGTTGAATAAATTGGGAAATCTTTTTGTGGTCATTTCCTAAGTTTTTGTAAAAGATTGCAAAACACACTATGTTGTACAATAGGAGGCTTTTAGCCGTTCTTAGGCTAAAATTGGAGACCTAACCATTTCAAAAGGATTGTAAAAGTGTTTTCTCAACTTTTGAACAAGGTTGGATGCTTTTGATGTTGGCATTTTTTATGAGAACAAACAAGAAACAGTAATTTTTGTGTGGAAAAATCTATTTTTCTGTTCTTGCGTATGATAGTTGCAAGAAATGGATTGAGAAACATTTTTGTTGAGTTGTATAGCATGTAGTGAAGCTCTTTGAAGCATCTTTCTAGATTAGTAGTTTGTTTTTCCATCGCTTTCTTCCATTTTGTAATTACTGTGTTAGTTTTTTTTGCTATTTTTGACTGGTAAAGTTTAGAAAATGGAGTTTTAGTTTTGTTTCCTATCCATACCAGGAAGTATGGACATTGTGGAAACAAGGAAAAACTCCCTCTTTGTATATAGTGTAAATATAGGAGTCTTTGTGAGTCATGCAAGCACATTGATGATCTTTTCCTAGGCTAGCTTGTGATGCCCAGTTAGGAAAGACTATGTAATAATTTCTTCCAATGTTGCAGGGGTGTTTGGCCACTAGAAATCCAGGGAGTGAAAAGATTGTTGGAGACCTTTCAAAGGTTTGACAGGTGGCAGGAATCATCACCAAGTCATCTGGAGGTAGAAGGAAGGAGACAATCCTCCTTGTATCCAAGAAAAGGCTTAAAAAGCCCTAAAATTCTCAAAATCTAGAATAGCCTTGTGTACGGCCTGAGAAGGGCTGAAACCAATAAAATCTTGAAGTGTTATAAAATTGAGCCAAGGTTCTTTCTTTGAGGTTATGGTGTTCTTTTAGCAGGGAGGAGTATTAAACATTTTTCTTGTTGGAGGAGGCCTAATCTTAGTAGCCCCCTAGACTAGGGTTTTGTGAAAGCGATAGGGAAGAGGTGTATGGAGGTGGAACAAGAACCCTCTCTAGACTGTTTTGAAGCTTTGAAACCCTATACACACCCCTAAAATGAGGTTAGGAATAATTTAGTGATTAACTGGTCTTTAAGCTGATTAAGGCCTAGTTGGTGAAGAGAGGAAAAGCACCAAGAAATGCTTGGTTAAGGCATTGTGAACAATTTGGAACTTGATAGCAGGGTTGGCAGAAAAGACCAGGGGTGCCTAATTACTTTGGGGACCTATAGGTTGAGTGGTGGAGAGAAACACCAAGGGTTATCAACTGGAGACCCAGAGCATTGAGCCAATAATTGACTCAGTCCAACCTTGTTTCTATCAGTGAACAAGTGTGACTTTGTTGACAATTTCAGTTTTTTGATGAACAGTTGTGATTTTCCAGTAAATGGTAGTTTAAACTGACTTTGTTTGTGGTCAAGTTTTGGAAAACAACAAATATTGAAAACATAATATTTCAGTTTGATTTCGACACAAATAAATTTTAATCTAATAATAGACAAGCACAATCCTAGGCTGGCAGTGACAATACTTGTTGAGTTCTCACTTGGGTTTCCCTAGCTACACTTATTCAGAGCGGATGTTTACAAGATTGACCCCACTAGCTCCCCTCCACATAACTCACTTCTCTAGGGCAGCCAAGCTTCAGTACCCATAAAATTTCCATGGAATACTTTACATCTCTACTAATAACCATAAGAACGTGAGACAACTTCAGAGGTCTGACCTCCTGTACCAACAAATAAAAGGTTTATGGATACTACAACAATGGTATTTAGTTCAAACACCCATTTAGGTGGCTATGTGTGAGGTAAGATATAGAGATCTTGTCTACATAACAAATCTACACCTACAACCTTAGGCTTTGCCTTAAGGTTTACATTTATATACTGGTTGGGAGTAGCTTGGCCAAAAAGCTTCATTTTTTATTTGAGTCATCTTGGGGTGAGTACTTTTTCCCACCAAGAAAGACCTAATTTCTAGAGTCAATAATAGTTTCTCTTACATCCAAGATCACATGAATGCACAAGGGGAGAGGATACTTCTATATACTAAATCAGGTAATAATATATTGTGCTTTTGCACCAAAAATAGTAGACAATAGTAAATTTTAAGACCAAATGACAATTATTTAATCTACCAAACAATTTTTTCAAAATAGTCTTTGACACACGTCGTATAAAACAATTCATAAGTAGTTTACAATTGGTCTTCATTGATCGTCCTACAAAAAGGTTTCAAAAACTTGTCTTCTATGCTACGTCATACAAAAACTATGTTAACTTCTTCAAACACACATTGAAAATAAAAAATTAGTTGAAATACAAACATAATGAAAACTTGTAATTTGAAATTTGAACCCAAAAATTTCACTACTCAGATGCATCGTGCATAATAGAAGATGCATTGCAGATTTTCACTAGTCGATTCCATTATGAAAAGCCACAGATGAGTCAAATTTTTTCAAATGTGTTGTTGTATTGGTCAGATGGGATTCATAATATCAATTGTGTCATTTCATCTTCCATATACATCAGGTCATACAATACCTACAAAATTGAATAAAATGTCTATGGATTTTCCAAGAACATGTCTTCACATTGGGTTCACCAATGTAACATCATGAAAACAAAATGGGATTAAAGAAATAACAATGCGATCAAACTCGAATCATAAGCTAAAGCTAAACAAAAAAGCACAAAGGAAATTATAAACATAAACAAAGAGTGATCTCACCTAGTATCTACATCCTTCCATGAATGACCTTGATTGCCCTTCTCCACTTCTCCATGACAGTATTCTTTCCTTCAAATTTTTAGTATGTGTGCAAGTATAGCCTTGATGTATGTGATTATAGCAAAATATTAAAGATTAAGAAGTGCTCCAAAAGTCATACAATTTATGGAGGAGTTGCAATGATGAAAGCCATGTCAATTTATAGAAAATTGATCATTTGAAAGAGAGGTTGAGATCAAAAGATAGACAAATGATTCAGATTATTAAAAGATTCAACATGCATTGAGATAACTATTAGTAATGACATGAGTGATAAAACCTAAGAATAGAGATCAAGATTAAATAATGATTTAATCTCTAGTTGAAAGTATTAAAAAATTAGAAGAATAATGTTTCCATGAAAAGGATAAAGATAGAATAAAGAAAACGATCTATTCGAATGCACGTATAAATTAATTAATTAATTAAATATATTTAATTAATTATAAATGTGTACATGCATAAGAGTTAAAACTAGATAACTGACTGGTTATGATAGAGAGTTTATTCATGAAAGACAACCTGTCATTAAATCAGGAGATAACTGACTGATTTAAATAAATCTTTAGTCAAGTGGAAATGAATAGTTAGATAACTTAAACAATTATCTAAATATAGAAGAACATATCTGAAATAGAATTTTATGAATTATATGATTATTTAATTCAACATTTGACATTTAAGGATTAAATTAAATAAATAAGATTTATTTAATTAACTAAAGAAAAGGTTAAATGAATAATTGAATAATTATAGTATTTATTTAATTATAGTTGAAAATATGATAAAGATAACTTAAATAAGAATTTATTTAATTTAAGAAAGAGGATAAATTTAATTAATGACGTAATTAAATAAAGAACATTTATTTAATTAATCTGGATTTGAATAAAGATAATATAAATTAATTAAATAATTAAGTTTATTTAATTAATAGAAGAATATATGTTAGAATGAATTAATTAAATAATTAAAAGTTATTTAATTAATAGATGAGAAAGGACTTTAGAAGGTAATTAAATAATTAACATTATTTAATCATGACCATGAAAATATGAATTATGAAGAAATTGAAGTTGCAAGCTTAGACCAAATTTCAATGTCTACATTTTGGTCTAAGCCTATGACTTCAATTTCTACATAATTCATATTTTTATGGTCATGATTAAATAATGTTAAAATTATTTAATTACCTTCTAAAGTCCTTTCTCATCTATTAATTAAATAACTTTTAATTATTTAATTAATTCATTCTAACATCTATTCTTCTATTAATTAAATAAACTTAATTATTTAATTAATTTATATTATCTTTATTCAAATCCAGATTAATTAAATAAATGTTCTTTATTTAATTACGTCATTTATTAACTTTATCCTTTTTCTTAAAGTAAATAAATTCTTATTTAATTGATTTTTATCATATTTTCAACTATAATTAAATAAATACTTTAATTATTTAATTATTCATTTAACCTTTTCTTCAGTCAATTAAATAAATCTTATTTATTTAATTTAATCCTTAAATGTCAAATGTTGAATTAAATAATCGTTTAATTCATAAAAGCCTATTTCAGATATGTTCTATATTTAGATAATTGTTTAAGTTATCTAACTATTCATTTCCACTTGACTCGAGATCTATTTAAATCAATCATTTATCTCCTGATTTAATGACTAATTGTCTTTCATAAATAAACTATCAGTTATCTAGTTTTAAGTTTTATGCATGTCCATATTTATTAATTAAATATCTTTATTTAATTAATTAATTTATGTATGCATTAGAACATATCATTTTCTTTATTCTATCTTTATCCTTTTCATGCAAACATTATTCTTATAATTTTTGAATACTTTCAACTAGAGATCAAATCACTATTTAATCTTGATCTATATTCTTAGGTTTTATAACTCACATCAGTACTAACAATTATCTCAATGCATGTCAATTTTTTTAATTTGAATCGTCCATCTATCTTTAGATCTCGGCCTCTCATTCAAATGATCAATTTTATATAAATTAATCTGGCTTTCATCATTGCAACTCCTCCTAAAATTGTATGACTTTTGGAGCACTTCTTAATCTTCGACATTTTTCTACAATCACATACATCAAGGCTATACTTGCACACATACTAAAAATTTGAGGGCAAGAATACCATCACGATGAAATGGAGAAGGACAATCGAGGTCACTCATGGAAGGTTGTAGATACTAGGTGAGATCGCTCTGTTTATATTTATAATTTTCTTTGTGCTTTGTTGTTTAGCTTTAGTTTATGATTTGAGTTTGATTGCATTGTTATTGCTTTAATCCTATTTTGTTTTCATGATGTTACATTTTGTCCATAATATGTGTTGCTCACTCTAGGGTAGTGGAACCTCAGTCTATCCACTAGGTGAGTTGCTCCAATCATGTATGCTCACTCTAGGGTAGTGGAACCTCAATCTTTCCACTAGGTGAGTTATCCCAACGAGGCGTTTTAGTGAGAAAGGCATGCTATTATTTTGGCTTCTCACCGTATAATGAGAAAGTCATGCCAGTGTTTCAACTTCTCATCATACTAACCATACCAAAGTTATCCTCCTAATAACTTCAATAGCGTACCACAATTCTATGCTTTTGTATGCATTTGAATGTCATGTATGTAAGTTTTTTTTAAAGGGTATTTTTCTTTGTTCATGTAAGGTCTTTCTCTTAGGGAACATCGTACCTAATGTCTCCAAGAGGAGACAAGTCAAGAATATCAGGTTGACACTTATGGGATGCATCGAGTTTCACATCATGCCATTAAGGGAGATCATATGCTTATAAATATCACACTTTTGGAGGACATCAAACTCAATTACACCACCAATAAAAGGAAATTTCATAAGAAAAAAGAAAATCATGTAATGAAATATGTCAAAAAATGTCATCGATGTATGCCCCCACTTTAAAGCAATT
Organism: Sequoia sempervirens; assembly: GCA_007258455.2. Lineage (NCBI taxonomy): Eukaryota > Viridiplantae > Streptophyta > Pinopsida > Cupressales > Cupressaceae > Sequoia > Sequoia sempervirens. The sequence continues at coordinate 595,269,675 of VDFB02271358.1, forward strand.
GCTACACCATTACTATGAGAAATTGCTTTAAAGTAGCCAATGTTTTGTCCTAAGAAATGAGAGTTTTCCTTGGAAATCCCTATGCCAAGTCTTATGTTTCTGAAATAAATCTATGCCATAAATAGGAAAAATGGGTTTCCCCAAAAAATACATATGGATTTGGGGTCAATATTTCTTTTCTACAATGTTGTTCAAGAGCTCAGAACTATAATCATTCCCCAAATACTCATAGAACTGAAAGAATGACACAAAGTGAAAAAAGAAAAAAAAAACCTTTCAAGTCAACATGGAAGAGACTTGAATGTCCTAACACCTTGTGTCATCCCCAAAATGAAAACACAAGACAAATGAAATATGATAAAAATAAATATTTTGGGTCAACATGGAAGAGACATGGATGTCTCAATGCCTTGCGTCATCCCCAAAAGGAAAAAATAAGACATAAAAAAATTTTACAAAATAGGGAAGAATGTAGATACATATAGAGGAATGTCACAAAAAAAGAGAGATACATCAAACAAAACATCATGAGGGATCAAATTATGCACATGCAATCACATAAACATGAAAAATCCAAAAAGTACTAAGACACATTCGAATCAACCTAAATCAGGTTGTTTGCATCCCATTCTCGGTCTATACAAACGGAAGATGGACAACTAGCCAAAGGGAAAAGGATAAATGCATTACTAGGAAAAGGCTATCTAATTCTTTCCCTCATTTGGTGCAAGACAAGAATGAGCCGAGGTGGTTGATGAAAAGGAGCTCCTTGCATTTTGAAATTGTGTACAATAAATACAAAACATGTAATAATGAGAATGCTAAGATTCTATAACAACTACATGGCAAGGAGAGGAATTCATGCTTTAAGGGATTACTTTTATGGGTTAAAAATATTTAAATATTAATTTTAAAACATGACATTCATTAGTACTGTGTCCAAAAATTCTATGGTATCTACAATGAGATGTGTTTTTGTTCTTAGGATTTTGAAATTAAATTTTAGGCATGGGTGGTAATTTAATAAGTCCTTTGTGTAGAAGTATCTATAGATGTCTTTCAACTATAGTTGGTGGATAAGGTAATTGTAGTTTCCTAAGTTTTAAGGCCTTCGCTACTTCCTAGACTCACTAATTTTTTCAAGGTGGATATAGAACAGGAGGACCTAAAATGACTTTGTCTTCTTTATCGTCGTTATGAGGTATTATATGTTCTTTAGGAAGGAGAACACTTATGTCAGGAGGGTCTAAGACCATCCTATCATCATTACAAGGAATTGGTCGATCTTTAGGAAAGAGAACGCTTATGTCAAGAGGAGGATCTTGATATCCTAACCCTTTAGTATCTTCATTTTGTAATTTCTCTAGGATTTGATGAATTTCATGTTCACTTGTATCACATCTTTGTTTTCTTAAGATCATGAATCCTTTTCCATATGTCTATTATATATTGATAGGAGTATTTGTTAGCTTATGAACATAGAATGGAGGACTTTTTTGTGACTAGAGGAACTAGGTTCACCTATTGTAGGGAACTCAGGTTTAGCTTGTGACTCAATTTCAGGATGTAAAAGATCAAACATCTCAAGTTGTGTTGGTTGTTTCATGGAAGGATAGAAGGATGCATTGTTCTCAAGGTTGTTAAGGAAATCATTTATGAATTCATTCCTACTTTCACCATCTTCTCCAATGATTTCAACATCACAAGGATGACATGCATTAGCAATTGTGTGAGCATGAGTGAATTCAATTTCATTAGGGTCATTACCAAAAACACAACTTGAAACATCAACCAAAGAGAAAAAGGACTTCCATAAATTGCTAAAATACTTGTTCATTTTCATATTTTCAGATCTAAACAAAGTAATTTTTTTATTACAAAATGTAGTAAACTGAAAATGAAATGTTGTAAATGCAATTTTTTGAATTTTGACAATCCACTAAAATGAATAAAATTAAGCTAGATGCAATGAATTTGATGAAATAGAAAATTGAAAAACTGAAATAGGAAAGTAACAATAGCAAACAAAAGCCTAAAAGTGGGATTTCTATTTCCAAAAAAATGTAAATCATGATCTAACATGGATTCATTCATGAGTAAGGGTGAATGGGTCCTGTTTAAGTATTTTTCTAATGTTTTTACTAATTCCTAAGTAATTTTTAATGCTTTTCAGATGATAGAAGGTATAGGCCCATCCTGATCAAGGACTCATTTTCCAATAAAGGTGAAGGTCCTTGATAAGGATTTTTAAAATATTTTTGAATTATTTTCTAGCTTTCTATAATGTCTTTTAGTTCCAAGTATGAGGCAACAACTTTCAGTTTCATATTTTCTAGAAATGCAATGTTAAAATACAATAAAATAATGAATGCAAATGCCTAATTTGAAATGTAATGTTTTTTTATTTTCATATGCAATTTTATGAGATCTAAATGATATGAAAAATGACTAATTTTTTTTGTACTTTTTAGATTTAAAGAATACAAAATAATGAAATTCTAAACCCTGAATGAGATGCAATTTTGAATGCAAATTAAGACCTAATGTGAATGTGTTAAACAAATTACAACACTAAATCAAGGAAACATTATGCATAAATTAAGGAGGGCCTAAACAAATGTGAAAATATAGGGGGATACATTTTCTATCATTACACAAAATTATGACCCTAAGAAGTTGTAACTATATAAAAATAAAATAAAAAATCTTCTAGAGAGAGAAAATGGATGGTGGAGTTTTTGGTGCCAAAATAGGGTTACACCTTCTAGAAAATTCTAAGGTAGTTACACTTCTAAGATAAAGATGGAGAACAAGGGTTATAGAATAGAGCCCCAATAGTGAAGATCATGGTTTTTGGCTTATAGATTTATGTAATGAGAAGGCATGTGTGGTTGTAGTATGTTATTTTCTAAGTATTGTAATTTCACTTCATCAAGATTATAGAAAAAAAAAATTTATTTTAACATTTTCTATTAATTTATCATGTTTAGTTGTGTGAGTGGTTTTATAAGGGGGGTAGCCTTCATCACAAATTCATACATTATCAAACAGCCTATGACATTTGGAGAAAGATAAAGAGCATCTATGAAGGAGATGATAAGGTAAATTAGGCAAACATACAAACTTAAAAGGTAAGTTTGAAAGTATTAAAATGAATGATGAAGAGAAAATTGCAAACTATCTTCTCAAGGTAGATGAAGTAGTCAATGTAATCAAAAGCATTGGAGAAGAGATGAAAGAACCTATTATCATTAAAAGACTATAGGATCCTTTCCATCTAGGTATGATTCTAAAATATTTGCAATAGAGGAAGCAAGAGATCTAGATAAACTCACTATTAATGAGTTACATGACACCTTCACTACCTATGAGATGAGAATGGGAAATGCAAACACCTCCAAGAGATAAGTTGTATTCAAAATATCCAAGAAGGAAACTATAGAAACATCTACATCTGGATCTAAGTAGAATGATGAAGAAGAAGGTAACTTTTTCAAAAGATTAAGAAGAGGATCTAGAAAGTACAAAGGCAAGTTACCCTTTAAATGCTTTAATTATTGTAAGATAGGTAATTTTGTTGCTAAATTCCCTTATAGAAAAAAGGATAACTTTGAACAAGAAGAGGATAGTAAAAATATTAAACTCTGCTACTCTAAGAAGAAGACAATCTTTAGAAACAAGAAGAGCCTATACACAAAATAAGAAAGTGATACATTTGATAAAAGTGAAAGCTCAGATGAAGACCATTATTAAACCTTTGTGGTTGTGGGAAATGAGTCCCTATTCATGACATTAGGAGCAACTTATGAGGATCAAGAAAAAGAATAATTTATAGAATTTGAAGAAGAAGAAGAAGAAGGGGAATTGGATCTAGAAGGTGAACTAATTTGTGCCCTAGATGAGATTGAGAGTTTAAGAAAAGGCAATCAAATAAGAAGAAGCATGCAAAAAAAGAACTTAAAAAACTATCCAAAAGTATTGAAAAATATGATCAAATGATCGTTAGCCTAAAAATGGAAGCTAAAGAATCTAAAAGAATAGAATATGTATTCAAATATAAACTACAATCTAAATCTAATGAATACATGACACTAGAAGCAAAAACAATGGTTCTGAGAAAAGATCATGAAAAGTCAACATGTGATGAAAAAAAGAAAATAAAATTGTAAGATTACCAACATGCTTGATGAAATATTGAACAAGCAAAATAAACATAAAGATATATCTAGTTTGGGATATGAAAATGGTCAAATCTCAAGTTATAATGACTCTTCATAAAAAGTTCAAAGATGAATTTAGATACAAGCACTACTGATGTAGACGGTTTCATAAGGATGAATGAATTAAAGAAGCATAATTCAAGAAGACCTCATCATCTTGCAAAAAAACATGTTATGACCATGTATTCCCCATTCTTCTATGGTTACTTCTATACCTGTAATCAATTTGGTCATAGGGCTAGAGAATGTAGAGTTGTACCTAAAAAAAAGAACAAACTTTGTGAGTACAAATTCATTTTCTCCTTTAGTAGATACAAATGTAATATGATATAACTGTAATAATCTTGGTCACATAGATAAACAATATAGAACAAACTTTGTAAAATGAAGGGTACAAAGTAAAAATAAAAGCATACTCCCCAGAGTGAACAAAGGTTCACAAGTCTCTGCAAAAGAAATAGATAAGATAGAAAAGAGACCCAAGAAAGTATGGAAAGATAAAGATCAATAATGTCAACTTATAACCTAGTAATGAACATCCTCCAAATTTTCCTCTCAATCAAGCAATCATCCAATGATATAGAATGTGGAGATGAATAACACATTTCTAAAAAAAACTAGCTAATTGGGTTTCACTAAAATTCATAAAATAAAAAATGTAAACTTTGTAAAAATAGACCCAAAATAATAATAAAAATAATGACAACAAAAAAACATGAAAAGAATTATATTTATTTATCTTTCATTACATTCAATCCAATCTAATGTACAAAAAATTTATTTGCAATAACAACCTAAAGTATATTATGGGGAATAAATAATATAATGTTACAGATATTATGGTCGGGCATTGCAACACACATCTTCAAAAGATTGTTCTAAGTGAATGGATGTTACAAAGATTCATTTAATGAAAGAAATCATTGATTTAAATTTGTGTAGAGAACTATTAATTACAAGAGATAAAAGTATGAATAATATTCCATTGTGTTGATTATAGGTTTTTCATTGAATTTTATAATTTGATACAGGTATAATTATTATTATTATTGTCAAGTAGATTGTGAAAAAGTGGAACATAGTTAAAATTGAGATGGTAAAGAAAAATTAAAACTCCAAATAATATATGGTACTAAACTTTTTTTTATGCTTTCTTATTTTTTATTTGGAAAATTATTTTATTCTATCTTATGTTTATATTTGAAATAATATTTATTTATATATAAATATAATATAATATAATAACCTCATCTAGATTTTATGGACAAAATTAATAACCACAAAAATAAATTCAACATATTCATGTTCTCGTGTATATATATACTTTATTATATTATATACATTACTTTTTAAAATTATTGTATATTTTAAATACTTACATGCAAATTTTATACAATTGCTTTCTAATATTAATTCTATTTTTAATATTATAAAATTTAAAAAAGATTAAATTTGATAACATTATATTTTCAATGTAAGGCTCCTCCGCTTTTGCTCCTTCGCCATATTCGAGTAAGTGTTATTAGAGGAATTGTGATGTCATGTTGGTTTCTTGGTTTCATTGTTTGTTTGACTTTGGGTTAGGTGATAAGTTGGTATTTCAATTTACTTGGTTAAACAAAGTAATCAAATTAGAATGTCTTATGAGATAATCAAATTAAGTTGCTTCAAAGTAATTTAATAAATATAGAATTTTAAAATAATAATAATAATTACGTAAATCAATTCAATGAAATTGAAAATAAATGGATATTTACAATTAAAGATGAATTGTTAAAAAGTATTGTTTAGGAATGTATTTAATAGTAATAATTGAAAATTTAATTTTCTCAATCAATTAAATGGGAAATGGTGATTGTAAATAAAGCATTGTGATTAGAACTTTGCTAACTATAGTATAAAAGTGGAAAAAGAAAGCGTTCTAAATTTTTAATAAATAAGAAATGCATAATTTTAATTGAGAGAAAAGCAAAATGAAAGATAGAAAAGTTAAAAAAAAAAGAAGAAGAAGAAGAAAGAAGAAAGATAAGGAGATGGGCTTGTCAAGCTGAGTTGTAAAAAGCAAGAAAAGATTGAAAAAGAAAAAAAGTAGTTGAGTGTTGGCACATGCATAGCCTGAAACAAATTGGGGAAAATAGGAACTTGTCTCTTTAAGAGGATTTCGGATGGCATTAGCACGGGGGGAGGATTTGGTCCATTTTATGGGATGATCTTGGTGCTCTTCAGAGGGAATACCATTGCTAGATGATACAGAGGTCGATTTTGGAATAACCATGTGTAGCATTGAAAGATGAGAGGCTTTTGAATGGAAAAATCAAAACTAGATCGCTCGACCCTCTTATGGTGCAACTCTTGAGGTATGTCACTTAGTGTGTTTTCAGTTCAATTAGAAGTGTATATATGTGGCAATATTGGTACTAGTATTTTATTGTTGTAGCTGTAGAATATAAGAAAGTTTGGAACCCTTGGTTAAGCTGTGTAGTAAGACATACATAAGAGAGGTTTCGAGCATAATAATGAAAATCTAATATTCACCTCTAATTTGAGTCCTGACAGATATGACTTTTTCCTTCTCTGTACCCTTCGAGATTACCCCTTTATGATATCACATTAGAGAGGCAGTTTTTTTGATTTAGTGTTTTATGAATGGTTGTGAGCTAGGATTTACATTTGCTAGAGGCATTTGCATAAAGCTTCTAAATCCAGTTGTTTATTTTTGTTTTTTTTTTGGGTCCCTTATCCTTAATGACTTTTGTGTGAACGAGGAGTAATGAATATTCTAGGTTGCGATGGTTCTTAAGCCTGTCATGCCGCCGCCCTTGTCTCCAAGCATTTGCAATACAAAATCGGCTAGTATGAGGTCAAGTAATCCCTCTGATTCTTTGGCAACTTGTTCCACCCATTGTACTTGAAAATAGAGTGTCGTGGAGTTAAAATAATCCGCTTGATTCTTTCTGATAATCTATCGCACTTGCAGCTCTTGAAACTAAACTATTGTCACAGTTTAAACTACCTTCTTCATTCCATTAGCAACCTGTTATAGTTACAACACTTGAACATGGTAGGGTGTATAGATTTAAATAAAATATTTGATTCTATTTGCAACCTGTCACAACAGCGCACTTGAACATGGTAGGGTGTATAGATTTAAATAAAATCTCTAATTCTATTTGCAACCTGTCACAACAATGCACTTGAACATGGTAAGGTGTAAAGGTTTAAATAAACTCTTTGATTCTTTTTGGAACTTGTCTCAGCTGTCACACCAGAACATAACAGGAAGTTTAAAGTTTTAAATAATCTCTCTGATTTCATTATCAACCTCTCTCAACCACGTATCTGATCATAACAAGAAGTTTAAAGGTTTAAATAACCTGCTTGATTCTACTGACAATCTGTCACAATTCTAGCACTTGAAAATAAAATATTGTCAATTACTAACATAATAGAGAGCTTTTTGTTGATTGTGGTGAGATTAATTTCCAAACTTCAAACTTGAGCACGTCTCTGGAAACTCACCACTAAACAGAAATGTGTCCAGTTCAGAAAAGAAAAGTTGTACATTATTTCCTCTACTCTTAAGTCACATATTTGCACCTCACCTATCTCCTTCCCTTCAGTCTTGTGGATAACATTTGGGATTAGATAATAATGTGAGTAGACGGTGATATTTCCAAATTCCAAAATTCACTTTCTAATTTACTTGGCAACCTGTCACTGTTACAGCATTTAGAGTTGAGGCATTGTTCAAAAAAAATTTAAGTCTCCCTGAAACCATTGGCAACCCATCACAGCTGCAACTTTTAGACTTGCAAAGGTGTAGTAAATTAAATAATCTCTCTGATTTAATTGTCAACTTTTGTACTACTCCAAAAGAATGGGATGTTTTCCCTTCTTATATACTTATTTCCATTTTGTAATCTGTCATTTCTAAAATATATTTTTAGGTTGTTTTATCAAGATTTTGTAAAAATTGCATCTCCTTTATAATGATATATATATAAGTATATTTGGATATTATAGTTATAGGAAGAAACGAATTCTATGTGTATTGATTTTATGAATATTTATATGTTAGGTATGTAAAAGAAATTTGGGTAAATGCATATTTATATGTTAGAAAAGTATGTGTTGGTATTTTAATAAATAATTTTGATGATAGTTTAATAAGGAATATCGATTTACTTCTCCTAGTTAATCAAGTTCTATTTAAATTTGTAAGGGACAACATCCTTTAAAGATAAACCTTTCCTTTATTGCTTTCAATAAGTTTTCTCTCTGGGTAGATATAGGTGAGGAAAAGTAGTTCTAGCTATTTATTTTGAATATAAATGAGTATTCTTGAATGCCATTGTTTGAGTTATTGGGTTATGTAGCTTTAAAAAAAAAAATGGAAAATTGCTTAAGGAAAGATTAACTCACTAGGTTAGATATGCAGGAGTTTAGATCTACTAAATTTGGAAACTATGTTATAGTTGGTTTTATTCTTATAAAGGAAATTAGAGATGTCTACTTAGGAATTGATGAAACAAAATATAGTTAGTCATGAAGTTTTGTGTAATAGATAGGAGGGAATGATTAAAAGATTAGTAATTATAGTACCTTATAGTTGGTTAGGGAAATTGATTTGTAAATTGAATAATTAGGGGAGAAATGTTAGAGGGAAATGGTTTATTTATATTTTGGATCCTTGGAGAGTTTAGTTATATGGTTGAACTTGGTAATCTTGTAATGGGTGGTTGTATTAAACTCTTTAATAGTGGAATTGTGTATATTAGAATTAATCGGCATCTTTGGTCATGGTTAAGTATTGTTGTAAACTCTATTTGCCTTCATTTTGGTAGTTTTATAAATTTGCATAAACAAAATAATTTTTTCTTGAATTGAGACTTCCTTCTTAATTATTTCACTTGGATTGTCGATTAGGGGATAACTTTATGACGATCCAAGTTTCTAATAAATGTCGTTCTTATATGGATAATTAAAATCTTGAGATGGTAATTGTTTTGGTTGTTGAGTAGGTTGTTTTATTTTTAATTGAAAGTGTGAATAGATAATTGTTGTTGTTGTCATGTTGCTGATTTATGTACCACTTTAAGGGGGTTCTTGTGAAGAGAAAATTGAGGTCTCCCGTAGAATGCCTAGTTGGTGGCTTTTGGATATTGAGTGATTATTGTTGTATTTAAAGGTTGACTTTCTTTTGTGTAACCCTTTTTGAGGTGACACCATTGTTGATTTGTGGATTGTATTTGTGTTTTTGGGTTGAATGATTTGTGGATGGAGTTTGATGAAACTTTCTTTGTGTGGCTTTTCTAAGTTAATCTCATATTTGAGGGAAATTTTATCCTTGTGTTGGAATTATTTGGAAAGAACTTTTGTTGCTTCATTTTACCCTTGTTTGTGGGTTTTCATTCTTTTTGGCATCCAGAGGCTTGAGATGATTGTCAGTTAATGTTCTCTCTCCATGTGCCCTTAATGTGGCAAGTGTTTTGATATCATGATTTTAAAAGGGTTGTACATGAATTGTTGAGACTTTTTTTTTGTGTTTATAGCGAGATGGGTAATGCCTTGCATGGTTTGGTCTTGAGATTATTTGCTTTATCTATTATAGTACAACCCTTGCCTAGTTTTTTATTTATGTTAAGGGTCGTAGGGAGAGTGGATCTTCATGGGGGCCGGCGCCTCAAGTAAGAGGAAGTGCACAAGAGAACCCACGTAAGAGTAGTTAAACAAGTGATAACCTAAAAATAGAAATAGGGGGACGAGTAGTAAGACACAAGATAATAAATATTGGATACCTCGTCTATGCATTAGGGCTATCATAGACTAATGATAGACTGAGAAGGCCATGGTCGGCAAAGTCGTAATCTCATCTTCATGAGAGGTTATCGGCTTTGCATGAGCTACCCTATGGTGTCGGCGCCTCAAGTAGGAGGAAGGGCCAGGAGATCCATAGATGGGTGTCTGCGCCTCAAGTTGGAGGAAGGGCCAGGAGATCCCATGAGAGCTATGCGATGACACTCTCCACTAGACACATGTATGCCTTGCTCTTTGTTGCCTCTGGAAATTTCTTTTGGATGTTGTATCGGTTCTTCTGGTTTTGTCCTCTTATGGTTGATTCTGATTCTTGTGGAAATGATTTATGAATGTTATTTGGTGATCTATTTAATTATTATTGCTTGGGTTAATTGTGATGAGTTTTCATAGCTTTATTTTATTATGTTGACTTGTGAATGTTGTTGATTATTTCATTGTAATCCTTGAGTTTTATTATACTTTTGTATGACATTGAGTCTTGTGGTTCCCTGTTTGGATGTTCTTGGTTGAGGTCTCTTTCTTGTCAGCTCCTTAGCACGGGGGGTGGGTCTTCGGACCCACGTGGTCGGGTGGAACATGCTAAGAACCCCATTGGGTCCCCAGTCGAGGATCGAGAGGTGCAGATTAGTGCTGTTGCAGCAACTTCAGAGTTGTGTACGTCTTGGAGCCAGTTATGATACTGTGTATTCCCCTATTCATTTGTATCATATTATCTTGTTGTATGGTTTCCATTCATGGTTGGAAACACTTTTGTATCATTGTACCTCTTGAACACTATACTGTAATGTAGCATTAAACCTTGTGTGGATATTGGCTATGGCAGATGTTATTCAATGTGTTGAGTTAATCATGTATATGTTGTATTTACATACACAGATGGTTTCTTATTAATGGTTTCACCATGTATGTGTTACATTTGCAATTTTTTACTTTGTTATGGATAATGCATTTGGCTTATATTCTTTATTGTAGTTGTGTGGATCTAAGTCTCGTAATGACTCCTCATGGACCCCAAGGGATGTATGTGTTAGTGAATCTACTTAAATGAAATTCATGTCATGACTTAATGTGTACCACATGTATGTTATGTTAACTAAAAAATAAAAAAAATTGTGGTGATTAATGCTTGGTTGTCCATTGGGGTTTGCACGACGGGGCATTACATTCAAACTCCATGTTAAACATTGACTTAATGCAACCTTACTTGTTACACTTTATAAACATCATCTTGACTTATCTTATGAGAAAATTATTAAACCATTTCATAATCTTATTCCTCAAAAGGATGGATTGAAGATGCTTAAGTTCATTCTTTTTTAGTCTAAAAGTGCATAATGTAAACTTACAACCTACCAACTAACTTCCTCAAAATTTTCCTCTTAGTCAAATAATAACTTGACTTTTCCAAAAGTTTGATCTAAAAAATTTGATATTATTAGAATCTATAAGATGAATAAAATATAAATTTGTGAAGAACTATTAATTAGAAAACTATAAACATAAACAATAATTTACAACTATTAATTATGAATGTCATTCAATTTTATTATTTTAAATGTCTATAATTTAATAGTTGATTCAAAAATAGAAAATAAAATTAACATTTTAAACCATTCACACACACACACACATATATAAACTCAAATACCATATACATATATATAAACTAAAAAAACTCAAATAAATCAAATTTGTATTTAATCCAACTTCATACTATATCTAAGGGTTATTTTTAGGATTAAGGATTAGCAATGAATAGATCGATAATATAAACCCAAAGAAGTTATGAAGCACAATGAAAGCAAATAATAATGAAATGATTATACTAGATATTCCTGAAGCTTCCAGGAATCACCTCCATATCACCTTCTAGTTTGCAGTGTATGATTGATGCCCTCAGATCAAGTGTGTGAGCAATTTGACTATGCCATTGTCCTATGCAAATTTTGAAGGATTTAAGTAGAATTATGCCTATTCCTATGAAAATGATAAATGATAAATGACTATCATGCCTATCATAGATCCAAGAGTACCCCTCATTATGAACAAAATTGACATTTTATAGAAAACACAATTTTGAATGGATAGACAAGATTGAATTTTGATAGAAACCTAAAATCGGATGACAAGATTAAATCTAACCATCCCTAATTAGGGTTAGGGAAAAATCTTAAATGAATGATCAAGATGTCATCTAAGAAAATCAGATCAGTGGTGGAGAAAAGATGAGATAATTGATTTTCAAAATAAAGATTTTCAAAATTAAGAAGATAAGATAGCCCACTTTGTGAGATTTAAAAAATCAAAAAGATAAAAGGTGGAATGTTTACTTATGAATTAAATAATGGTTTAATTCATAAATGGGGATGAGACAAAAGACAATAAATAATTGTTTTAATTATTTATTTGTTGGGATGGAAAGTGGGTTAAATAAAAAAATAGATAGTGGGAATAATATAAATTATTTAATTTATGGTGGAATGTTCACATATGAATTAAATAATGGTTTAATTCATAAATGGGGATGAGATAAAAGACAATAAATAATTGTTTTAATAATTTATTTGGTGAGATGGAAAATGAGATAAATAAATAAGTTTATTTGATTCAAGGATAAATGATAATGTTATGGAGGAAATAAGGATTGATTAGTGACGTATTTAAATAAATAGACGTAATTTATTTATTTAAATAATCATGGAGAAATGGACATGATTAGATAATTGAATTATGAGAGGGGGAAGCATGGTTGTCAAAGAAAAATATGGTTTACAAGTTGAGGCCATTTTTATGTGTCTACATTTTTCCCCTCTTTGTCATAATGTCACTTGTCGTGTTGTGACAAAGAAAATAAGTCAAAGCCATGCCCTAGTGAAGGTATAGAATATCAATGCCCCCTTGGGAAATTTTTCAAATTTTGGGTTGACAGCAGAAAAAATTTGGAAAGTGTCCCAATAAGTCAATTTTGATGACCAAAAAAATAATGGCGCAGATGGTTTTGGATTTTGACATGTTTAAGGTAACCAACGGAGTGGTCAAAGTTGGTCAAATGAGCCTCCAGTAATAACCCAGTTGAAAAATGTCATTTTGACTTTATAAATAAGTTGACAAAGGGGTAAAAGTCAATTTATTTCCACTATTTACTTTGCAAATTTTGAGAGCCCAGAGTGAAAAGGACAGTGGCGACAATGGTGATTCCAGTGACAAAGCACAGTGGTGAGATCATGCGGACTTTCAGACAACCAAAGGGCTTCGAGCTGGTAGTATGTACCCCTATCCTCTGTAAATTTTTTGTTTTGTGTGCCAAATGTAGCTTTCTAGGGGAAACAACGAATGTGCCACGATGCATATGCATTCGTGTTTGACACATTCACCTTCGCGTTTGACACATTCGATGCGTCGCGACGCAAGTGCAATAGGGAATTAGGGCAGACAAAGGTTTTGCACCGCATTTGTCAAAAACTACAACGCATTTGCATTTTCAAGTCTCATTTGAATGTTTGAATGCCACAATCATTATGTTGTGACACAATTGTTGAATTGTGTTGTTGGTTATTTTTTATGTTGTTAACTAGGTTTCTCTCCTAATCTACCTATGGAATTGCAAATTCCAATCAAGGGAAACTCATAGGACCTAGACCAACTAACGAGGATTTTAATAATAACCTCCTACACTTTGGGCTCTGTAAGACCCAGGAGGGTGGTCCCTATAATGTGTTTATGATCTTTGCACCAAACTCATAAACAATCATTAAAAATTCACAAATATTCCCACGAATAGCTAAACAGAATAGGATACCACCAGAATGAATTGGCCTCTCACCAGTAATATCAACTACTTGAACCATGAGATAATTAAAACATTGTTTCATAACTTATGATAGTCATTTTATTTGCAATTTGGTGGAAATCCCTAAGCAAAGACATACAGACATAGATTTTCTCAAACTTATACAATTTAGATCAATGCCATATACCATTGGGGAGTCAAATTCACAAACATTCATGACTCAACAACAGATTTAAATACTTAGCATGCATGATCCCTGGAATATTGCATTACAATAATGGAAATCCCTGTCCCAGCCCAATACTTCTTACTAAATCCCTTTACAAACATACCCATCCATGATTCAATCCAAGCATTTTAATTAATTCTTTGAATTAAAGGCAAAACGAAAAACACACACACCAGAGCGATGAGATGAACATCATAATCTTTGATTATTCTATTCAAAATTATGATATATTTGTATAGATGAGAGACATGAGCTCGAGATATAACATCATAGCTCAAATGCTAGTATTGTTACAAACATCAAATCCTCATGAATTTAAAAACCCATTACAAGATACCCCAAACCTAAAATTTCCTTAACATTCAAAAACTCTTACAATTTGCACTGCAACTATACCTAGACTCAACCTTCAAAAATGTCTGACTTGCCAACCACTATTTCCGGCCTTGAAATCCTTCTTATAGAAAATGAAGGAGCAAACAAGCAATGGGCCAGAAATTACACATCACCTGTCAATTGGACTGCTATGTGCCAATTCAAAACCATGATCAAAACCACCAAGTCCCAAAGCATCTTTTCATTGATTCTACCCATTACACAATAGCCGCAACATTTTTTACACCTCAAAACATGTGCCCAAAGCCGCCATGGAAATGAAACCATAATCAGTTATAATATAACTATTGAGCTGTCAGCTGCCAATAATAGACACTATTTCACTCCTCTTCGATCAAGTACTTGTCCACCCAATTTTGATATTCCTCATCCGTTGGCCAATTAAAATTCACCACCTCCATCACCTTGGTATTGTAAGGTGTGAATTTCACTACAACCTGGTTGGCTTCCCTCTCAAATGACTCTAGGAACATGCTGGTATTAATTACTTTATCCATGCTACTTACCAACAAGTCATGGTTTGAGTTATCACAAATTGATTTGATTTGTGCATTAATAACCTCTTTTGCGCTATCTTGCCATTGCTGCAATGTCTTATATTTCCTTGTGCATCTATTATATCCGGCAGAAAAGTATCATTCCTATCATCAAAACCTTTTACTAGTTCTCTAATTTTCTTACTCAAATCATCAGGCAAAGGCCTGGAATCCCTTCAACAATTTCACAAAGTTTTGAGTAGGCTTTAAGGATTGGGGCATGTTATTTGCATCAAATTTGGAAGCCTTAAACATAACATCTAAATCAGTGGCCTGAGGGATCCACTTCTCAACCAGAGGTAGAACCACTTCCCAATCTTTGTTAATGTTTTGTATTCCACCCAAGAATAAAGAATATAAAGAATGTATAGCTGGAAACCGAGAATCAACCTTCTCATTTAAATGCCTCAAAATGGTGTCAACCACCTCATTGTGTTTAGCCACAGCACCATCCTCACTTGCCTTTAGGGCAGCCTATAATTTTTTGATTTTATTCATCATATTCTTTTTGGTAGGATCTACAGAATACTCAACTTCCTCTTCAACTAACCCTAGTGTAAGGCTATCAACAAGTGTTTTAATTGGGGATCCATGAGTAGAAATGATTAGGATAATACGGGGCAATGACCCCGAAGTAGTAGGTAGTGCTCTGATGGTAGGGGCATTAAAGGATTCTCCCACCTGCCCATATCTTAATCTATCTACTTCAAACTGTAGCTCAACATTTTTCTGTTGCATTATATTATACTCCCCAATTATTGCATTGTACTTTTCCATTAGTATTTTATTTTTAGCTTCCTCTCTTTCAGCTATCTTCTAGGCCAATTTGGCCACATTCAATGTCAGGCTTGTGGCTTCTATTGTTGAGGTTTCAGAAGCTCTCTTGATAATTGTTGTGCAGTTTTTGCACACACACCCCACTATAAGTAGGGACCCTCTTTCGCTTCATTTTTTTTTTTGTCCATTTCTTTTTGAGGTTTCATCTTACCTTAGGCAAGTACTTGAAGGTATATTTTTATCGCCTAGGTGTTTCCCCAGGTTGTTTATTGAAAATTTCAAGTTTTGGATGAATTTCAGGCTTTTGCCCTAATTCAAGATTTTTTGCCATGGTTAGATTTTCCCAGATCTTGCTTGAATTATGGATTAGACCTTGTGGCTTGGGGATGTTCAAAATCTGTGGATGTCTGCATGGGCTAGATTTTCCCAGAGTCCACCCTGTTGTCAGTTCCCTAGGTTCTCTGACTGTCTTTTCAAGTGAATTAATGGCTCCATACGCGCCTTAAGGGCTAGATCCTACTTGATTTTTGAGATCTTTTGCACCATTATGTTCATTACTTTCCATTGTTTGAGCTAAGGAGTGCTTCCTTGCAATTGATTGACTTCATTTTGGGGCGATTGGACTTTAATTGATTGATTTGGTGGATTTTTCTTGTGCCTTCCTATGTTTGTTCATTGTAGTCACTCTTGAGCTTTGCGTCTGTTGCTTCCAGGATCATTTCCTGCTTTATAATGGTATGTGTCTGATTGTCCTACTTTGAATTGATCTATTAATGGCATGTTGGTGTTGTGAGGCCTTGCAGGATTTGAATTCCTACATGTTTGTTTATTTTGCACTAGGATTGTTCAGGATTGCATCCTTTGTCATCTCCCGGGAAAGTTTTGAGTTCTTGTGACCATCTGTGTTTTAATGAATCTTTCCTAGAAGTAATTAGTAAACCCTAGTGATGATTCAATGATGGAGACAACTAAATTCTAATCTTTCCTATGTGTTCATGGTAGATGATTAGGATTCGGACCTAGAGCCATATTGTATCAGGTGATGTCATCTTAAGATTGGCCTAGAATGCGAAGAAAATTCATGAGAGGTCCGTCTCTGACTTTCCCTAAGTTAAACTTTCTGAAACCTGTAGTTGGTTCCATGTCTGGATGAAATCAGGGCTCTCTATCCCTTTTGAATTCCCTTCGCTGTGACCATTCAAGTTTGCTGAGATGCTATATCAACTACCTTGAGGTTCGCTGAGGTAGTCTTCCTAGGTTTGTGTTGGATCGTTGTGATGATGTCATTGTTACACCAATGAGATCTTTTATGCACATCAATCAGTGAAACTTTTTCTTTTGCCGAGACCTCACCCTGCGAGGAGATGTCTCATTGACATCCTTGTTCATACTCGCCTTCGGAAAGACAAGTTTTAATCACTAAGATGTCTTGGTGGGATCCTGTAGCTTTACTGATCTTTCGCCATCCTGTCACTGAGACTTTCATCTTTCAGAGAGACCTTTCGCCGAGCATGTCCTACTCTTGCCAATACCTTCACATGATTCACTGTGACTATCGGCATTCACCAAGACATTGTGGTGAGGCCTTCTATTCTTAGCGATCCTAGATATTTTCGCTGAGACCTTATTCCAAAAACTTAAGTCTGGCCGAAGTGTTTGCTCGGACCCACCAGTCGGTGAAACAAGATGAATTTTCCAGGACCTTTCCCCGACTAACATTTGACTATATTGATACCGTTTTCTTCTCTATTTTCCTAGATATTTCACCAAAACCACTGTGTCTTGGTGAGACCTTTCCTGATGAGCATCTTTCAGCGTAACTTTGTAACTTCGCCTAGACTTCTCGGCGAAATAATTAACCTTTACCAAAGCCTTCTTTTGGGAATCTCCAATGGTCCAGAATTGTGCCTAAACCACAGATATCTGTCAGGTCCGAAATCCACCGTATCCCATATCTTCTAAAGTCTCTCCTTTGGCCCGTTCTTTGTAGAAATCCGTCCCTTGTAGATTTCCCTGAAAATTGATGAAATATAAAGGGGCATGAAATAATTGGAATCGTTATAATTTTTGATGCATCTAATGAATGTTTCATGACATAGTTTGATCTCTCATGTGATTTATTGATGAAAAATGATCGATTTCATAGATTAAGTAGGCGTTTCTTGGTTACTCCGATGGAATCTGAGCAGACTAGGATTTCCCAAAATTCCTCTTTGGCTCTGATTCTGTGGATGATCTTGAAACCCGAACTTTGTTGTAGTCATTTTATAAGAATTTAAACAACACCTTGACTATATGAGATGCATTCTAATGGTGTTTTAATGGATTAACCTTTCTTTCCTATGGTTTTACTATGTTTTCATGTTGAGTGTAGGCTGAGTCAAGCAAGGCGGCAGCTAGATTCTCAATGTCTGATGTAGACAGGATTAAGCTAGATATAAAAATCAAAGTCCCTGAGAGTAAGATCACTTATGTCTAGTCAGAAGTCACTGATACAAATGTCAGCCTCTGGGACTATGAAGAGTTTAAGGCAAGAACAGCGGCTAAAGATGCTCCGTTGATAACTAGAAGAATGAAGGAGTTAGGCTTGTCCCATGTAGTCGGTTTCCCTTCTATAGTACAGTGCTATGAGTTGGTCCTTCAGTGCACCAGGCACTATGATCAAGATACACAGAGGATTATTGGACCCCAAGGGAGAGTGGTTGCTAATCTCAACCCGTTCTCCATTGCTCAAATCTTTGACATGCCGGACACATCTCATGTGGTGGGATTTGCCATTGCAGTAGCTCAGAAATTCTATGATGACCAGACTATAAAGTCACAGCAGCTAATCAATTCCTGGCTAGAGAAACCCAAGTCTCACTACTCCAAATTGCCCAAACAGCTATATAGTGCAAAATTCAAGAAGGAATACTATGATGCCATCACCTTTCTTAGCAGGGTGGTCGGATTGAAGAGTGCTAGTACATTTGAGAATTGGATGTGCCATGTTATTGTAAAGATGGAACAAGAGAAAATTGACTACCATTGGGCAGGGAAGATTAGCCAAGTCATTCACAAGCAGTTTTCCAATGTGTTGCAGACAAAGACCTTCACAATGACCTCATATTTGGTCTATGCACTTGCCAAGTTCCATCCCTACAGGGGATTGGATGCAAAGGGGATTTTTAGATAGGACATTATCTATGAAGTTTTCCCTCAGTTGTATTTAGGAGGCTCTGACTATAGGAGGGAAAATGATGCATTCACCATGCATATCACCAGAATGCTTCAGGAGGCAAAGCATGTCAGAATTTCAGATCTAGATAAGGAGCTCATCAAGAAATATGGAGCATGGTTTATCCAATTTCCAACCTTCTCCTACATCCAAATTGATGGCTGCCAGAAAGCCCCATACAGACTTCCAAGGTATCCCACTGACCACATTATACTGCTAGAAGTAACTAGGTAGATTTGTGATTTTGATGCCATTCTCAAAAAGGACAAGCACAAAATAGGATTTGGTTGGGATTTTCCCCTAAGGATTGGCACTGGAGAGGTATGCCCTTCCATTGGTTCTACCCAAGATTCGGAGGAAGAATTGAGTGCTCTTGGCTTGTCTTTCCACTCTAAGAGATCCCAATTTGACATTACAAGGGAGGCTCAAAAGAAGGCCAGCAGAGAGTATTGCCATAAGGTTACCCTAGAGGACTACTAGGCCAACTGCGGTGATGAATTTGAAGTTAGAAAGAAGAAATTCTCTCAGCTTCCAATTGAATTAATTAGATTATATAATGTAAGAGTAGTTCTTGACCAATTGGAGGACTATGGGAACTTGATTTAATATCATGCCTATGAGGCCATAAAGGACAAACCAATTGGTGACGTAGATTGGTCGAAAGAGAAGCAAAAAGAATTGAAACAATTGATGGATCTAGTTCTCAAATTCACTAAGATGTGGCTCAAGCACACTTTGTGGGAATTGGAGAATAAAGGTGTACAATGCACTTACAACTTGATGGGATATTTGAATCCCCACTCTACCTCTGAAGAATCTACCGAGCAAGATCCTAAGGGCAAAGGTAAGTTGGACTCCCCCCTAAAAATAAAGATCAAGGGTGTACAAGAAACAAAGGTTCAAGAGATGGAAAAATAGAGGAAGCTGAAGGCTAAGAAGAGAACAAGGAGTAATAACCGAACAAGTTGAGTCTCCTCGAAGGGAAATGGGGACTGAGAGGACCCCTTCACCTACGTGCAAAGAAGGGCATGCAGAGCAGAAGGGAGTAAGGATGAGACCCCTAACACGCAAAATTTGAATGAGGAAATAATAGTAGATCGCCAAGAAGAAGAAATGGGGTAGAGTGGGGTGCAAGTGGAATCCACTATCCCTAATTGGATAGACAAAGAAATAAAGAGGAAACAGGTGATAGTGGAAGATAGTCCACCAAACTGGGATGCAATACTAACTAGGATTGGAAAAGATAAAGGTAAAAGGAAAGCTAGGGTTGAGAGGGACGAGGAACATAAAAAGATTGTTCATATTGCCACCCCTGTTCCAGATAAAAATAGAGATGATGTGGGTGGAAGTGATTATAATATACGGAATTTCAATCTTGGGCCTACATCAGTTGAGCAGGATATTGAGGACCATGAGGCCTCCAGTGTAGTTATTGTAGATCAGTTGTGAAGGGAAGTGAAGACCAAGCAAGAGCTAAAGAAAGAAAATGAAAATCTCAGGAAGTGCTTGGAGGAATTAATAAAGTCACTACAGTCCATTAATCCCTCTTCCTTTTCTACCAATCCTCTGCCTCAGGAGACTATAACTGAGCTAGAAAAGATGAAAGCTTCCACCCTTACCACTATGAATTGGTTGAAAGGAGTGCAAGAAAGGGGTGATAAAGATATTAAAGAAATCCTTTCAACAAGGAAGGATGCTATTATGGTGACCGATTGGTCGAAGCAAGTGTTCGCCCAAGATAAGGAGGATACGGACCTCCTTCTGCATAAAACTAGAACTTTGATTGAGTACACCCATGAAAAGTTGGTGAGCGATGAAATTCTTCCTTCTTCCAGAGCTGTCAAACCTTGGGAGTGGTTCGAGGCACTAAAAATTAGGTAGAAGGTGTTGAAAAATATTCACAAATGAGGGAAGCAAATTAATGACACTTTGACTAAGGTTTAAAATGGTTCCATTGCTTTCTTTGAAATCATGACAGGAAGAAGAAAGATCATGCCCATTTACTTGAGCCTTGAGCAGTTGAGAGAATGGTGGCATGATGTGTATGTGCCACTTGATGATGGCTCTGTTTCTGAGCACCAACTAGATGATGTGGCCACCTACCTCACAATTATTGACAAGCATGTGCATACAAGATAGAGTGGGATAGGTCAGTCAAATCCTCAAGGGATGAGATTGTGTCCATGGAGAGGTGACTTAGGGTTCTATCGGTACCACCTATGGCCAACTTGGATGAAGCATTCTTAAAGCTACATGAAGAGTCAGATCGGCGCGGGGGTCATAGGGAAGAGAGCTAGTGATAGGCTGCGGCGCGATTTGTGCTTCCCTATTATCTTCCAGCATGTCACCCAAGCTGCATTATGGATCCAAGGCTAACTTCGACGAGAAGTGCATTTAATGCCTATTTGACCTATTTTTGAAGACTCTCTTGGCCAGGTTGTTGTGCTAAGTTAATGCTGTGAACTCTTGATGTGCTGGCAGATTTTTTGGGCTTTCTATATATTGGGCATTTGGCCTCTTTGTAAAGGGTTAGAAAATTTAGATAGTTGGAAATATCTAGGAGGTTAGAACTTGTAACCAGAATATAGAAGTAGAGTAAGTTGGTAGGTCGTCCCCCTCAAGCAAACATTGTAACATAAAGCTAAAAATTGTTGCTACAGTGAACAATTTGAATGCAAATAGTGACATTGTGATTTGGTGCCACATTTGTGCTCTCTTGTTTTGCATGGTTCTTGCTATTCTACCTTAAAAATTGCTTTGAGTTGGTATACATCTAGATTAGATTCGATTTAATAATTTTTGTAATTTGATACTTAAATGTTACAGCAATCTCTTAGTCCATACTTTTCGCAACCAACTGATTGTTAGTTGCTTTGCAAAGTTAGCCTGGACTTTTCATGTTCCTTCTGCTTAAGTTTGATTGTGAAGGTTTATTCACTTTAACTGCCATAGGGTTGTTTGAATGAATGTTCATGATTTGAAAATCTTAACACCTCAAAAGATTGCACTATTTTCTGTGAGATTGTAGATTTATCTTAGTCAAGTAGAGATCAGTTTTGAGGGATTGGTCCATTTTAAGTATTAGTTACTTTCACTATTTAATTCTAAGAATAGTATTAGATTAGAAATCTCCGTAAAACCTTTATTATTTTGCTATTTCTTTGATTATTGGGTTAAACCTAGGGTTGGAGCATCACCACTTTGTTAAATCTGATGAAGTCGATTCAATAGTTTGCTTGTAGTAAGGTCCTATTGTGCTTACCAACAATTTCGCATTTATCACTGAGTTGTTTATGCACTGTCAAGACCTGACGTTAAAGACCTTGGGGTTATCTCTTGAGGCTTGCTGATAGATATTTTCCTTTCAAGAGAGATAGGATATTGCATCTTGTCTGTGTTGTTTTTGTTGTTGTGTAGAAAACAATGATCAATAGTGTTGGCTCTAGAGGGAGGGCCTGAATCAACAAGCTAGATTGATTTTTGAATGCCATCTCTCCTGATAGATTCAGAAGAAGAACAAGATATGATCTGGGAGAGGAAGAATTCCAAGAGTTACTAGACCCTACTAGGTCAAGAAGGACCAACAAAAGAGGGGAGTCATCATCATCCCATCCACTCCCATCATCCCCATCTTCATCTAGTTCATCTAAGTCTGAGGCCATTCCCAGTCCATGACCTCAGCCATTCCTAAATCAGTCATTTCCACCCCCACCTCCACCAATGGCTTTCCTGTAACCAACCCATCTCCACTGAGCTTTGTTGTTTATAATATTATGCAAAAGAACCCTAAGCACTTTTGTTCAAAGTTCCATATCAATGACCCTAATAGAACCGCTGAGGAACACATTAGAATCTTTCAGATTGGCCTTAAAGATAGAGGGATAAACTATGAGGACGTAGCTTGTAGATTATTTCCTTACTCCCTAGGGGAAGATGCATTCTATTGGTTCAACCATTTACCTACAGGATCCATTTGACACTAGGCTAAGTTGGAAGCTGCCTTTTTGCAGAAGTTCTGAATCCCCATCAATTCTAATGAGTATTACCGTCAGTTCACAAATGTGAAGAGAGAGGTCAATGATCCCATAGGGTCTTTCAACAATAGGTTTCATCGTTCCTATACCAGATTGCAGGCCCCTTATGTTGTTGATGAACCCACTGCCTTAGAAGTCTATTACGAAGGACTTGATAGTTTAACTGCTACTTTTATGAAATGGAGCAATAACCCCCCTAGGACTTTACTAGATGCATATGCAAAGGCTGTAAAATTCAGCAAAAATTTAAGGCAACATCTATCTGGGCCTTTACCCTCATTAGGACCCGTTGCTCACCCTTGACGAGTTCCAGCTATCAACCAAGCCCTTGCACACCATACTCCTATCACGAATCCAATACCTTAGTTGCCTCTGGTCCCTCACCCAAGACCCCCTATGGGACAAATTTTATCCATGATGAGTTACCCCCAGCAAAATGTGAATCAACCCCTACACACTCAGCCTGAGACTAGCTATCCTTTGTACCTACAAAACTCTGAGGTCCTTAACCAATCGTTGAATCCCAACACCACTATAGGGTATGCTCAAAATAATGTGAATCAAATTCCACAGAGTAATCTGAACAAGGAGAGACTGGATGAATTGTCATAACAAATAAAAAAATTAAATATGGAGGTAACCTACTTAAATCAGAACAATCATTTGCAAGTCACCCAAAGGAATATGCAATCCAATTATAATAGAGAGAATCCACAAGGACCACACTTTGATAGAATTCAACATCAAGATAGAGGGTATAACAATGATAAAGGTTACAACAATGATAGAGGATATAACTATGAAAGAAGAAAAAATTATGATAAGGGACAGTCACTGGGTCAAAACCTTGATAGAGGTCAAGGTAGTGGACAAGGTTTTGAGAGAAGATAGTAGTCAGGACATAACAGAACTTGGAACACAGGTCCCAACAATGGAGGAGTCCCCACCCCATTGGATCAACCAATCAGTCAACCCATTAATCAGTATGTCGGTCAGCCAATAAATCAAGAGAAGCCTCCTAGCGGGGTATATCTAGTTGAGGTTGCTTTATCAGGGTGGTGTAGGCTTCACAAGACTAGTCATCATTCTGAGTTGGACTGTCAAGAATTCCAAATAGCAGCTTCAATATTTCAGTATGAAGTAGAAAACAATGCAAATTGTCAGGAAATAGTACCCTCTATTCCTTATGATTCACTAGTGCTGGTATTAAACCATTCTCCTTTTCCACAAAGTGAGGATAATGTGCTTGAAGAAAAATTTGACCAGACGAAAGACGAAGCAGACCATGTATGCAATGAAGATGAAATAACACAATTATTTGAGGAGGATCCAGTGAATTATAATGGTCCTAGGGATGGAGAAGAAGCTTATGTTGAAGAAGTGTAGACCTTCCAGAGGCCTGTCAAGAGGTATAACTTGAGAGAGTTGCCACACCGGCACCCACAGGATGGAGGCCCCTTCACTACTTCCATCCCACCAAATAATTTCAACATGCCTCTAGACCCTAATGCTAGCAATAATCCATCCTTGCCTCAGGTGTCTAAGTAATATTTATCTCAAGATCTAGTACAGGCTGAGGTACCAAAGGGAAGAAATGTTGATGTAGGCAAAGAAAAGATAGTGGAGTACCCAAGGGAGACCCCGACTTATTTAAACGAAGAATAGTTGGCCATGTAAGTCACTGAGGAACTCCAAAAAGTAAAGGTAAATCTATCTACATTTGAGCTATTAAGAGTTCCATCCATTAGAAATGTAGTCTTAGGTTCTTATGATACAAATTTCATGATACAAGATAAGTCAGTTAGCAAAAATGTCCATAAAGTGTCTAGTTCTTAGCCAATAGGAGAGAAAAGTCGAGTACATAATCAAGTCCATGTTTCCCCTCGAGACACTAGGAAGGAAAAGGACAAGCCTCAAGTTGTTCAAGTAGATACTCCCTTAACTCTGTTTCAAGGGAAAATAGACACCCCCATTCTTGATTTCTATTAGAATATTTGGTAAGAACCTACATAACTATCTGCTAGATTTGGGTGCCTCAACCAATGTTATTCCCCTTTGTGTCTGTAGAGCTATGGGTATCACCCTTATTGATTCCCAAAAGAAAGTCACCCAATTGGATAGGACTGAAGTCAATGTGGTAGGGGATTTAAATATGATTCATATGCAGATTGCTTCTGATCCTAGAATTCAGCAAGTAATCAATATACAGGTAGCTGACATACCTGATGCATATGGCTTAATCTTGGGAAGGGACTTTACCAAGGCCTTGAATGGATATGTCTCAAATAATCACTCCCACATGTGGCTTCCCTAGAAAGGAGTGCCAAATCAGATCAGAATTGAAACAGAACCCAGGATGAAATACATGATCATAGAATATCAAAAGACCTTGACAAAAATTTTGGTATCATAAGTAAGTATGGGTAGTTCAATACTTTTTCCTTCCCTTGAAGATCTAGATTCAGAGGAGGTCCTAATGTTGCATACAGTGTCTCATGGCCTTATGATAGAGTCTAGTGGTGTTGAATCCCTAGTAGACCCAGTTAAGGACAATGATGAACTAGCTGAAAGTAATGATGATCCCAAGGATAATCAGCTAGCTTTGTTAGACAGTTTTCAAGAGTTCCTTCAAAAATGTATTGAAGGTTAGATTCAGTTAGGAAGGAGAATGAACTTTGAAGAATTACTTTTTCCCAATTGGTGCAAGGTACATAATGCTTCACATTTAGAATTGGACTGTTGCTTGTGCCAAGCTGCAGTAAAACAAATATGGAGACATACCAACTCCACTCCTGCAGCTAGAGTTGATATCTTCAATGTCCAAGAAGACCACGAAGGAAAAGGAATAATGTCTTCTAAAGAGCCATCCACCAATAATAGTACAAGTAATTCAACACAATGCCCTATAGTTGTTGGATGTTGGACTCTGAGATTTGATGGGTCCAAATCAAAACAAGGAGTTGGATCCGGATTTGAGCTGATTAGTCCAAGAGGTAAGACCTTCTTTTCTACTCATAGACTCCAGTTTCATTGTACAAATAACATAGTGGAGTATGAAGCCTTAGTGCATATATTGTTAATGGCCTTGAGGAAGAGGGTTAAAATCTTGCAAGTGTATGGAGATTCTGAATAGGTAGTTAAGCAAGTTAGAAGGCAGTATTCGTGTCATGACAGAAGGATGACTAACTATAGACATAGAGTATGGGACCTTATTGAAGGATTTGATGCCTTCAACATTTACTGATTCCATGAAATAAAAACCAGACAGCTAATTCCTTGGCACAGGCAGCCAGTATGCTGCAACCACTATCTCTTTTTGGGTTGAAGAAGTTTACTGTGGAGTTGACCCTAGTACCCTCAGTACCCGATAATGTCACCAACCTCCAGGTATTTGAGGATGATAAGCATATTTTAGACTTCATCACGAACACAAATGTTTTTGCTTCCCACATAATAGATGAAACTAAGCCCCCCAAGAGGCAAAGATGGACCTCGAAGGGGTAATCAATTTGAAGACCAATACCATCACTAAGGGGATGGTACAATTGGAAAGAATCTTTGATCTTGATAAGATCCGAGACCAGGATCAAGACACTAGGAAAGAGTCCATTAGTGGACAATGTGAAGTATAATGTGGGATCCCAGGAGGATGTAAAAAATGTTTTTATTGGCAAAGTGTGCACCTCAGAGGAGAGACAAGGAATCGTTGATGCATTGCAAAAATATCTAGATGTGATAGCTTGAAGTTATGAGGACCTGAAAACTTATGATACATCAGTCATAACTCACACTATTCCTCTCAATCCAGGAGTGAAACTCTTTAGGCAGAGACAAAGGCCTATTAATGCTTTTCTAGAACCCATAATACAGAAGGAAGTGCAAAAGCTATTATTGGCAAGGATAATATTTCTGATCAAACACTCTACGTGGGTTGCAAACCTGGTTCCTGTGCAAAAGAAAAGTGGTGAAATCAGACTGTGTAGATTTTAGGAACCTGAATCAAGTATCAGAGAAAGATAATTATCTAGTGCCTTCACTGGATGAAGTGCTCCAGATTGTGAATGGATCTCAAATGATGTCCTTCTTGGGTGTTGGCAAGAAGTTGAGTCCACTTTTTGGCAAAAAAGTGGAAGTGTTTTCCCTGATTTTTAGAATTTGTCACATTTGACCTTAAAATTTAAAGCACTTAGAGATGGAATCTTGGAAAAAGTCACAGATCATAAAATGTAGTAATCGGAGTCTAGTTTCTAAATATGTAATTTATTTTAAAACCCAGATGATACAAATTGATTTTCAATAGGTGTTTCTAGAAACCACTTTTGAAAAGTCACTTTTTTTTATAGTACCATGCACGTGTACGACATCCATATTTTGACCTAAATAATCATATTTTTCTAAATCCTTTTGGGAAAAAGATTTTTAACTCACTTAATCATGTTTTTTCTTTTTTTTTTCTTTTTTTATTGAATATTTTTTTTTTGTTATTTTTTTATTGGCCATATTTCATGTTTTGAAAAATCATCATGTATGTCATGCATAAGATAACCTAAACTTATCATTTTTTGATGATTTTTTTTTCAAATTGAAAATAATTGTCTCAAGTATGTTTTTGTTAAAAAAAATTCCAAAAAATTATTTTAATAAAAAGTTATTAAAATACTAAAAAACCCTAATAATTCAAGTTTATGGACCTATTTCATAAATAAAATAATTGAAAAAAAAAAATCTAATTGGAAAAAAATTTACATATTTAGAATCTACACAATCTCATCTAAAATGGGTTTTAATTTCATAACATAATTCTAAAAAAATCCCCATCAACCATATTGACATAGTCAATTTTTTCTTTCGATATTGATATGACCTTGTACTTGTAGGTCTAAGGCTAAGGGTTGGGTTACCATGTATTTTCTAAGCCTAAATCCAAATGAGAAACATGGATTGTGATTTTCAAACCTTTTGGAATGAGTACCCACTTTATAATGGGTACCTATTCTAAAAAATGAGTGACTACCTATTTTAAAGCTGAAAAATGACACTTCCACTAGAAGTGGACTCAACTTATTGCACTTACCCTCTTGGATGGATATTTAGGATATAACCAGGTCATGGTACAATATGAGGATAGACATAAGACTACTTTCACCACTAAGTGGGGCACTTTCGCTTATAGAAGAATTCCTTTTGGCTTGATTAACGTTGGAGCTACATTCCAAAGAGTGATGGACATAGCCTTCAAAGACATCATTGGTAAATGCATAATCATTTATATGGATGATCTAACTATCTTTTCCAAGAAGAGGGGTGATCATATTTCAAATTTATGTAAAGTTTTTTAGAAATGTAGAGATTTTGGCATATCCACCAATCCAAAGAAATGCATCTTTGGAGTAACTGAAGGTAAGTTGTTAGGGCATATCATCTTTGAATAGGGATTGCAATCGATTCGAAACGTATAGAGGCCATTCTCAAGATCTCACCACTAGCTAGTAAAAAGGAAATGAAGTCTTTCTTCAGAAAAATCAATTTTATCAGGAAGTTCATCACTGGATTTGTTGAAATAGTTAAGCCACTAAATACAATGTTGAAGTAGGAAGCCAAGGTGGAATGGAATACAAAAGCAAAGAAAGCATTTGTGGAGATAAAAAGGGATATTTTTGAAGCCCCAGTTTTAGTAAGTCCCGATTATGCCAAACCATTCTATATATATTCATTTGCCTCTAACCATTCTTGTGCTACTATACTAACTCAAAAATTTGACCAAGGCAATGAACACCCCATAGCTTTCACGAGTGCACAATTGAAAGACATCTAATTAAAATACCCAAATGTAGAGAAGCAGGCTTATGCCCTAGTCAGGGCAGTCAAAAAATTCAGACACTACATCCTTAGAAATAAGATCTTTGCAATAGTTCCTAACCCTGGAGTTAAGTTGTTATTGATGCAAAACAAGTTGGGTGAACACAGAGCCAAGTGGGTAACCATGCTACAGGAATACGATGTGGAAATTCAGCCCATGAAGTTGGTAAGAGGGCAGGGTCTCACAAAGACGATGGCAGAAATAGGCCCCGATCTTACAGCTCAAGCTTATACTTTGGAGGATGTTTCTCCTAGCAAGTGGTATGATGATATTGTTCAGTACCTTTTAACTCAGAGGTGTCCTGGTCATCTCAATTTAGTACAAAGAAGGGAATTGCACTTGAAAAGTGATAGTTTCATGTTAAAAGGAGTTGTCTTGTACAAGAAAAATCATGAAGGTGTGTACTTAAGGTGCCTAGGAAGGGAAAAATCTAAAAAAATGATGTCATAATTCCATGACAAATATGGCACAAGCCATGGGTCGGCACCATCCACAGCAAACCAAATTCTCAGAGTTAGTTATTACTAGCCTACATTATTCAAAGACACCCACAGTCATGTCAGGACCTACCATGTATGTCAGATAGCGGCCACCAAAGAGAAGTATGTAGCACTCCCACTTCAGCCAATCTTTGAGGTAAGACCTTTTGCTCAATGGGTGATGGACTTCATTGGCCCCATCAATCCACCCTCCTCCGCTAGTCACAGGTATATTCTCACCATTACTGCTTATTTTACACGATGGAATGAAGCTCTTGTATGCAAGCAATGTACTTCTAAGGTAGTGATAAATTTCCTTGAATCAAGTATTCTTAATCGTTTTGGATGTCCTATGTCTTTGGTTTGTGATAATGGTCCTACATTTTCATCGTTAAAGTTTTCTAATTGGGCTTTTGACCATAGAATTATAATTAAATTTGCATCCAACTATTACCCCTAGGGTAATGGGTTGGTTGAATCCTCTAATAAGAATCTTTTGACTGTCATATGTAAGTTATTAGGAAGGAACCCTAAAGACTGGCATACCCAACTCAAATTTTCTCTTTGGGCAGATCATACAAGACATAAAGCCTCCATAGGGATGTCACCCTATCATCTTGTTTATGGGTTAGAACCTGTGTTTCTCATACAATTGAAAATTCCTACCCTTCAGTTTATTAATGATTATTATGATGAGGGAGACAGACGTGAGTCTAGACTTGCCAAACTCTTGCACCTTGAAGAAAAAAGGGATAAAGCCCTGGAGAACTTTGCTAAGCATCAAGGGGTGGTCAAGATATGGTTTGATAGGAGAGCCAAGGTTAAAGCTTTTAGGATGTCTGACTTGGTTCTTTCCTGGGATAAAGCCCATGACCGTAAGGGGGAGCATGGAAAATTTGATAAACTTTGGCTTGGACCTTACCAGATCTCAAAAACCCTGGGAGATAATGTTTTTCGTTTGAAAACCCTCACTGGAGAAGATTTCACACTGCATGTCAATGGGCAGTATTTAAAGCATTATTTCTAGTCCTAAGTTGTTTTCAGCTCTGGCCTTGTATATAGTTAGGATACGGTTTCCCTTTTTGCTTTTCCTTTTTTTGTTTTGGGTTAGTGTAGGTCTCTTTTTGGTTTGTTTGTTTTTGTGTTGCTTTTGCTTTGGGGGTTTCTCTATTTTCACCTGGATGTGTTGCACCTGTACGGTAGATTTATCTTCTCTGGGATTTTTTTAGTATTTTCTGGTGAACTTCAATGTTGCATCTTGAAAGGATGGTTGAAGTCTTTACTACTACTAATAGCCTTAATGTTGGGTTTATAGAAGATTGAGTCACTGGTGTGAATTTGAAATTGAAGTACTCTTAAAATCTTACATCTTTCGTATATCTTAAGAATCCTGATGTCACTGTAGGAATCCTTGTGAAGTCTTGTCAAGTGAAAAATCCTATTTCTACTTCAACGCCACTGTGGTTCTCAACCCTAGGTGTGAACTTCACTGTTCACAAGTTGAAATGAAAGTATCGTATAAATAATATCAAAAGGAAGACAATGAAATGTTGAATATCAAAAGAATAGATTCATCTTATTAGGGATACCTGAATATCTCTACCAGGGCTATGGACACCTAGCTGGTAGTAGAGCTATGTTTAAGAGAATCACAGCGGTAACCTCACCAGGGCCATGGATGCCTGACTGGCAGCAAGGCCCTATCTAGGCTGCTTTTGGAGTTAGAATCCTTACATAGCCTGACTTGACTGAACTTGGTTTCTGTAGTAACTTAAAGAGGGAAATGAACTGATGTGCACACACTTAGATTTTCAATTTACAAAAGGTTTAATCTACCCTTTGATACTGATTCTTTGAATCTCTGCATTTTGACTTGTTTGGCATGGTGAGATTAAAACCAAAGATTTTGGGTTCATGATTCATGTTCATCATCAAATGCTCTCGAGCATTTTCCAAGTCGAAGTCGCCATTTGTTATGTAGTTTTTCGCACACATGCCCCACTATAAGTAGGGACCCTCTTTCGCTTCGGTTTTTGTGTTTTGGCCCTTTCTTTTGGAGGTTTTGTCTTACCTTAGGCAGGTACTTGAAGGTATATTTTTATCGCCTAAGTGTTTCCCCAAGTTGTTTATTGAAAATTTCAAGTTCTGGATGAATTTTGGGCTTTTGCCCTGATTTGAGATTTTCCGCCCTGGTTGGATTTTCTCAGATCTTGTTTGAATTTCGGATTGGATCTTGTGGCTTGAGGATTTTTGGTATCTGTGGATGTCCACGTGGGCCATATTTTCCCAGAGTACACCCTGTCATCAGTTCCCAAGGTTCTCTAACTGTCTTTCCGAGCACATTAATGGCTCTGTACGCGCCTTGAGGGCTAGATCCTACGTGATTTCTAAGATCTTTTATGTCGTTATGTCCATTATTTGCCATTGTTTGAGCTAAGGAGTGCTTCCCTACAATTTATTGACTTCATTTTGGGGCGATTGGACTTGAATTGATTGATTTGGTGGATGTTTCTTGCACCTTCCTGCATTTGTTCATTGCAGTCACTGTTAAGCTTCGTGTGTGCTGCTTCCAAGATCATTTCCCACTTTATAATGGTATGTGTCTAATTGTTCTACTTTGAATTGATCTATTAATGGAACGTTGGTGTTGTGAGGCCTTGTGGGATTTGAATTCCTACGTTTTTTTTTATTTTGCACTAGGATTGTTCAGCATTGCATCC
This sequence comes from Sequoia sempervirens, assembly GCA_007258455.2. Classification (NCBI taxonomy): domain Eukaryota; kingdom Viridiplantae; phylum Streptophyta; class Pinopsida; order Cupressales; family Cupressaceae; genus Sequoia; species Sequoia sempervirens. The sequence goes on from VDFB02271358.1 coordinate 595,301,750, forward strand.
TCTGTCATTTCCTAGGAAAGTTTTGAGTTCTTGTGACCATCTATGTTTTAATGAATCTTGCCTGGGGGTAATTAGTAAATGCTAGTGATGACTCAACAGTGGAGACAACAAAATTCTAAGCTTTCCTGCATGTTCATGGCTGATGATTAGGGTTCGGACCTAGACCATACGGTATCAGGTGATGTCATCTTAAGATTGGCCTAGAACATGAAGAAAATTCATGAGAGGTATGTCTATGACTTGCCCTAAATTAAACTTGCTAAAACTTGTAGTTCGTTCTGTGTCTGGATGAAATCAGGGCTCTCTATCCCTTTCGAATTCCCTTCACTCTGACCATTCGAGTTTGCTGAGATGTTATATCGACTACCTCAAGGTTCACCAAGGTAGTCTTCCTAGGTTTGTGTTGGATCACCGTGACGATGTCATTGTTACATCGATGAGATCTTTTATGCACATCAGTCGGTGAGACTTTTGCTTTCGTCGAGACCTCACCCCACAAGGAGATGTCTCATCGACATCCTTGTTCATACTCACCTTCAGCAAAACAAGTCTGAATTGCCAAGATGTCTTGGCGGGATCCTGTAGCTTTACCAATCTTTCATCATCCTATCGCTAAGAATTTCATCTTTTGGAGAGACCTTTCACTGAGCATGTCCTACTCTTTCCGATACCTTCACATGATTTTTTGTGACTACCGACATTTTCCAAGACATTGTGGCGAGGCCTTCTTTTCTTAGCGATCCTGGATTTTTTTGCTGAGACCTCATTTCGAAAACTTAAGTTTGGCCGAAGTGTTTGCTCGAACCCACTAGTCAGTGAAACAAGATGAATTCATAGGACCTTACCCCAACTAACCTTTCATTATATTCATACCATTTGCTTCTTCGTTCACCTAGACATTTCACCGAAACCATCGTGTCTTGGCAAGACCTTTCCTAATGAGCATCTTTTAGTGTAACTTTGTAACTTCGCTAGGACTTCTCGGTAAAATAATTAACCTTTGTTGAAGCCTTCTTCTGGGAATCTCTAATGGTCCAGAATTGTGCCTAAACCATAGATATCCATCAGGTCTAAATTTCTCCGAAATCCACTATAGCCCATATCTTCCGAAGTCTCTCCTTTGGCCCGTTCTTTGCGGAAATCCATCCCTCACAGATTTCCCCGAAAATTGATGAAATATAAAGGGGCGTGAAATAATTGGAATCGTTATAATTTCTGGTGCATCTAATGATTGTTTCATGACATAGTTTGATCTCCCATGCAATTTATTGATGGAAAATGATCGAGTTCATAGATTAAGTAGGTGTTTCTTGGTTACTCCACTGGAATCCAAGTAGACTGGGATTTCCCAAAATTCCTCTCTGGCTCTGATTCCGCAAATGATCTTGAAATCCAAACTCATTGTAGTCATTTTATAAAACTTTTAACAACACCTTGACTATATGAGATGCATTCTAATGGTGTTTTAATGGATTAACCTTGCTTTCCATGGTTTTACTATGTTTTCATGTTGAGTGCAGGCTGAGTCAAGCAAGGCGGCAGTTGGATTCTCGATGTCTAATGCAGACAGGATTAAGCTGGATATAAAAGCAAAGTCCCTGAGAGTAAGATCACTTCTGTCTGGTCAAAATTCATTGATACAAATGTTGGCCTCTGGCACTATGAAGAGTTTAAGGCAAGAATAGCGGCTGAGGATGCTCCTTTAATAACTAGAAGAATGAAGGAGTCAGGATTTACTCATGTAGGTGGTTTCCCTTCTACAGTACAGTGCTATGAGCTGGTCCTTCAATGCCCCAGGCACTATGATCAAGATACACAGAGGATTATTGGACCCCAAGGGAGAGTGGTTGCTAATCTCAAGCCGGTCTCCATTGCTCAAATCTTTGACATGCCAGACACATCTCATGTAGTGGGATTCGCAATTATGGCAGCTCAAGAATTCTATGACGACTAGACTATAAAGTCACAGCAGCTAATCAATTCTTGGCTGGAGAAACCCAAGTCTCACTACTCCAAATTTCCCAAAGAGCTATACAGAGCAAAATTCAAGAAGGAATACTATGATGCCATTGCCTTTCTTAGCAGGGTGGTCAGATTGAAGAGTGCTAGTACATTTGAGAATTGGATGTGCCATGTTATTGTAAAGATAGAACAAGAGAAAATTGACTACCATTGGGCAGGTGCCATTAGCCAAGTCATTCATAAGCAGTTGTCCAATGTGTTGCAGACAAAGACCTTCACAATGAACTCATATTTGGTTTATGCACTTGCCAGGTTCCATCCCTATAGGGGATTTTCGGACAAGACATTATCTATGAATTTTTCCCTCAATTATATTTAGGAGGCTCTAACTATAGGAGGGAAAATGATGCATTCACCATGCATATCACCAGAATGCTTCAGGAGGCAAAGCATGTCATAATTTTAGATTCGGCTAAGCAGCTCATCAAGAAATATGGAGCATGGTTTATACAATTTCCAACCTTCTCCTACATCCAGATTGATGGCTGCCAGAAAGCCCATACAGACTTCCAAGGTATCCCACTGACCACATTATACTGCTAGAAGTAACTAGGTAGATTTGTGATTTTGATGCCATTCTCAAAAAGGACAAGCACAAAATAGGATTTGGTTGGGATTTTCCCCTAAGGATTGGCACTAGAGAGGTATACCCTTTCATTTGTTCTACCCAAGATTCAGAGGAAGAATTGAGTGCTCTTGGATTGTCTTTCCACTCCAAGAGATCCCGATTTGACATTATAGGGGAGGCTCAAAAGAAAGCCAGCAGAGAGTATTACCATAAGGTTACCCTAGAGGACTATTGGGCCAACTACGGTGATGAATTTGAAGTTAGAAAGAAGAAATTCTCTTAGCTTCCAGTTGAATCAGTTAGATTATATAATGTAAGAGCAGTTCCTGACCAATTGGAGGATGATGGGAACTTGATTCAAGATCATGCCTATGAGGCCATAAAGGAAAAACCAATTGGTGATGTAGATTGGTTGGAAGAGGAGAAAATAGAATTGAAACAATTGATGGATCCAGTTCTAAAATTCACTAAGATGTGGCTCAAGCACACTTTGTGGGAATTAGAGAATAAAGGTGTACAATGCACTTACAACCTGATGGGAGATTTGAATCCCCACTCTACCTTTGAAGAATCTACCGAGCAAGATCCTAAGGGAATAGGCAAGCTGGACTCCCCCCTCAAAGTCAAGATCAAGGGTGTACAATAAACAGAGGAAGTTGAAGGCCAAGAAGAGAACAAGGACTAAGAAGTCTAAGCAAAGTCCCAAGGCTGATGTTCCAGAGCCCAGGAGGAAGAGAATTTTCAAATTATCAAAGAAGGCTAGCTCCAAGGCTATAGAAGAGGCCACTCAACTGATGGTGGATGTTGAAAGCTTAGGGGAGAAGTCCAAAGTGTATGCAAGGAAGTCTAAGACTCCTTCTCCCAGGGATAGTGGGCCTAAGGCTGACCTACCTCTGGTAGCGTCTCATGAGGAGACACATGATGATGCACCTCCTATTAACGAAGACCAAGGCAAACCACTTGAGGAGGAAATTATTGAATATTATCCAGATACAGGGGAGGAAGAATTTCATGAGGGGGAACTCCACAGTGCAGAGGCAAAACATGAGAAGATAATGCAATCCCCTATGGTTGCATATGCAGAGTCCCCTGTCAGAACCGAACAAGTTGAGTCTCCTATGAGGGAAATGGGGACCAGGAGGACCCCTTCACCTATGTGCGAAGAAGGGAATGTAGAGCAGAATGAAGGGAGTAAGGATGAGACCAATGACATGCATAATTTGAATGAGGAAATAACAGCAGATCACCAAGAAGAAGAAATGGGGTAGAATGGGGTGCAAGTGAAATCCACTGTCCCTAATTGGCTGGACAAAGAAATAAAGAGGAAATAGGTGATAGTGGAAAATAGTCCACCAAACTGGGATGCAATACTAACCATGATTGGAAAAGATAAAGGTAAAAGGAAAGCTAGGGTGATCTCACAAGTTGAGAGGGATGAGGAACATAACAAGATTGTTCATATTGCCACCCCTGTTCTAGATAAAAATAGAGATGATGTGGGTGAAAGTGATTATAATATACGAACTTTCAATCCTAGGCCTACATCAGTTGAGCAAGATATTGAGGACCATGAGGCCTCCAGTACAGTTATTGTAGATCAGTTGAGAAGGGAAGTGAAGACCAAGCAAGAGCTGAAGAAAGAAAATGAAAATCTCAGAAAGTGCTTGGAGAAATTAATAAAGGCATTACAGTCCATTAATCCCTCTTCCTTTGCTACCAATCCTCTGCCTCAGGAAACTATAACTGAGCTAGAAAAGATAAAAAGCTTCCACCCTTACCACTATGAATTGGTTGAAAGGAGTGCAAGAAAGGGGTGATAAATCCATTAAGGAGATCCTTTCAACAAGGAAGGATGCTATTATGGTGACTAATTGGTTGAAGCAGGTGTTGGCCCAAGATAAGGAGGATACGGACCTCCTTCTACAGAAAACCAGAACTCTAATGGAATACACCTATGATAGGTTGGTGCGCAATGAAATTCTTCCTTCTTCTAGAGCTGCCAAACCTTGGTAGTGGTTTGAGGCACTGCAAATCAGGCAGAAGGTGTTGAAAAATATTCACAAACGAGGGAAGCAAATTAATGACACTTTGACTGAGGTTTACAATGGTTCCATTGCTTTCTTCAAAATCATGATGGGAAGAAGAAAGATCATGCCCAAGTACTTGAGCCTTGAGTAGTTGAGAGAATGGCGGCATGATGTGTATGCACCACTTGATGATGGCTCTATTTTCAAGCACCAACTGGATGATGTGGCCACCTACCTCACGGTTATTGACAAGCATGTGACATACAAGATAGAGTGGGATAGGTCAGTCAAATCCTTAAGGGATGAGATTGTGTCCATGGAGAAGTGACTTAGGGTTCTACCAGTACCACCTATGGCTAACTTGGAAGGAGCATTCTTGAAGATACATGAAGAGTCAAATTGGTGCGGGGGTCATAGGGAAGAGAGCTAGTGATAGGTTGCAGCACGATTTGTGCTTTCCTATTATCTTCCCGCACGTCGCCTAGGCTGCATTATGGATCCAGGGCTGACTCCGATAGGATGTGCATTTAATGCCTATTTGACCTATTTTCGAAGACTCTCTTGGCCAGGTTGTTGTGCTGCTCAGTTAATGCTGTGAACTCTTGTTGTGCTGGCGGATTTCTGGGGTTTTCTATAGATTGGGCATTTGGCCTCTTTGTAAAGGGTTAGAAAATTTAGATAGTTGGAAATAGCTAGGAGGTTAGAACTTGTAACCAGAATATAGAAGTAGAGTAAGTTAGCAGGCCATCCCCCTCAAGCAAAAATTGTAACATAAAGCTAAAAATTGTTGCTACAATGAACAATTTGAATGCAAATAGTGACATTGTGATTTGGTGCCACAATTGTGCTCTCTTGTTTTGCATGATTCTTGCTATTCTACCTTAAAAATTGCTTTGAGTTGGTAAAAATCTAGATAAGATTCAATTTAATAATGTTTGTAATTTGATACTTAAATGTTGCAGCAATATCTTAGTCCATACTTTTCACAACCAACTGATTGTTAGTTTCTTTGCAAAGTTAGCATGGACTTTTCCTGTTCCTTCTGCTTAAGTTCAATTGTGAAGGTTTATTCACTTTAACTACCATAGGGTTGTTTGAATGAATGTTCATGATTTGAAAATCTTAACACCTCAGAAGATTGCACTATTTTATGTGAGATTGTAGATTTATCTTGGTCAAGTAGAGATCAATTTTGAGGGATTGGTCCATTTTAAGTATTAGTTACTTTCGCTATTTAATTCTAAGAATAGTATTAGATTAGAAATCTCCTTAAAACCCTTATTCCTTTTCTATTTCTTTGATTATTGGGTTAAACCTAGGGTTGGAGCATCACCAGTTTGTTAAATCTGACAAAGTCGATTCAATAGTTTGCTTGTAGTAAGATCCTATTGTGATTACCAACAATTTTGCATTTATCACTGAGTTGTTTATGCACTGTCAAGACCTGACGTTAAAGACCTTGGGGTTATCTCTTGAGGCTTGCTACTAGAGATTTTCCTTTCAAGAGAGATAGGATATTGCATCTTGTCTGTGTTGTTGTTGTGCAGAAAACAGCGATCAACAATAATGAGCCCACCCCTTAGATTGTGGCTAGTATCAGCCTCATTTGGTTTTCTACCCTAAGGTTCCAATGTCCATATGGCTAAAGTCTCATATTCCTCACTAAAGGCAGAGTCTTGTAGGGATGCCTTGACTTCTTCTTCACTTTTAAGCATAGGATGCTTGGACTGCATAATAGCATTGAATGCTATAGCATCAACTATGTCCCACTCAAGGAGAAGTAAAACACTAACCTAAGTTACAATTTTCCTTCCTTCATCAAGAGTGATGCTCTTGAATTGCTCCATTAATTTGGCTTTGACTTCATCATCATTCTCCTAGTCAGACCTATCAAGTCTTGATTCCCTCCTCTTGCATTTATCTTGATATTCTTCAAGTTTCATCCTACAAATCAACTACAAGAATACAGGAGCTTTCACAAGGGCATCATCATCCAGGGATGCTTTGCAGGCCTCCATCCTGGCATCCTGTACACATTGCCTCTTTATATCCATATCAGTTAGCACCAATTGTGTTGATGTAGGGGGGAGGGGATACCAACCTGCATGTCCTGATCAGTTATGATTATTTCATGCACCAAAGCCTCTTGTGGCTCCTCAACTCTTCGCTTCTTAAGGCTTGGCTCTGATGGAAGCTCTATAGGGTCGTCTCTAGATGGTGAATCAAGATCCACAATATTTATTCCTCCAATTTTCCTAATCCCATGACCTAGTTGTGATGATGTTCTCATTATTTGTTTTACCTTTTTGTTTCTTGCCTCTTCATCACTGCTATCATCTCTTTTCCTCCTGTATATAGGCCTATCCACTAGTGGCTTATAGGTTGGCCTTGTTTCCTCAGGCCTCACCTCCAATCCCTGAATTCCCAAGTCCAAATCCAAATTGATTTTCTTGGTTCTCAAAGTGCTCATGATTTCTTTGAAATTATCCATCAAAAAGTCAATTCTTTTGTGAAATGGAGTGAACTCCATTAGTGGATCATATTTTGGATCTAGTTTATGCACCATGGCCAGCATTTTCTCTTAAGCAATGCATTTCTCTTTATTTATTTCTTGATGGCTCAAATCAAACTCATTTCTAATCAAATCCTCAGGAAAATTGAAAACATGAGCAAACCTGCCACCCTTAATTCTTTGCCTGAATTGGGAAAAGAATCCCTCAGGGTCATGCTACCTCCTAGATCTACTCTTCAAATGGTAACCATCAAAATATCTATCAAAGTGAACCCATCCTCTCTTGGAAAATACAAAGTATGAAATGACAATATAATCAGGGAACAAAGTCCCTTTTCCTTTTCCTGTCAAATTATCTTCATGAATGCAACCTAGTTGCCACATGAACTCTAAAAATATCATCCTTGATGGTACATTATATGGTAGAATATGGGGAGCTCCTTGGAAAACATAAACCCTTAAAGCAATGCTTATAGGGTATAGTATGATGTCACCCCAATTATGACACACCTTCAAATCAGGCTTCCTTTCTTTGGGTCAAAGAAAGTCATGCAAATCCTCAAGAATCCTTGGCACATTCACCATCAGTCTAGCTCTAAGCCTGGAAGCAAAGCAATTATCAAACTACACGAAGCTGGAACCTCCCTTGTTGCAAGACAAGTCCGCACTCCAAGCCTGCACCGGTAATTTTTCTCCACTCACTTCCTGCCTCAACTCCATTTTCTCTAAAAAGAAGTCAGCATTCTTATACAAGAACATATACATTAATAAGGAGTACCAAAAGAAAGGATTACTAGTGTCCCCCACCTACAACTTCAGCAAACCCTCATGTATCCTTTTAGAAAGGAAATAAGCATAGTCGTATACTATAGAAAAGTTAGGATGTTGAATTTGAGCCCCCATAAACATATAAGCAATGGGCATCACGGTATTAGGTTGAAACCTAAAATTTGGAAAAGTGAATAAAAAGTTGCCAAGAAATTATCAACAAAACAACTCAACTTGAAAGGTTCCCGGTCAATTGGGCTGATGTGAATCATTAAACTACCTACCCTAGCTAGATGAGGGGGAAGCAACTTTAATCTAAAAAGAGGTTGTGACCTAGCATATTCCTGCTTCATTTCCTCAAAGTCTATCTGGACCAAAAATGAGCTATATTCACTTAAATCAAAAACCTGTCGAATCTCATCTGCATTTATATTCAGTAAAACCCTGCCATCATTATCCCTGATAATCCTTGTGACAGGATCATATCGTGCAGCCACTGCCCTGAGTAGGTCAGCATCAAGAAATACATTCGGCACCACAAGTTTTCTCATATCGTATCTCCAACCATTTGAAAAAGGATGAGGCATGTTTCACTGCCCATACCATCTCCTAAACATTTCCAAGCCTATCATTGGTACCCTAGCACTTGCAATGTTATAAGTTTTATATCTTAATCCCTCACCCAAGGCTGTCCCACTCATTAAGATCAAACCCCTCTTCCTGTCGTTTGTTGACAAAGGGAATTGGTCAAGGAAATTTTTGTATAGATTCCTTCGCAAATAATCAATATGGCCCGAATGTTGCTTTGATGGTGTCATTTCAAACAAACAAGGCTTCTCCTAAGATCAAATTTGTGAACAAACTAGGGCTACCCACAATGAAATTACAATAAGGCTTTGCAATTTCCCACAATTCAAAGAAATAATAACCCTAGAACCTTAATCAAGAAGACCCTTGACCAATACAACACAACCCTCCACAAGAATCACATTCAAATAGAAGCAGTGATAAAGAAAGTAACTCATGAAATTTCACGCCCCGCAGAAAATCGAACCTTGCTATGATTGCTTGAAAAAACTCTATCTTTGGCTCTGGACCGCTTCGAAAACACTTGAATGTCTTTGTGGTGAAAATAGCCTGAAATTAAATACTTAGAATTATGAAAAATGACCAATAGACATCTCGTCTGCCATTAAAGCTTACATGCACACCGCGCCAATGGCTTCAATTGTATTTGATGAAAATTTAACTCTTCACCATCAATCTCTTGTTTCTGTCAAATCATCGAATGGTCATCTTCAAAAAAGCTGACAACATCTCCACGTCATTGTCAAACTCCCTTCAGTTTAGGATCATGCAATGGCGGGCAACCATTGATTTCCTTCATCAGTGATCATGATCATACATAATAGGGAGCAGCATCAATACCTATCCATCGAGCAACTCTTTCACCAAGGTTAAAACATCGCTGTTGATCATAAGCACATGCATCTCACATGTGATTTAGTAACCCACTCTATAAATCACTAAAGTCCAACACACATATTAAACACTTTATTTACTCTTTTCAGCACCAGCAACCTAGGACACGTGGCGCCCGCCTGTGATATCACGATCACCAAATAGCCAGCGGTGGTGTCATTGTGATATCGCAGGGAACGGTCAAGATCAATCGTAGGGAAATTGACAGTTATCAAAATAACCTTGCAAAACATTAAAATTATTTAGAAGAAAATAAGGGGAAGGGGACACCGCCTAGGGCAATGACATTTGATGACTCAATGTTGTTTTAAAAACACAAGGCACAAACAGACCCAGACTTTAGTAAATAATAAGGGGTAGGTGAAATATTTAGCATTTTTATTTAAAAGGGCCTAACCTAGAGGATTTAAATGGGAAATAAGTTGTTTTTCTTTTCAAAAGAAAATCCCTCCCAAAAGGTAACAACAGAAAAGACTCAACCCAAAGATAGAACACCAAGGTTTTATGAAAGAAAAGCAAAATTCTAGCCCTAAGTACCCTCTAAATAATCAAGACAAACTAGTAATAAAAGGAAACCAAGGACTTAAATTTGAGGCTCCATCATGCGTAACGCATTTGAGTGGAACGATGCAATTGTCAAATATCATGACACATTCATTTTGATGCAACACATTTGTGAGACTGAGCGATGCAATTTCCTTTTTGTGACACATTTGATGTACGAAATGATGCATTTGATGTTTAGAGATGCAATTGACATTTGACTTTGACTTTGACTATGGCTAACTTTGATGTTTGTGAAACCTTTACTACTTTTTATGATACTAACAATTGGCCAAAGGTACTGATGTGTTGTTTGGTTTTGTGCAGAGATAGCTTGCCCTGATTTATAAGCGAGAGAGTAGACCAATGACATTTTGGTTTGCTGACCAGCTGACTCCACAGGAGCGACGATGACTGATGCTGTTGGGCTTGTTCTATGTTGCCTATATGCCCACCATTCAGGAAAATAGGGGACTGCTAACTGTGCTATGTGAGCATTGGCATTTAGAGACCTGCTCCTTCCACCTACCAATGGGAGAGGTGACCATCACACTGGAGGATGTGGCCTACATTCTATGGGTGTTGATCTGAGGAGAGTGAATCATCTACGACCCTCACCATGGCGAGCAGACCTTTAGGGCATATTATCAAGATGAGGGCACAGGACTCAGCATCCAGGGATATGAGATCTGATGGGAGTTCATAGTGGAGTACTAAGCTCATTTTGATGCATTTCTAGCGACTCTTATTGGTGGTATCTTGATTCTTGACCGTCGGGGACATGGGTTCCTTATTGGCTGGGGAGACGTCTTGGTCAGGATGAGACGAGACAAGATAGTGTACACTTGGGTTCCTTGTTTACTGGGGACACTCTTCCACTAGCTACATAAGGTTGTTTACCTGAGAGTCAAGAGTATCTTGTGTGGTATGACATTGATGATGATATGGGCTTGGGAGCATCTTGCTATATTTTTCCCACCAATTAAGAGACCACAATTGGTGAAGGGGATGGCCCTATGCCTACTAATATGCGGGCACCCTATAGTAGACACAGATGGGCGAGATAGGTTGGTGGTGACATCAAATTGACATGATGGTTTCCTTTATCTGGAGGCCATACAGAGATTATCAATAGTGGGATGATGAGGTGGAACATCTCATCCTATGCAGACAATACTAATACTTGATTGGGAGGATAGTACAACTCTCATTGATTATTGAGATGTATTTGACACAGTGTGTTCTTAGGCAGTTTAGAGAGTAGTAAGGTGCACCTGCAGGGATAGCCAAGTACGCCCAATCATCCAGAGAGCATGCCTAGGGACCAGCCATTCCAGTGGCATTTGCAAAGCAGCAAATTGATAGGCTAGGAGCCCAGCCATGGGGACAGAGAGCTAGGAGTGTTGATCCTAAGACCACCACAAATTACGACCTATGGTGGGAGGCACACCAACCAGTGCCATTGATAGATCTAGATGGGCTCGTGCTTGTGGATAGACAGTTAGTGATACCTCGTGTGTCGAGAGCTGGGTGAGGAGGTAGGGATGGTGACAAAGGAAGAGGGCGAGGGGGATGAAGGCAGGGACAGAGGCAAGGGGAGAGATGGAGGCCGAGATGTAGGCAGGGATGGGGGCAGAAATGGAGGTTGAGGTGGGGATGATAGAGATGACAAAGATGATGGAGGAGATGGTTGGAGGTAGAGGAGAGATAGTCAGAGATAGGGCCAGAGGGTATGACAACGCGTGGTGAGAGTAACATTAGATGCTATTCCCAAGGTATCCAAGGAGGGGGAGAGAGAGGAGGAGTAGCCCAGATAGGAGGGAGAGGGTGAGGAGAGATGGGGGGAGGATGTGGCAAAGGGGGATAAGCTAAGGTAGGAGGATGTGGTAGAGGAGGATAGGTCGAGGTAGGAGGATGTGGCCGAAGAGGAGGTTGGACATGAGGATGAGGAGGATGATGATGAGGATGATGCCATGGATGAGGCAGAGAGACTACTTAGATGGCGAATGGTGGAGGGAGATGAGGATATACCCTCCAACTCAACCCTACCCCATGATGCCATGACCAACCAGAGGGTGGTAGACCTTTAGAGGAGATTGGATGAGAGTGTTGCATAGGTTTGATCACTACAGTCAGAGCTAGAGGTGGCTCGGGTAGAGAGGGATCAAGCAGTGATCCGCCAATAGGAATTAGCTTGGTGGTGTGTTGAGTTTGCAACATTATGCATAGGGCCTTTTGGGGATATTGCTCATGAGCTGGCCAAGGTGAGTACGAGATTGGGATAGTACAGGACATTGTATGAGCAGGAAGTGCCTCATAAGCAATGAGATCCTTCATTGTCATGATTCTAAATGAGGACAAGTAGTGGCCACTGATCACAGAGTGGGAGCAGCAGTAGGAGTCACACTAGTGCAGGAGGGTCTACCTTGTCAAGACACATCTCAAGGCACAGGTCTCACCACTCTCACAGGCATGCCTTGATTCATCACTCGAGCCACAGTCATGGGTCCATGGGTTTAGTGCAAAGGTCAAGACAGAGGTAGCCACCATTGGAAGATCCTTCTACTTCTCAGATTCAGGTCACAGTGACATCATAGGTGTCCATTACCATGGAGATGATGCCATTAGTGTCAGTTCCATTGGTGGCACAAGCAAAGGCTGTTACAGGTCCACCCGTTATTTTAGTGCTAGTTATAGATCTCCTGCCTCCACACTCTTCACTATGAGGGGATGATGAGAGTCTACCCTAGGGGCATGTTTGTTATTATGACACATTATGCATAGACTATTGAGCCTGCGAGCTCCATTTTGGGATATCTCTTGACTTTATCCTGTGACATTGTACATTTTTGAGGTGATATTATATGATGATGCAGTTTTGATATGGCATACATATGTGTTATGTGATGTTATTTGATTTATGCATTATGATATATGAGATGTGATGTATGATGTATATTGTTGATTTATGATGTATCACAGATGTCCTATGATGCTTACTGATGATTATAATGTTGTGGTAATGCAATGCTTACTTATATGTTATGTTGATTTTGTGGTGATGATGATAATGATATGCATAATGTACTTATGAAATGGATGCTATGTTGATGATTATGTTAATGCAATTTTTATAATATGCATATGATTTAATGCTATTGGTGATGTATATATGGGCCTAATGCAATGTTTATATGATCGTGTATGCACTCATGTTTTTGTATGTCACAGGATATCATCATGAGATGGTTGAGAGAAGATGACCAGACTGACAAGAGAAGATGACCAAACTGACGAGAGAAGATGACCAGACCAAAGGAGATGCACGTTAGTTCTTAGACTGAATCCTTCAAAACTTTACCATAGGAATTTATTATTTATTGCTCTTAATCATCATTGGGTAGATTATTGTGATGACCAACAAACACCATGATATGACATAGATCAAGGTGTGCAAGGTCGTATCATCACCTAAGACAAGCAGTCATAGACAAGGATGATCATGACTCAAACTAAGAGCATGATTGTCATAGTCTTTTTGTCATAATCAACCACAAGCAGAGAAAGACAAGCAAGAAAAATCATGAAACATCGTTGCTTCTCTAAATCTTGTTTCCAAGATATCCTTGAGAAACTAGCAACATGATTGTCAAAATACAAAAATAGAGTCCATTGGCAGGATCGCACTGAAAAGCTAGTAACATGATGAAAGCCAAAAGACAAGTGCCAAGTGTTTGCCAAGTATGTCTGGATACCCCTTGTTTTGATATTAAGGTGTCAGGTTTTATGATGATGAAATTCTAGGGTGCTAAAGTTTTGATAATGCCAAGATGACAAAATGTCAAAGATTTCCAAATTCAGGAAGGACACATCTTGAATAATGTTGATGTTGAGAGGATTTTATCCTTATAAGTCAAAAGGACCCCTCAGAATTCTAGATAACTGATGATGATGCCTAGGAAGGACTCATCCTAAGGTGCAAGTGACCGAGATTGTTCTTCGGAAGGACACATCTAAAGATAGTGATGATGCCAAGGAAGGACACATCCTAAGGCATAAATGATAGATTTTGTTCTTCAAAAGGACACATCTGAAGACAGTGACGATGCCTAGGAAGGACACATCCTAAGGCATGAATGACAGAGGTTTATCTTTCAGAAGGACACATCTGAAAGTGAACCAAGAGTTGAAAATTTCACTAGTTATGATAATGTGACCTTTTTTTCACCAAGTTTGATTGAAGTTTGGCCAATTTTGACTTGTGTTGACTATATGTCAATTTTGCCATGATAATATGATTGACACGTTTGAATAAAAGATTGCCATACCTTGTTTTAAGATTTTTACCATTTGGAAAATGATTTGTCTTGACTTGAAGATTTATGATGTGTGTGCTAGTGTAGTGTTATGAACCCTAATGGACTGACCTAGTCTTGCCTCAGGGGCTCATCGATAGATGGCCTTGCCTATGTCATGCACTCAGAGACCTCGTAGTTCGACAAGACCAATGACTTTGTCTTGATGACCAAAGATTGCATCATGATTTTATTTTGACAAACCTACAAGGACTGACCTAATATCTTGGGAACTCAAAAAAATGAGCCTTGCCTATGTAGCAAATGCACAAAGACAACATAGTTTGGACAATGCCAAAGATTGACTAAAAAGACAGACATGTAGAAATGTGACTCTATTTTTGGGATTTTATAAATATTTTGACCTTCTTGTGGTTTCTTCGGGATGTTTTTTCAATTTTTTGGTCTTTCTTCAAGACATTTTGTGATGTTTTTATCTTTTTTCAGGACTTTTTATGATGTTTTTGTCTTTTTTTAGGACTTTTTATGATGTTTTTATCTTTTTTCAGGACTTTTTATGATGTTGAAATTATGCATGACATCCACTGTAGTTAGATGATAAAATTTATTGCCCCCGGTTAGGTCCAAGACTTAGCTAATTTTAAGGGTCATGAAAGGGATTTTGTCGATGTACCAAATGAACAATCATCAGGACTTGATGTCAACCATTTATCAACCATGAAAGGAAGAGTATAATGTGGTAGTGATGGAAAACGTATTTCATCCTAGGCCATATTAGACAAAGTGACAGTAGATGGAAGAGCAATGATTGATTACGCATGGCACATGTTTGCTAGGTTTTCACCATCATACTTATCCAAAGTTCCTTGTTTGCCAGGTTTTCACTATTGGACGAATCATTTTTCTTTACTATTTTCATCATTTTTCAATTTTTTTGTATTTTATAGTTTTCAGCTCGATCTCCTAATGCTATGCATAGAATTTTTAGAGATGTAGACTATTAATAGGCTCTGTCAGTTGTTCTCCATATGGAGTAGCCAATTGATATGCTCCATAACCAAAAGAAGACATGATAATGTAAGGACCCAACCAGTTTGGTTCAAACTTTCCCAGCTTTTCTTTGTCAGCCTGATTTTTAGGGTTCTATATGAGAACTAAGTCGCCAATGTCAAATTTCTTGACCATAACCTTCTTGTTGTAACTGTGACAAAGACGGTTATGATACACTTGTAGATGGTTCAGGGAATTTTTCCTTCTTTCCTCTAACATTTCTAGCTCATGCAAGCGTGATTGTCTATATTCTTTGTCATCTGTTAGACCCTTTAGGGAGACTTGTAAAGAAGGAATTTCAACCTCAATGGGAAAGATAGCCTCAGTCCCAAAGACCAGGGAAAATGGAGTAGCTCCTGTAGGTGTATGAATGCTTATGCGGTAAGCCCACAAAGTAGGGTTGAGTTGGATATTCCAGTCATAGCCAGTATCATTGACAATCTTTTGGAGGATTTTGATAATGGTTTTATTTGATGCCTTAGCTTAACCATTTCCTTGTGGGTAATATGGAGATAAAAAATGATGTTGGATATGAAATTGCTCACATAACTCTCAAACATATTAGTTTTTAAACAAATTTCCATTGTCAGTGATGATGGATTGTGGAAGGCCATACTGGAAAATGATGTAGTTAAGGATGAACTTGGATATTTTCTTGCCAGTTATGTATGTCAGAGGGATGGCTTTGATCCACTTCGTAAAATACTCAATGGTGGTGATGATGAATTTATGGCCATTGGACGAGGTCAGATGAATATTACCCATGAGGTCGAGTCCCCATTGAGCAAAAGGCCAAGGAGAAGTGATCAGCTGAAGTTCCTGTGCTAGGGCATGGATCAAATCACTATGAATCTAACATTTGCAACAATTCCTAACATATTCTATTGCATCCTTTTCAACGGTCGGCCAATAGTACCCAGGTCTTGTTAATTTCTTGGATAGAGTAGGACCACTTGAATGAGACCCGCATATAACATCATGTACTTTGCGTAAGGTTGTACGTGCTTCGTTGGTGTCAAGACATCTAAGGAGGGTGTCATCAAAGCTATGGTGATAAAGGGTGTTACTAACAATGGCATACCTTGTGGCTTTTCAAATAAAAGACTTCGTTTGGTTATTGGACAGGTTTAGTGGAAGGGTTTGAGACTTAAGCTAGTCATAAATATCCTGGTACCAGGGAGATTCAGGACCAACAAGCTCACAAACCATCTCAGACTCCAGAATAGGTGGGGACCAGCAATTGTTCTATTAGGAATTCCAGCTGAGGCATGTTGCTTAGTATGTCAAGTAGGGAGCCTATTGTAGCCATTGCATCTGCTGCCTTGTTTTATGCTCTTAGAATTTGTTCAAAAGTCACCATATGAAAGTATGTTTGGAAATTGTCCACCATTTGTTTGTAGGGAATCAACTTCTCATCTTTTGTGTCATAGTCATCATTAACCTGGTTGATGACAAGTTGAGAATCCCTATAGACATTTAGTGCTCTACTTTTCCATTTTATTGCCATTCTTAGTCCTATAACTAGTGCCTCATATTCTGCCACATTTTTGGTGCATGGGAAGGCAACGCAGAAAGACTTAGGAATGGAATCTCCTTGAGGGTTGATGAATAGGATTCCTGCCCCCGAGCCATGATTTGTGTGTGATCCATCAAAATAAAGTAACCAAGGTACCTTTGGTTCTGTATGGAATATCGACTCATCTAGAAAATCTGTCACTAACGGGTGATCACTTTGTAAGGGTGTGTCTACCAGCTAGTCCACTATGACTTGTCCTTTTATTGCCATTCTTTCTACATATTGAATGTCATATTCACTCAGAATCATGACCCATTTTTCCAAACGTCTTGTTAATGCTGCCCAACTTAACAGATATTTGAGGGGGTCAATATTTGCTACCATTTGTGTTTGATGACTTAACATATAATTTCTTAGCTTTTGTGCTGCAAAGACCATAACTAAACAAGATTGTTCAATTGGTGTGTAGTTCAATTCATATCCAACCAATGTCTAACTGATATGATATATAGATCTTTCTTTTTCCTCATGGTCGTTTTGTGCTAACAATGCCCCCAGTGCTGAAGTAGTGGAAAAATGTATAGGATCAATGGTTTCCCATGAATGGGCAGCATGAGGACTGGTGGTGACAATAAGTAATCTTTTATGTGCTGAAACGCTTCGTTGCATTTATCTGTCCACACAAAGTGGATACCCTTGTGTAGGAGATATTGGAATGGTTGACATTAATCAGCCAATTGGGCTATGAAGCGTCAAATGGATTGTACTCTTCCCTATAGGGTTCTAAGCTCACTGATGCCTCTAGGTGGGGGCATGTCTATAATGGATTTTACTTTCACTGGATTGACCTCAATGCCTTGTCGAGACACTATGTATCCCAACAGTTTGCCAGATGTGACACCAAAGACACATTTCTTAGGATTCAATGTGACCGTATATTCTTCTAGCCTCTTGAAGATTGTATCTAACACCTTCAAATGATCTTTCCTTGTTAGTGATTTGGCTAAAAGGTCATCCACATAATCTTCCATTATTTTATGCATCATGTCATGAAATATTTTGGTCATTGCTCTTTGATATTTAGCACCTACATTTTTTAGGCAAAATGGCATGACATTCCAACAGTATGTTCCCCAAGGACAAGTGAATGTTGTTTTATGTTAGTCTTCAGGGACAATGTGAATCTAATTGTAGCTAGAGAAACCATCCATGAGGGACAACATCTCGTATCCTGTTGTAAGGTCAACTATGATATCAATATTTGGTAAAGGAAAGTCATCTTTAGGGCATGCCTTATTTAGGTCACTAAAATATGTACAAACATGGATCATTCCATTTGGCTTTGTTACTAGCACCAGGTTAGATATCCATTCTGCATAATCAATAGACTATATGAATCCTGCATCTAGAAGTTTCTTTAACTTGGCCTTGACTAATAGAGTGACCTGAGGATGCATTTTGCACAACTTCTGTTTAACTGGTTTAGCATTAGGCAATAATGGTAAATGGTGTAAAACTAGTTCTAGATCTAGTCCTGGCATATCGACATAGGACCATGCAAACTTGATTTTACGTTCTACAAAGAACTTATGAAATTATGATCTCTCTTCTTCAGTTAGTGAAGTAGCAAAAAGGACCATTTTAGGATCTTCTGTAATGGCTATATTGTCTTCCTTAGTGTCTTTGATAAGCATAGCTGATTTCTCTTGTTGCACAGGAAGAAAGTCCAATCCTCCATTTTTGGGCGCCTCAGAGAGGTTTTCACCTGTAGATATACATCCTTTTTTTTATCATTTTGTTGTCAAAAGGTTCCTTTCAGTTTTTACCTAGAGATGTTTCATTTTTTATTTTATTTTTATTTTTACTTTTGTGACTAGAGGATGGAGTAGTCTCGCCAAAGTATGTCGTACAATCTAAATCGATGGAAAATCCTGACTTATGATCACCACTAGGTATGCCCTCGCTTAATCCCATAATTTTGCAATTGCCTCATCATTTTGAAATGTATCCAAGATTGGTAGGCCTTGTTGGTCCCAATCAACAAAATGAGGATAAACTAGGGAAATGCCATCGTCATTGTTGGTGAATTGAGTTGAGGATGTGGAAAGCATGCAGATAGATTCAGTGATGTTGTAAATGAGATTATCATCTTCCAACTCGACATCAGACTCTATCCAATATTCCCCTTCACTATTCTCATATTCGTTGGCAAAATAAGGGTTGAAGGACTTAGAGTCCTGGTTGTCAGTGTTGTCTAGTACTTCAGATCGATTGGAGTGGAGGGATTCAAATGGTGGGTCTTGTATGTCATGGGGAGTGGCAATGGGACTTTGACTATTTGGTGCCTATTCAATTTTAAATGTTTACCAAAATCTTTGTTCAGAGGTCAGTTCCCCTACTTCGACAAACAAATCATCAAGGAAACAGTCACTTAAGGATCGTTCTGAGCCAAATTCCCACTCTTGGGAGTCAATTTTGGTGAGGGTTTCCTTAGTGGTCTCGACACTTTCCAAAGCATGTACTCACTCACTTGAAATTCCAATGGTATGTCGATCATCATTATCGGGCGATCTGAACCCTAATCCAAAATACTTTGGAATTTGGAAAGGTTCTATGGGTTCTCTTCATCCAGCTTTATTTTTGCCTAGGCCAATAGTACTATCATAGCCTTTAACCTTCATTATGTCATAAACCTTTCCATATTTTTGAACTGGTAATGCGGGTAGTGCGACAATATCCTTATAGATCCATCTTATTATATCAACAAGGTCGTTGTTACTCATATCTCCCCATTTGATAAAAATAATTTTTGGTGGAACCTTGAAAGTTTCCTTGAGTTCCATTCTAAAACATGGCCGACCATATACCTTTGGAGGCTTGGGTATTGTTGTTATG
Organism: Sequoia sempervirens; assembly: GCA_007258455.2. NCBI lineage: Eukaryota > Viridiplantae > Streptophyta > Pinopsida > Cupressales > Cupressaceae > Sequoia > Sequoia sempervirens. The sequence goes on from VDFB02271358.1 coordinate 595,321,449, forward strand.
TTTTATGATGTATTTAGTTTGAACTCCCCACAGCCAAGGTCCTGGATCTTGAAAGTGGATTCAACCTTAGGGTTTGCGGAAGGTGGTGATGTAGCACAAGACTTGGATGGAGTGGATGTGGAAGATGATATGAGTGTGGATGGGTCAATGTATTTGGATGACAAGGAGGCAAGTGCTTCTTGGTTAATAGGTACTCGGTTTTCAGAAATACCCCTTAGGTTGGTACAATATTGGAAAGGGTCGGGGTCTCCATATATGGTTATTTTTGTGTCATCAAATGGAAACTTTAGGCATTGTTGATATGTGGATGGAACGTCTTTTAAGGCATGAATCCATGGACAATCGAACAAGATGTTATAGTGTAGTTCTAAATCCAAGACTTGGTAGGGTGTGTCCATAATGACTGGTCCCACTCTAATGGGGAGAGATATAATGCCATGTGAAGAGCATTCTTCATCATCATATGCTTTGATCACTATACTCTTTTTCAGGTCTATGCATGCATCAAAGAATCCTAGAGCCTTAACCAATTTGAGGGAGCATATGTTCAATCCTATTCTGCCATCTACTAAAACCCGTCTAACTTTGTGCTTGTGGAAAAATGTTTCTATGTGTAATGCATCATTGTGGTTGGTCTTGGGCGATGAATAGTCTTGATCCGAGAAGGTGACATGGTGAGGCGTGGTGAGGTATCCCACCATGGTCTCAAACTGATTAACATCAATGTCCTTGGGGACTGACGACTCTTGCAGGGTTTTATCTAGTATATCCTTGTGCATGGGAGAGATACAAAGCAGCTCAAGTATAGAGATTTTCATGGGAGTTTTTCCCAGCTAGTCGATAAGGTTGAACTGACTTTTGGGTTGCCATTGCTTTGTGGTCAAGACAGGTTTTGGTTGTTTAGCAGATGGGCTAGGTATGGTGATTTTGGTTTGTCTAGTGGGAGGTGGATGGTGACCTTTCCACCTTGAGTAGTAGCATTACACTGAGGTGCTCTCTTGACCGTAATGGTATTAATGTATTCATCATCAGTTCAGACATTATTTATAATAGGTCCACTAGAATAGTCGTACTTGGCACGAGTGAAATTGGCATGATTATTATTTATCTTTGGACCTGATGTGGAAGCATTATGAGAACCATGGTCCTACAGTGGATTCTTGTGGATAGTATGATCTGAATTGGAGGCGAACTGTGATCCACCTACCTCAATGATGTGACTTTTGATAAGATCTTGTATTAAGTTTTTCAAATGTCGACAGTTAGACCTGTTGTATGTCCTTTTGTTCGATGATACTCGCAAAATGCATTATCATTCCACCATGCTAGTTTGAATTGTCTTGGGTCATATGGTTTGGGTTCTTGAAGTGTGATGACCCCATTCTGGAGGTATTTCTAGAGGATTTCTTCAATGGGTTCACCCAAAGAAGTGTATCTGCGACCCCTAGGAAATTGTCTTATCTAACGATATTGTCCTTGATTTTTCTGACTATTCTGGTTGTTTGAAGGACATTAGTAGGGGGTGTCAATGTTGTTGTTAGTTTATTTTGTTGTTGAACCCCTTTTAGGGCCAGTACAAGACCCACAATGTTTTAAGTCTTGGCGTCAACAACACCATCATTTGTAATGTGTTTATTTTTTACCTAGTATTTATTCTTGTTGGTGAGAGGATTTGCATTTGCATTTTTGGGACCGTACCTTAGTTCTCCCTTTGAGATAAGGGATTTCTCAATCTGGACCCCTTTTTTTACTAAGTCCATGAAGTTTGTGCAACAATGTACTTGCAATGCATATCTTAGGGGCCCCAAAAGTGTTTGCGCAAACATGTCAACCTTTTCCCTTTTAGGTATGTCAATATGACACCGACTAGCTAAACTTCTCCATTTTTGAAAGAATGGGATGAATGTCTCACCAGCATCCTCCTATGTGAGATTGCACAAGCTAGTGATAGAGGTTTCCATGTCAATTTTGTGCACATAATTTTTTATGAACTTTTTTTTAGCTCATCCCACATTTGGATATCTTTTTGAGTGGAGAACCACTCAAGGGCAGGACCTGTGAGACTTTTAGAAAAGAGTCTCATTAGGTATGTTTGTTCATAAGCGATATCCATACAATTGGATGCAAATTTGCAAACATGTTCAATGGGGTTTGTCTTTCCTCTGTATTTTTTGAAATTGGATGACACATATCCTAGAGGAAATGGAGGCATGTATAAGCTCATGTCAAATGGGCATACATTTAGATCATATGACACGTCTGATTTGTTGTCGGATATCTATATGTTTTGTATTTTCTTCTCTAGACCCATCAATCTTATTTGGAAGTCATCCATAACAAGGTGATTTTTGGTCTTGTACATTGGATTGCTTGGTACACCATAGGTCCCCATTTTTTGTGCCTGAATATTGGTATATTGTGGAGGGATGGACTATTGTGACATGTATGATGTGTTCGGGTTGGCATGTTGTTGGTGTTGAAAGATTGGATGGGGTGTATGTTGGTGGGTATGAATCCGATATGAGTAGGTTGGGATGTGTCCCCCAACCATTTGTGTCATTACTTGGGGAATATGGTGACCCTAAACATTGTGATGTACTAATGATGCCATAGGTTGTGTCATTTGACCACCTTGTCTAAATTGTTGAGGTTGTCCAAAGGGATTGTTCATAGTTGAAATACCAATGAGCGGATATGTTGAAGGTGTGCTCATGGTAGTAGATGTGACTGTCAAGCGAGGATTGTTGTGACTTGATGATTCCCCCTTGGCATTTACTATTGTGGTAAAGAGGGTTTGAATAAATTTCCCACATTGTCGAGGATCCAAAGGTGGTTCTAGCTAATTGTGACAATGTTGTAGATATTGTGGGAATTATGGTAGCTTGTGATCCTCCAATGGATGTGGCATTTATTGTGTTGGAGTTGTTTGGAGCGTTGGAGGTAGCATGCACTATCATCATAGTGTCAAAGAAAGTATTACTCGTAGTGTTTGGAGTTTGACCACTATTTGTCATGTTGTGTGCGTTGTGGACATTAGGGTCAAGAGATGTTGATCTCAATGTGTTAATGTCGAATCCTTGAGGTAACTTAGCTCCTTGAATTAGGAGTATGGCTAAGTATCTACCTCTATCATGTAGGACCATTTGTTCTACAAATTGAGAGGCTTCTGGATCTTGTTCCACTACCTCTAGGTTATCCTCAAGTATTTGACCAGACACATCCTTACATAAGAGTGGTTCAAATGGACTATTTGATGAGGATGGTATTGTTGTGAGAAGTTGATTGTTTGTATTGCCGAATGGATCATTGAAAGTCCAATTGGGGTCGTACGTGGGGTTGTGGGCAGTGGAAGTGGGGTCTTGTCTAAAGTTTTCCATTTTCTATTTCTATTTTTGGAGTCTAGTCTCCACCATAAAATGAGATTGCTCAAAGGAAAATGACAACTAAGGAGTACACTATGCAAGGCCTAAGTTTAAAATGATGACTAGGATGAATAATGTTTTTTGGATTTTTGGGAATAAAATATGCAACATGTCTAAACTTATAATGCAACTTAAGACAAGGATACCTAAGCACTTCTAAGCTCAATCTTCGTTTTCAATTTTGGTTACTAAAGGACTTTGTTGAAAAGGACAAGGACAAGGTCAAAATGACTAGTGAGTTTTCCTAACTAGACTGTTGAGTTGGAAAAGTCTCACAAAAGGGATAATGACTGAAAAAGGGATTGATGATAAATTCCAAGAGAACCTGGTTTCAAAAGCAATGATGTTTCTAATTGTGCTGAGATTTTCCTAATCTGAAGTATGCAAGATGGAATGCCTAGGGACAAACAAATACCTAATGTATGCAACTAAAAAAAATGAAGGATGAAACCTATGGTCAAGAATGTAAACTAATGGTCAAAAATTTGAGCAATTTCAAAATTGTTCTCTGACAGAATCTCCTTAGAACCAATGGTTGACAAATGATTGACAAGGTGTAGACTTCAGTTTTGGCTTTGTATGAATATTTTATATGTGACAAGAAAATGTGTTGTTTGAGGTAGCCAATGCATCTCAATTTGGCGAATGCATCACAGTTTGAGAAAATGTGGCTCAAGGACTAACAAATGCAACTCAGTTTGGTAGATGCGACTCTGTGAGGTTCAATTGTGTCACGACGCCTATAGATGCAAAGATTTAAATGTCAAATGCGGTTTAACAAAGCATTTGTGTTTCAAAAGAACAATTGTGATTCGACATATGTGACATAGTTTGTAACAATTGATTTTCTTGTCATTTTGATGGAAGATTTGATCTATCTAATGGTAAATGTTTTGTCCAAAAATTTGAATATGGTGGATAATGTTTCAATAATCTAGAAAGCACTTGACAAGAGAAGTGTTTTGGGTGTAAGCAAGCGCACATAAAACAAGTACAATCCTAAAAGGCCAATAGTCCAAGGGTTTGTATACTTGGTATAGCCCACCAATATACCCTAGATTGGTGATAAACACCTTTCCTTCTTAAGAGAGGATAGCTTAGAATTTTGGTGGCATTAGCTCCCCTCCATGACTCATTAACGTCATTCAAGCACACCAAATTTGAATTCTTGGGTAGTGACTTCCCAAGAACTGCTATCTCTACTCAAGGGGATCAGTAGTGAGTGTCTTTGGGCATGATACTATACCCTACACTATACCAAGCAATGACAAAAGAATGGTTGGACACTAAAACAAGAGGTTTAATTTGGGCATTTCGTTCGTAGGGCATAATCCATGTGGTGAGAGTCCCCTTTCGGATCCATCTCATTAGAAACATATGCGTGATTCTTAGGCTTTCCCCAAGAATCCTCTTTTATATACCGGCTGGAAGTCCCTCGGGTTTAGGGTGCTACCGGTCTTAGTCGTCCTAGGGTGAGTACTTTTTCCCACCAGAACAGGTCCAAATTCTAGAGTTAGTAATTGTTTCTCTTGCACCCAGGATTGCTCGAAAGCACAAGGGGAGAGGATAATTCGATTACTAAGTCGTGAGGGTAAAAATAGATAAAAATGGGTTTTGTTTTTTTATCACTGAGTTTTCACAAGGTGAGAGCATACTCACCTACCATTTTGCAAACACGCTCAGACATAGCAAAAACACAAGTTCTTTTTAATTGCACCAAAAGGAAATGTGTATTATACTAAGAAAAAGATAGGCACATTGTTTTGATGTTTATTCTTTTACATTCAAACCTGCAAGACCACACATTAGTAGTTTGAATGTTTTCCTTTGACCCATGAAAACTAACTGCCAAATGCTGCAAATCCTAATTAGTAACACAAAACCTATGCTAGACAGAATGCAAAAAATAACCAGAATAACAAGGACACAGAAAATAACAAAAACTTGAATGCAAATTATGAGAAAACATTACCATTCAAATGCATCACTACAAAGTGAATGCGTCGCTCTGTCTATTGAATGCATCACTCTATCTGTCAAATGTGTCGATCTGTATCACAAATGCATTGCTCTGTCTGTCAAATGCATCACCATAGATCGATTGTAGTGTTCGGTTGTTTGAATGTGTCACGATGCATCAGATGCATCATAATTTAAAAAAATCAACTGTGTCGTTTCATACCTGTACCTACAAAAAATGACATAAAACACACAAAACTGTACAAAAAAAACAACAAACAGAGTCGGGTTCACTAATGTAACAAGCACAATGTTTAGTTTTCATTCTTTGACATTAGAACCAGGTGAATGCGTCACACCAAAGTGAATGCATCACATCAAAGCAAATGTGTCACATCAAAGAAAATGTGTCATTTGAAGAATCATCTGCTACTCGATCATGCAAATGCGGCATTTTGGACTTCAATTGTGGTGCGTCAGAGCATTTGCGTCATTTGGTTTCTTGAGTGTGTCATGATGCATTAGATGTGCCACGATTAATGTCGAATGCGTCACATCGTACCTATACCTACAAAAACACAGAAACTAAAACCGTACGGAAGCTACAGAAAAAATATTCACGTCAGGTTTAGCAAATATATCTAAGGGTTATTTTCAAGAATAAGGATTAGCAATGAATAGATCAATAATATAAACCCAAAGAAGTTATGAAGCACAATGAAAGAAAATAATAATGAAACGATTATACTATATATTCACGAAGCTTCCATGAATCACCTCCATAGCACCTTCTAGTTTGCAGCCTATGATTGATGCCCTCAAATCGAGTGTGTGAGAAATTTGACTATGCCATTTTTCTATGCAAATTTTAAAGGATTTAAGTAGAATTATGCCTATGCCTATGACAATGATAAATTACTAAATGATAAATGATAAATGACTATCATGCCTATCATAGATCCAAAAGTCCCCCTCGTTATGAACAAAATTGACATTTTATAAAAAACACAATTTTGAATGGACGAACAAGATTGAATTTTGACAAAAACCTAAAATTAGAGGACAAGATTAAATTTGACCATCCCTAATTAGGGTTAGGGAAAAATCCTTAAATGAATGATCAAGATGTCATCTGAGAAAATCAGATCGGTGGTGGAGAAAAGATGAGATAATTAATTTTAAAAATAAAGATTTTCAAAATTAAGAAGATAAGATAGCCCACTTTGTGAGATTTAAAAAATTAAAAAGATAAAAGGTGGAATGTTCACTTATGAATTAAATAATTGTTTAATTCATAAATGGGGATGAGACAAAAGACAATAAATAATTGTTTTAATTATTTATTTGGTGGGATGGAAAGTGGGTTAAATAAAAAAATAGGTAGTGGGAATAATATAAATTATTTAATTTATGGTTGAATGTTCACTTATGAATTAAATAATTGTTTAATTCATAAATGGGGATGAGATAAAAGAGAATAAATAATTTTTTTAATTATTTATTTGGTGAGATGGAAAATGGGATAAATAAATAAGTTTATTTGATTCAAGGATAAATGATAATGTTATGGAGGAAATAAGGATTGATTAGTGACGTATTTAAATAAATAGACGTAATATATTTATTTAAATAATCATGGAGGAATGGACATGATTAGATAATTGAATTATATGAGGGGGAAGCGTGGTCATCATAGAAAAATATGGTTTACAAGTTGAGGCCATTTTTATGTGTCTACACATACCTTCATAAAAAGTAATAGTGTGCTTTATTTGCTTATACTCATTTCCATTTTTTAGTGAAAAGTGTTTAACTACCTACTAACTTATTTAAGGCTTTTTAATAGAAGCCAATCTTTCATTTGGTGATAGAATGTTGGCTCTAGATATGATTATATTTATTAAACATGCCCAACTAAAAGTGGTATGTCGTAGGGGGTTACCCAACATGACCTTAGTGTATGACATACTACTTTGAGTTTACTCTTGGCTTCTATGTGCACCATGTAGAGGTAGTCACATGCCAATGTGTAACAACCCTGATGTTCTTCACAGTAAAATTTTCAATGTTTTCACCTTAAGCGAATAAATCATGATGCCATGACATAGCAATAAAAAAATTTCTTACAATAATGTAAATTACATGCATAATTGAAATAACACAAATTCCAATTTGTCATTGAAATCCAAAGTAATTATACAAATCTTCCCAAAACATAGATATCATATTGAACAAAGATGTCATACAATATTCAATAAGGATTCCATTCCAATATAATAATTTCACAAATTACAATATTCCAAGAATGTACACAATTACAAACACAACTCCACCAGCTTTGAAGCATAAAATATAGATGGTTGAGGAATCTACAAGATTTCAAAACCTTAGTCTTCTATCACTTGCTAAGGAGAAGCATCACTCAAGTGGTTTTCTGCCAATCACAGACTCATATGTGGTCCCCTGCACATCTATCAATGATAGATGGCCCTACCCTTCGACGAAGGTATTGGTTGGGTAACCCCGTAGAAATTAGTGTTGTGCCTTACATGACTAGGATTTATTTAATACCCTTGTTATTGTTGTTGATGTCTCCCATCAGAATTCTATCATGCTCCACCGATGTCTTCAGTGGTGACATAGCTTTTGGTGACATAGCATTTGTTGAAACTTGGAAGCATGTAGGATCTATAATATGGCCTTCATATTTTTCACAGCTTCTTAATATACCCTTGTTATTATTGTTGATGTCTCTCATCAGAACGCTATAATGCTCCACCCATGTTATCACTAGTGACATAGCTCTTGTTGAAAATTTTCCTCTATAGTTTGAACAACTTTTGTTGACGTCTCCCATGAGAATGCTATGTCGAGTGGAGACATGTAAATTAAATATTGAATTGAGCAAAACAGGAACTGATATAAGCAAGATAAGCATTGATTTCCCCATATTGACAAAAAAATTTGCAAAGCTTCAGGTAAATGGAAAAATACCAGATAACTCCGCAATGTAGGAGCAGATGAAGGAGATGGGAAATATGGTCATATTTATATAGCAAAAGTAAGTCGAGCAACATTCTGAATAGTTCAAAATATGGTTAAATTTTGAACGAGAGGCGTTCAAACTGATGAAGCATGTAAAAAATTTATACATGACGTTATTTGTTTACTACGTCTCCTTGTTCCTGCGTCGTGTTCATATTCGTAAGTTAGGCGAGAGGAGTAGTTCGGTTGGCATATGGTCCCACGTCCAGTGGGATGGTAGCTGTAGTGGTTTACTATGTTGGCCTGAAAACATAGATTTTATATGTTGTGCCTTCTTTTATAACAGGTTCACATTGGTTTTAATCACCGACAACCATATTTTATTGTTTTTTTAATTTAATTATCTATTTTTTGATATGCAAGTTACAAGACTTCATAATATGTACTGTGTTAATTTATTTGATGAACAATGGGTTTGAATTGTGTCACTATACATTATAAGATAGTTATACACATTAGTACATTTTAGAAAAGTGTTTAGTGAAGGGTTTTATCTAGGAAAACATGACCATTGCAATCCAACAATCTCTAAATTATTAGTTGATAATACATTTATTTATGTATTAGTCACACAACTCAATCCCATGTGTTATAAGATATATTTTCACTTGACAATATTTTAGTGATGTGTAATTTATGGGATTTATCTAAGAGAACATAACTCATGTGATCTAACTACATCAGTAAAGCATTATTCAATATTTCAATACACATCAATCATCCAGATCAATTTGATAACCTATAATAAGGGAGAGGACCTAGTACTTGAGCACCCTAACTTCGCACTTCTCAAAATCCTACATGGAAATTTCAAATCAGTCCCAATTTTTTACAACTTACTTGGCAAGTCCCCTACTTATAACTAAGGTTTCAGGGCCACATCATCAAATATGATGCCATATCAACATGTTTTTTGTCAAGGTGTCCAAAAGGGCCCAAAAAAAAAGGTGAGACTCATACTTGTGCTCTACATCATGTTTTATTGGCGTTGATGTTGCATTACATGATTTCTTGGTTTTTAGATCTAAGGAATATATTTCATTTAAGTATGGGTAGTTATCATCAACACTAACAACTTTAGAGTCACAACATTAAAAAAAATGATCATTATATAAACAAATAATATCACAACTATTAAAACATGCTCAAATACTAGATCCTTTCCCTAATTCAATGCATCAAAATATTTTTGCAAAAGATGAAGCTGACATCATAGAGCTCAAATTTAACTTGCAAAGAATAATCCAATAGCTATAATTTTTTATATATTATAGTTCCCAATGATTTTCTACAGATCTGTTGGCAACGCCCCTAAAGGATCCCGCAGGTGCAATTTTTCCTCCATTGGATGTAGCCAGGCGCAAGGGCATGGGTTTGGACACATCATCAGCAAGAGCCTTAGGAAAATTAGGCATTATTTCACCAACCCACCCATGCAAAGATCACACCAATTGACAGAGGATTAAAGCTGCAATCAGATCCGAAAGACGAGCTAGAGGTGAAGGTTTTGCAAAGGTGGGAAGAGGGTGGTAGTGCCATATTTCTATGGATACTATTTAAAATTTTAATTCTATTGATCACAAACTATCATAACCTACCTCTAAATCACGATGTCATGGTAATTCATCTATCAACTAAATACCACATTGTTTGTTGCCTCTGAATCATCTATCAAGTAGAGTTTTAAAATTTTGTTTTCAATAATTTTAGCTTTTATCTATCTATACTATCAAACAACCCAACTTTTGACAATAAAACTATCAATTTCTATCAAGTTTTAGAACTACATGCCTCCCAATTATAGACATAGGAAAATAAATAATTAATTTTACTTATGTTTTATTTTGTACTTTGGAAACAAATTTAGGTTTTCTTAGAGTTTATAATAGACCATAGTTAGTGAATAAATGGTTGTGGTTTGTTAAATTAGAAGATAGTTTTAAAATTTAAATAGTTATTTAAACTTATATTTCAATAGCTTTCCATTCAACTTTGATAATACAAATACTTTGTTCCTTTTGTTAAATAGAAAATACATATTCAAAATGCAAGTACACAACTGTCCTGCCAGTATTTGGTAGGAACTTCACAACAACACAACCTTATTTTTGTAAGGGTTGTAAAAACTTCAATCATGAATTTTTAAGAGATGAATACCTAAATAAACCATTATGAAGATATTTTATCACCATATGTTATTTTATTGTGAAGTTATTTTATCGTAAGTTTTGGAATGACATGGAATTTGCATACGAAAAAAATGGCATATCTACTTATGCAATATAATTAATACCACTTCTAGGTGGGATCAACAATTTTTTTTTGCACATCTATGTTCTACATTTGATCCTTCTTTGAACTAGAGTGTCATATGTTCTAGGTGCTAAAGTAAGGTTGAAAATAATAGTAGGACAATGGGAAGACAGAGATTTTGAGGAGGTGAGAGTGGAGAGGAGAGTGAACATGGGGGAATTTTTTTAGAGGTTTTTCATGGTGGCCTTGGGAATTGCTTTTGAAAAGTGTGCGGTAATCAATATGTAAACTCAAATTTTTTTATTGTTACCAAAAACCCAAGTTTACTAACATGAATTTTTTTATTAGATTAAGAATGGAAGGGACAGTACACCCATTACAAAATGGCCATCGAGGAAAATGAGGAGCTCACAAGAAGTGAAACATATAGAAAGCTAAAGAAAATACTTAAACTTAAACAGACTGATCAACAAAAGGAAATAGAGACAACACACAGACCAAAGACTAGCGAGTGACCAAAAAACTCCTACAGGTCTCCCAACAACTTTATACCACTAATAGCCTTCCACTCCTAAGCCAAGAAGTGGAACTTCTCCTCAAAAGATAAGGGGGCTTTCTAAATAGCCTAAGTATCAACCATAGTGTCCAAAGATGAGCTTTCCACAACCTTACCTTTCTTCTATGTGTGACTATCATCATGACCTTCCTCAGCTACCCATTTTCCATGGCTTTTATTATCTCTTGCTTAATGATCTAGATGGTGAGAGTGGTGTTCTTCAAAATCTCCTTGTTGTAATTAGTAATAACCTAGGGGCATTATGTGGTTTTTTCCTGGTTCATGTGAATAGCATCAATCTTACATTGTAAATTATTTTTATCCTCCTTTGTGCCCACAACATCCCTTAGCTCTTCCAACTCCTTATCCCAATTATCCCAACACTCAAACAACTTAGTCAAGGAGGCTATCATATCCCAATGACCACTATCCTCCACCTCCCCCAACCATGGGACCTACTACTAGAGCACCTTGTTTTTTTAGAATTTGAATTCTCTCTTAGAAAATAACATGCTAACCCAAGAGCCATTGAGGATGTCATTATGGACATGAACTATCTCATAGATTTCATTGATCTTATTAAAAAGGGGGTCACCAAAAGCACGATTTCCAAAAACCAACCTAGGTTCAACATGGGCCCCCTCCAAATTGATGAAAAAATTATGGGAATTTTGAAGGCTAGGGTTAATGGTAGGGGGTTGTTGGGGACATTAGAAACCTCCACATGAACAAGGGAGTGCATAAGAGAATTAGCAAGGCTGGGATTCCATGACTTGTCATCTGAGTTATCCAAATTATTAGATCTAGAAGAAGAAATAGGAGTAGGATCCAATAGGGGAACACATTTAATGGGATGAGGATGGGTTTCCTCATTAGTAGGGGTTTTACTACAAGCACAGGTAATACAATGAATAGTGGGTGGGGTTTCGTCCAAGGTAATGGAGGGACCGGGGTCCGTAGGGGTTTCAATGGGATCATGAATGACCAAGGTGTTCTTTCTAACAGTGGTAGGAGAGGGTAATAGAGTGATTGGGTAATGGCAGAGACAAAAGATAAGACCCTAGTGAATAGGTAAATTATTTCTTTTATCTTGGATGTTTTTGACAGATTGTTCAAGAAAGGAAAAAATCCAAAAGGAAAAGTTCATATTTAAAATATAATGGAGATGGTTAAGCATAAGAAATAAATGAGCTTGAAAGTGACATAACCAGCCCTCAAGTGTTACATACCTCATTAGGACTTCCACAACCTTACTCCAAATGTTGGGAAGGTCAACCCAATTGAAGCCATTTTGGAGTTTGTTCACCTTTTCTCCCTCTTTCCAAAATTGGTCCATATCTCTCTGGTAATGACCCTTAGGCTTCTGGGGAATGCAAACACCCTCTAATGGAAGCCCCATCACCTCAACAATAAGCTTAGTAGTCACCGTGAAGGAGAACCCACCAACAATGATAGTGCCATTCACCCAGTAGGTAGCGAACTCCACATAAATCTTAGGGTCATGCCCCTACATACCTTCAACATACGAGGCTAGTTTGCCCCATTGAATAATGGGCCAAACATACTTGTCATGTTTCCACATCTCACACTTCGTAGGTTCTTCTTGAACCAGTTCTCCCCCCATGGAAAAATTTGCAAACTTTAGAGCAAGGAAACATGGTCTGTAGAAATTAAAAGATGAATACCAAAGCCACAATTATTTAATATATTTATAAAAAGACTGCTTAAAGGGATTAATTTTCCATAAGTGAAAATCATGGAAAATATCAAAGGGAGTTGACAACAAATCCAACTCAATCTCAATTTGATAGTACTTTGGCATCATGATGAATTAATTCGCACACATGCCTAGGGATATGAAAAATATTCTCATATAACTAAATTTGGGGTGGAGGTGCCAATGTCAGCAAGTACGTCCACAACTTTATTGCCATTTCTAAACACATGATTAGATCTCCAATTTTTTAGGGAAATCCTGAGATAAGAGATGATGACACGAGGTCTCGGAGTGACCAACAAGTATTAGCCTTCCCTATCAACATGAAAATATTATTTTTAGAATCTCCCTCAATGACCAAGTTGGAAAGCCTAGCTTGCATGGAAATATGGATGCCTGAAAAGACGTTGCCACCTCAGAAAAGTTGGACAATTACACCCCCATTTTCACCACATAAGCCAACATTAATTTACCCCAAGTATGATCAAGAATGACCCCACCCCCACCCGCGCGACTTGAGTTAGGTTTTACTAACATGAAAGTTGTTTTATGATTTTTTATATAAATTTCAATCTCCCATTTTTCCTTCTTCTAGTTTATAAATTTTATTTGACATCTAAATCTTGTGTGGAATGCATGGATGGGGGTGGTTATAAAGAAAAAGTATGAGATGGGTTAATTATTCTTTCTAAATATAATGTGAGGTGAACTAAGTGTAACTTTATTGTTACTATCAACAAAATTGTGGCATCATTTCTTTTTTTTCAAGGATGTACATTTGAATTCCATTGATCAACAAGGCTATAGATGACTATATTTGTGCTTTCACTAGATAAATATATCTCAAGTTCTTGGAATTTTTTTTTCTTTATTCTTTTCCTTTCTTGAATGATTCATTAAAGTGTAATTTTCATTCAACCATGGTTGAATTGGAGAAGCATAATGCAATATTTTCTAATTGGACTCTATGCTTTTGAACCAATTAAGGGCTCATAATAAGTTGAAAATGGGTCAATCATATGGAAATCCAACACACCAATGCATGCTTTATTAATAGGAATATTTCCCCCTACAATTCAAAAGCTCTCAATTTAAACAAAGGACCTTCACATGAAGAAGAACCAAAGGAGAAACTTTACTATCAACCATGTACATAAATGTGCATGCTAGAGCATAGACATTCTCAAACAAGTTTCTTACCATGGCCACATAAATTTTATCTACACAAGGTTCATTTATTTTTTCACTTTTTGAAATTGTAATAGAAATTATTATTTACTCTGTAGAAATATGAGATTCCCATGATTTCAGTGAAGCTCAATTTGTACTCTTTAATTTTCCTTTTAAAATATAAGGTAATAAAATAGTTGGAAATTCCCAAGGCATTCCAATGATCCCCAATACTAAAATACAACTAATTTATTTCTTAGAAAAGTGAAAAAGTATGGAGTTACATTAAAAAAAATATGGTATGCATCCATGACTTTAGATCATAAGCATGTGTTTAATATTGTGACTTTGAATTGTTGCAATGTAATATAATTGTCTTCACAATTTATCATATATTTAATAAAGTTTTATTGATCAATATTTATTTAAGCACTTAGTCGTGGCCTGAGGGAGATTATATCTATAGTTTTTGTAATAAGATCAACACATTAGGACTAACCCTCTAAAAGGAATTCATGTGATACCCCTCATGTTGTTGATACTCTTTTGTGTTGATTTTGTACTTGGTTTGTGATGGTGATTAGTTCACCATTTTTTTTGTGTGTGGATTCATAGTTTGGTTGGTTTTCTGCATTTGGCATTACTTATGATGCTTGATGATACATTTCATGGTGATTATGTTATATGGTTATGTTACAGTTTTTCCTTTAATAATATATGTGGTGACATGAATTCTTTGTTGTTATGGTTTATGATTTGTTTGCTAGTGAGTCTTGGTGAAAGGACGAAGTGGCATCACTTACTTACAAGTGCCCTGCTACCTCATGATTACCTTTCACTTGGTGTCTGCAATGGAGATTTACATGCTACTTGACGTTTGTTTCTTGCAGGATGCAGGTATTGGACACCAACTCCACCTGCTTGATAGGTTTGAGTGTGTCCCTTAAACCCAACAACTTTGATGTTGAAAAGGGAGTTGTTAAGAAAGTGTCCCCATCCCAAGTTCGTTACCTTGTTGTGAGTCCAATGGTGTCTTTGTCTCAACCTCATCTTCATTTAAGTCTGGGTTAGTGTTGATTATTTATTTTAGTATGTAAATGTTTGTTATTTAATTAATTTTTATTTTATGTGTGATTGATTAATGTATTTAATTGATATAGTTATTTGTAGATAATTATAGTTAAGTTAATTGATTAATGTTCTTGATTGAGTGAATAGTTTAAATAAAATAATAGATTTTATAATGAGAATTAGAATTTTATATTTTCCTAGGGTAGTGGTATTGATTTTTGAATTTTTAAATTAATTAAATAGATTATAATGCTTTATTATTATTAAAAGAAAAGTAATTAAAATTAGTTAATTTATAATTAGAGGATTTATAGGAGTGAGTGGGAATTTAATAAAATTCTTGTTTTAAAATATTCTCAGAGAGAATATTGGCATGCTTGAATGGCAAGAAGTTTCTTCACGGAAATAAATTGGCTATAGAATAGTGTGTGGGGTTTTGGAGGTTTTCTGGTTAAAATTTGTGGAGGTTTTCAATATATGTTTTGGACTCATATTTTGCTTCTAGCTGGAGGTGAAGTTTTTGGAAAGGATTTAGAAGTTGACATTTCAGTGGTGAAGCTTTGCTCCAACCCTCATTCCTTCAAGCTTCAGGAAAACAGGTTCTTTGACAGTTTGTTAATTACTTTCTTGTTTTGAAAAGATTGTCTGATATTGTCTGCATAAGAGGAAATTGTTGTGAATTAGTTGTAACCCTCTGTAGAAAATTTATTAAAAGTTCCTTTGTAGAAAAAACTATGTTCTCGACTATTGAAGTTTTTCCATTATTATTTTGTTCCCTCTGTAGAAAAATTTATAGTAAAATCAAAGAACTTCATGAAACAAATCATTGTTAAACAATAGGAAAACTACAAAATGGAAAATAGTAGAAAACCTCTGTAGGTTGCAGTGGAAACCTCTATCAAAATTATGAAATTTGATAACCTTTGTAGAAATTTTCTTTACAATTTCTGCAGAAATTTTCTTTGCAATTTTTGTAGAAATTTTCTTTACAATTTCTATAGAAAAACTTCTATGTAAACAATTTATTTTCTACTATTAAATCTTGCTAATATGCCTGACTAAAGTATTTGAAATAAGTGTTTCTTTAATATATATATATAAGAAACACTTACTTCAAATATATATATATACATTACAAATTATATATATATATATATATATATATATATTAATATATATTAAGTTCATGTTTGTGAAATTTCTGAAGAAATTGTTATTTTTTTAACTTGAAATGGTGATTTTCGTACGAAATGAATTTTAAAAAATATATATATATTGGGGAGGGGATCGACAACTATCGTACCCCCCCACTGGCGCAGTCTATGAAACTACGTATGGCACAGTCCAAGGACTGTTGTATGTAGTCCTATGTGGGGGTTGCGGCCTCCCCACAACACTCAATGAATTTCATTTTATTTTATTTTTATATATATATATTTTAAATTCATCTTTATTTAATATATATTTATTTTAAATATATATATATGTGTGTGTGTGTGTGTGTGTTTGTGTGTGTGTATATGTATATATAAATATATATATATAGGTTTAATATAAATATAATATATATATATATAATTGTTCAAAAATTATAGAAAAATATTATGATGGTTATTTGTAATGATTTTATGTTGTTATTAGACAAATTGGAAGAAAATATTTTATCAAATCTAATCAAGTGTTTTTAATTAATGAAATAGTTTGAGTTAACTGATAGTTTAACTTTCATGGTGGATTTCATGCATTGAGTTATCTTAAAATGTGATTGTTAAGTATAGTAAATTTGTATTCTTAAACAAAATCTTGATGTTGAATAAATATTTAGATTCTTTTATTTTCTTTGAGTCATTTGTTGATTTCCTTGAGTTTGGTTATAAACCATGTGGAGACACTTAAGTTAGTCCAAATTTCTATAGGAGATAAGGTTATTGTTAAAAATTCTATAGGCATAGGAAAATGGTGGTTTATTATGTGACTTTTTAAATTGATACTTGTCTCCATTTTGATTATAGTTGTGATCTTGAGTTTACATTAGGTTGTACCGTTTTTGTTATGGGAGTTGATTCATATGACTTTTGGCGAGATGGTTTTTCCTCACAAATGTTCTATTTTTTGTTTAGAGTACTTGTGGGTACAACCCCTTAAAATTTGTTGATAAGTTTTAGGTTTCTAAGGAGAGTGGCTCTACATGGGCACCGGTGCACAAAGGGGCTGTCAGGATAACCCACGATGGGATTTGAGTAATAAGTGATAACCTAATTAATTAATTAGGGGGTGGGTAGTTAAACATTAACAAGATAATTATGGATGCCTCGTCTACCTATTAGGGATTTCATAGACTAAAGGTGGGCCGAGAAGGCTATAGTTGGCATAATCATGGCCTTGTCTTCACGAAAGGTTAACAATTCTGCATGAGTCACCCTATGGAGTGGCGCCTTGAGATAAGGAGTTAGGATAACCATAGATGGAGGTAGTACCTTGTGATAGGTTGTCTGGATAATCCATGTAAGGCCATGCGATGACACTCTCCTCTAGCATTCCCTTTGAGTTGTTTTATTGAAATCCTCTAGAAGTGGCCTATTGGTATGTTTGGTGATTTATTATTGTTAAGTTTTGGAAGTGGGCTATTGATATGTTTGGTGATTTATTATTGTTATTTTTTGGAAGTGGTCTATTGATATGTTTTGGTGATTTATTGTTGTCATGTTTAAGAAGTGCTCCTTGATGTTACGGTTTCCTTTATGTGTGATTTATCTTTCCATGCTTGGAGTTTAGTCTTGTGTATTTGTTTAGATGTTCTTGGTCAGGGACCCTTTCTTATCTACTCCTAGCATGGGGGTGGTCGGGTGGAATGTGCTATGCACCCCATTGGGTTCCCTATTTTGCAGATGTACCTTACAGTGCAAAGTTTGTTGAGACAGCTTGATCCAGAGTTATATGTTTCTAGATGTATATTTGTACTTTTTTCATACTTTGTATAGTGATATGTTACTCTCACATGTATTGGGTAGACTTATGATGTAATCTTGGGTAGTTTATCAATGAGATATACTTGTAGAATGATGTAATGTATAATCACATTTTGTAATTCATGGTTTTTTTTTCATAATTGTAAATATCCTTGATGTTGTGTTATGCTCGAGAAAATAAGTTCTTTATATTTCTAAGTTAAATTTTCTATGAATACATGTATGGTCTTTAAATGGTTCATTCTTGTCATATTGCTTATTTTTAATGAATGTTTAAATGATTACATGTGAATGGATGGGTTACATTAGTAGAATTGGTAAATTACTTTTATCAATTTTGTTATTGAATAGATTATGTAATGTCACCTCATGTACCCCAAGGGACTTAGGTGTTAAGCTTGTAATCATTAGCTATGTTAGTTGCATTAGTAAAATTAGTGTTTATTCTTAATGTTTTAAAAAAAAAATTGTTGTGTTTTTTAGTTGTTCTTTGGGGTTTACGCGATGAGTTATTACAATTCATATTTTTTTCATACTGTTTGGATTACCCCAAATACCCACTTTGCATGAAATCCCTTATTTTTTATTCTTGTTGTAGATGAAGAACAATTTATCCTAAGATTTACCTCAGTATCTTTGTATTTCCTTTCTATCCTAAGATTTACCTTTGTATCCCTTATTTTTTTCTTTTTGTTACCTTTGCAGCTTTCATCATTTTCCAAGCATTGTAAGTTCATAAGATTTACCTAAAACAAAGTAATCAATTTTTGTGTACTATGCTATGTTATTGCTCCAATAAAATAGATTGTAAATACCTTTGATACAAGGAATGATTTTTTTTTTTCAATTTTTTAGATGGAAAAATCCTAGTTATCTTATTGATTTACATTTATAATCTTAACATTTTATTGCTCCAATACAATAGATTGTAAATACCTTTGATACGAGGAATGATTTAAAAAAATAGATAGAAAAATCTTGGTTATATATATTGATTTACATATACAATATTAACATCTCATTCATCTTGATAGATCATCAAGGAGTGGGATCTAAAAAATCTTCTCCATGGTTTTTTCCAAATGCTATTTTCTTATATTTCAAGGAACATGTTAAACATTTATGTTCTTATTTTTTATATACTTCTAGTTAAACCTTCAATGTTTTTTAAGTGTTTCTAATCCTTGTGCCTCATTAGGGGAAGAAAGTATTGAGATGTTAACACTTCTTGGGCTTTATATTATTTCCTTATAAACAATGTTTGACAAGGAAACATTATGATGATGCACAAGAAATTATTATATTTTATTTACCCCAAAATGTAAAGAAACATTCACAATATTGTGAATATAGAATAATCATGTCAGAATTAGAAAGAGAAATTCCTATTAGATTTTCTCTTTCTCAAAAATACCTTTCAATGCAAATTCATTCA
Organism: Sequoia sempervirens; assembly: GCA_007258455.2. Taxonomy (NCBI): domain Eukaryota; kingdom Viridiplantae; phylum Streptophyta; class Pinopsida; order Cupressales; family Cupressaceae; genus Sequoia; species Sequoia sempervirens. The sequence goes on from VDFB02271358.1 coordinate 595,341,046, forward strand.
TATTAATTAATATGGGACGGTTGTCACAATTTTTTTATTGTTGCTATTACTCTATGAAATAATAATACTTATTATCTTATCATTACATGTACAATTAAGGTCATTTCTAGTGTGTAGAGATCTCTACAAGTGTACAACCAACTATTTTTCACCATATAATATAGGAAGTTTCACTACATGAATAATATTCATATTTTTAAATTATTGAACTATCACCCAATCAAAGTACAAAGGTTGTTTACATTACAAATATTTTGAATTTATTTTTATTTTTATTTTAGAATTAGTTAATAATTATTATTTTTATTTACTATAAAAAGTACAAGGGCTCTATATAAATAAATAATTTAATCATCAATATTTAACATATATTTATTGTAATGAACAAACCCAACTTTAAATATACTATTCAAAGTTGTATCTAGTATAAATCAAAGTTGGGATCAAGGTCAACACTAGCTAAAAATTTGAAAATGTTATTTAATATTCCTTTAAATCATAGCTATGATTCATCTAATGACTAGCCAATCAATATTATTATTAAAATATTATATAAGCAAGTATTAGCCATTGTGTGGCACTTGTTACAATCTATAAGATGAATGAAATATAAATTTGTGAAGAACTATTAATTAGAAAACTATAAGCATGAACAATAGTTTAAAAATAATAATTTACAAATGTCATTCAATTTTATTATTTTAAATGTCTATAATCTAATCTTCATTCTATAAATATAAAATAAAATTAACATTTTAAACCAAACATACATATATAAACTAAAAAACTCAAATAAATAAACTAAACTTATAAAATAAATCAAACTTGTATTCAACTCATCTTCATATGTTCATAAAAAGTAATGGCGTGCTTTATTTATCTATACTTATTTTTAAAAATTAGTGAAAAATGTTTGGCTACATACTAACTTATTTAAAGCTTTTTAATATAAGATGATCTTTCATCTGGTGATAGCTTTTTTCAATAATTTGCAGCATGTTGGCTCTGGATATGATTCCATTTATTAAACATGCCCCGCTGAAAAGTTGTCTTGCTCTGCCAATGTTTTTAGTGGTAACACAACTTTTATTGAAAATTGGAAACATTTAGGATCTCAAATATGACCTCTATAGCTTGAAAAACCTCTTAAAACACCCTTTTTTATTGTTTTTTCTGCTCCCATCAGAATACTATCATGCTCCACCAATGATTTCACTAGTGAAACAACTTTTGTTGAAAATTGTAGCATTTAGGGTCTTGAATATAACTTGCATAGTCTATACAACTTTCTAAAATACCATTGTTATTCTTGTTGACATCTCCCATGAGAATGCTATTTTGAGTAGAGACATTTAAATTAGATGTTGAACTAAGAAAAATAAGAACTATTATGAGCATAATAAGCATTGATTTCCCTATACTGACAAAAAATTGTTGCAGAGCTTTAGGTAAATGGAAAAATGCCAGATATCTTAGAAATTCAAGAGCGTATGAAGATACAAAAGGATATGCGAAATCTAGTCATATATATAAAAAAAAAATAGTTGGAGTGTTGTTTGCAGTGGTTTAAAGCAGATTGGTTATGATGTATTAAGGTTTACTAAGTGAAATGAAAAAAAATAGGGTTTGGGGGGTTAAAGAGGGGGTTCACCAAAATTATAATAAATAGACCTATTTTCCTTTATTTCATTAGGAAATGAGATCCACACAATGAATTTATTATCAACCCCTAGGTGAATCAAGTCAATGTGAAAATCTTTAAATTTCCTTATGCTTGAAGGATGGGGATCAAGGTCAAACAAAACTTTGGGGAGAAAAACTAAAAATAGAAAATCAACACCAAATGTAATCTAACACTTGAAACAACAATATTAAACTCAATATTTATAGAACCAAAAAATGAATTGTAGATTTGAGAAGGAAAAAATGGTGTTTACCAATCACCAAAAGTTCTTTTCAGAAGTTGATCTAAGACTCATTCGTCCATGGGTGAATGGGTCCAAGTGTAGAGTTTTTCTATAACTTTTAGTAGCCTTTAATTCAGTTCTAAATCTTTCTATCTTCCCAAGTTTCACAGTCAAAATGTTAGAAATATCTTTGGGATCTTAGTTTTTGTGGGATGACAACAATTTTGACAACTTTTGCAACTTTAACAATGTTGTAAATCTTTCACTTCAAAATATCTTCACATCTTCTTCAACCTAAATATGCAATCACACATACAAGAGAGAAAAATATTTGTTTTGGGTGAATAATGGATTTCCTTGGTCAAACACTGTTGTGGTAATCAAACCTTGAAATGAAATAATGTATGAAAGAGCGAATAAAGAATGAACAAAACTATTTTACCACTTAACAAGCCCTTGTATGAAACCTTGATAATGGAGGTCTTAGGAGGTCTACAACTTGCTTGAAATGGTTGAATTGAATGTAGATCTTGACACTTGAATCTTTCTTGAAATGATACTTTGAATGCTTTCCTTGATCATGAAACCTACATCACAATGTTAGCTCTAAAAGCATGCATGATGCAAGAAGACTTGGACGTGATGATTGGATCTTGAAATGCTACAATAAAACTCTGATATATTTTCTCTTGAAATGCTCTCATGAATCTTAAAAACTATTAGTTAAAACTTAGTTAAATAACTTTGTATTTATAGATATGTATCATTAATTTCCTGAAATTCAAATATTGCAAGACAATATTGAATTATGGATTTGAAAACATTAAAAAATACTGCCAAAAACATAATTTAAGTTTAGGTCCTAAGGTTTAGGGAGGACCCATTCACCCATGGGTGAATGGGTCCTAGGTCCATAAACCTAGGACACAATTTGTTCAATATGAAGTGTTATGTTTAGGCATTAATTAATGTTTGGTTTCCCCTTTGAAAAATGTAATTTAATAGGCTTGTAAATGAACTAAAGGGACAATTAAGGCATAATTAAGTTCAATTAATTAAGAGGTTCCAAATAAGTGTGTAAATTTAAAAGGGTACATTTAAAAACAGTAAATTAGGGCATTATTGAGTCAAATTTAAATAGGAGGTCCCAAATAAGTGATAAAATGTAAAGGGTTACATTTTCCTACACTACATTTAGCCCCCAATTTAGAGTCAGGATGACCCTGTGTCAAAATCACACTAAAGAGAGGTCTAATTATACAATGATTGGAAAGATAAGATGAAAAAGATCAAGAAAGGTGATCAAGCCCCCAAGAATCTTATGACAAAACCAACAAAGGAACAAAGAGAAATATGCCTATGTTAAACATAAATATGTATGCAGTGTTAATGTGTTTTTTATGCACGTCTCAACATAGGTAATGCATAGGTGCATCACCTCTCTTAAAAGACAATCTTCCACAATCAGATTGTAGAACACTATCCCAAGGTCTCTAATGTTAGGTCTTGACAGTGCTTGGAATATCTTAGTTGTTTCATGTGATTTGTTGGAATCACAAAGTGGGAACATTGGATCTACAAATGGATTTCATAAGATGGGAGAGTTGTGTGTTTGTTGCAGGTTCAAACAACAGTCTTGAACTCCATTTCACCATTGTATTTGTCTTTACAATGTGCAATGAACCTTTCCTAAGGTTACTTAAAAAAAAGGAAAAAGGGGCGGGGAAGAGAGAAGGTTCCTGGATTTGAAACTATGAATGAACAGTGATCATGGAGGCTGCTACAATAGACAAACTCCCTAAAACTAAATTTTGCTTGACCAAGAGAACATATAGCTACACAAAACTAGTGCAATATTCTAAGGACTATATATTTTCAAATTGTGCATTCACTCATAAACACACAATAGAAGTTAGTTACAGCAATGTCAAATAGCTCAAACTAGCTTTACAAAGTGATTCATCATCAACAAATCACAAAAAGCATGAGCTGGAAATTCATCAAATACTATAACAGAAAATACCATCACCACTTCCATTCAAAAAACTACAACTAAAACTAACATGGAAGGTAGAACCATGTATGCAAGATGAGAAAAATCAAAGAGAACATCCATAAAAATCATGCAATGTTGTCTTCTATTGCTACAAATGTTTTTTACACCAACTCTCCAACCCTTTAAAAATGAGGAGAAAGACCCTATTTATAGTTTTCCAAAGCCCAAATGAATGGCTAGGAGTGAATTACATTATGTGGCTTAGATTTGATTGCACTATGGCTTCACCTACCCCATAATATTTAGCAATTTAAAATACATAAGATTTTGTTTTTTCCCTATTTTGTCATCTAGTGCTCAGGTGTTGTAGTAGTTTCATCATTTAGCTAATTGACATTTTCACTATAGCAGAAACTACCTGAAAGCTACCTTCTTCCCTTGATGGATCTGAAACATTTCTCATCTAGTTGAGTGCATCTTGTTTCCAAATTTGTATCATTGGATCAGACGATTCAGCTTCTAATCGATCGCTATTGTTTGTTTGGAAGGAATAAATAGTTTCTCCCTCCCACCACCTTCAAGGACATAGGCCTTCTTCTAATGATAGCTTCATTGATGGGTGCTATGAGGAATGGTGGATAGAAAATGAATGGTGTAGGAGCCATCTATTTTTCCTTGTTTAGCTTTCTCAATGGGTCTCCCCAATAGACTCGTGATAGGTTTCTTGAATCCTACATACATGAAATGTCATAAGTTCTTTTATACACAAATCAAGACAAACATTAGTAAAAGCTTGCAAACTCCTTGTTAGATCCATCCATGTGTCATGAAAATATTATAATATTGGTCAATGGAGCTCATTTGGACCATAAACATTATTGCATGCCCAAGGGGGTGAGTGCCAAGTTGGGCAACAAACGGAAGGTAGAAGGAAGGTGGAAAACGAATGGGAGATAGCATTCCCCAAGCTTGGACCCAAAAGTTCTGACGGAAGTCAAGTGATAGATGGAAGACAAAAGGAAGGAAGATAGTGAACGGGGGACAACATTCCCCAAGGGAAGTTCCCATACCTCACAAAACTTAGCAAAACCAAGATATTCAAATTTTAGCACATGGGAAAAGGGGCAGAAAGAGTGCCAAAACATAATTCCTCAAGATTTGACCTATTTGAAAAGAAGCAGAAGTTTGGAAGGGGAAAGCTAGAGGATCATTGCCCTTTTGAAACAACAATGAGCACACGGTGGCCTAGAAGGAAAGTCCTGGACGACAACGAAGGAAAAAAGTCCCAGAAATAGCCATGGAGGGGCTTAGTTTCAAAATCCAGAACCCAGGGGCCAACGAAAGGTCAAAACAACCAAGGACAAACAGAGCCTTGAAAACGGCCATGGAGGTGTCAAGTTCTAGAAGCTAAAACACTAGGAGCCAACGAAAGGTCAAAACGGCAAAGGAGGGTCAGAGTCCCAGAAATAGCCAAAAAGGGGCTAGGTCCCAAAAGTTAGAATGTCAAGGGCTGATGGAAGGTCAAAATGGAAAAGGAGGGATGGAGTCTCAAAAATGGCCATAGAGTGGCCAAGTCTTGGAAACAGCCACAGAGGGGTTGGGTCCTAGAATGAAATTTTTACAACTTCCCAAAACTTAACTAAACCTTGACAGTTCACCTAGGCACCACAAAAACATCCCAAATCCATAGGAAAATTTTCCCCAAAGTCCAAAAATGATGGAAAATGTGAAGCATGTGAGGAGGGGCCAAGTCAGTAGGAACAAAAGAAGGGAGACCCACAAGGGCACTTTCGCGAAGGTAAAAGACTTGGAAAAACTTAGGTAGGTTGATTTGGTCAGGGGAATTTGATCATTCTAAGGAACATGACCAATTTGGACTTGGAAAAAGTGGCACACAAAATGAGACAAGAGCAAAGCAGCCCATCTGGAGTGAAAAGAGGGGGTCCCTACCTATAGTGGGGCATGTGTGCAAAACATGCACAAAAAATGGTGACTCACTGGGGAAATGCTCCAAAGCATTTCGATGCAAACTAGAATCACAAACCTAGAATCTTTGGTTTTGACCTTCAAGCTAGGGAAAAAAACTAAACACTCAACCAAAGGATCAAAACCACTAGTTAATCCAACCTTCAGTATGCTGAAAATCTAAGTGTCTGCAGTTGCATTAATTCCCATCCTTTAGTTGCTCCAAGAACTCAAGCTTTGTCAAGTTAAGCTACATAGTGTATTCTAACTCCAAAAGCATCTAGGACATTGCCTCGCTGCCAATAAGGCATCCATAGCCCCGACAAGGTTGTCATTGTGATTCTCCCAAACATTACTCTACTGCTAGCTGGGCATCCATAGCCCTAGTAGAGTTGCTCAGATACCCCCAAAAAGGTGAATTTTCTCTTTCTTTTCTTTCTTTTCTATTGATTTTCAATTTCCATTTCTTTTTATTTCAACCTGCAAGCATTGAAGCTCGCGCTTAGGGTTGAGAATCACAGTGGCACTAAAGCAGAATTATAGATTTTTCACTTAACTAGACTTCACAAAGGACCTACAACAGCCTCCAAATTCTTAAAATATGTGAAAGATATAAGATTCTAGAATACATCAAAATCAGACCAACCAACAACTTTTCCTCTTTGAATCAAACACCCAGATCACTTGACACTAACAGAAGATCCTCACCATCCACTCTAAAAAATTGATTAGAGTTTAATGAAGAAATACATAGAACAACCCCAGGTGATAAGTATGGTTGTTGTGCACACAGATGCGCCTAGCCAAAAGTAAAGGGACCCCCAGCAAAGCAGCAGTAAAACAGATGCAAAGCGAATGGAAAGCGAACACGAAAACAAACCAAAGAAGAACAACGAAAGAAAATAGTAAAGAAACTACCCTAAAGCAAGAAACCTATAGCACACCAACTAACCCAAGGAAAGCAAGAAAGCTAAGTATTTATAGGAAACCTACACTACCCAAAAATGAGCTATGTACAAAGAGATATTTTCAAAGCACTATATTCACGCAAGGCAAGCTGACATCAACACTCATTGGATTTTGCAGTGCATGCACAAGAAAATAAGTGATTATTATCATTCTTAACCATGCAAATTTATATTTATATTATGAAAAAAGAAATTCAATGTTGCAGCACTCAAGTTCAATCGTGCATCATCATGAAAAATCAGCAATTGAGGTGATTCGTTGAACTCATGGTTAATCCATAAACATGTTTTCCTTCCCTCACTCCCATAATCAAAATGATAAGTGTAGCTATGAAAATTAATAGGAGAAAGGAAGGATAGAACCTAGATGTCATCACGCAAATGTGGCAGCATTGGATAGTCGAGAGCAAGCACAACATTGTCAACAAGTACATTGGCTACTTTAGATGGAGGCACTGGGTGGTGCATCATTTCATGCATCAACTCTGCATAAGGTATGGAGATTGGGGAAACAAGAACTTCTTCTAGGTCTTGCACAAGATCGACAATCCCTATCAACTATTCTTCGAGAAGATAGACTTCATCTCTTTGATCTTTTTCAAACCTAGTGTCCACTTGATTGTTGTCCTCAAAAGGCAGCACACTATCCCACTTCCTTTCCCAAGTGTTGTCCTTATTTATGTGGTGTTCAATGTTGTGTGATGATGAAATGCATGAATTTGTCCTATTATAGCTCCTTGAATGTGAAGGAGGACCAGCAATGACCAACGTAGAAGGACCACCAATTAAATCTTGTAGTTGACCGAGCATATCATGTTTTTTGGCAGCCATTGTGACACCTCTTCCTTTATCTTCTTCGTTTGGAATTTCATGTGTCTCACTAGGATGTTCAATAATTTCTTCTTATTCACTATCATTGTAAATGGAGAAGGAACCCCTTTCCCATTCTGGAGGTCCCAACATTTCACTACCATGTAGTTCAAGTGGTATTTCTTCATCGCTGCCAACATCTAGGATGTACTCCTTTGTTGTGCTAATATACCCTTATGGCATGGTTCCAAGTGGGAGGAAAACAAGAAGAGACATTGGTCAGTCAAGGGGATCAATTTATGCTAAGGTGATCCACCCCTGAAAGTCTTCTACAAATCCTATCATCCATCGCGTACAAATTCTCTACAGGGGAAAATGACCTTGGATGACCGTTGGACAGCATTTCCATCTGCTTCACTCTGTCATTCAGAATCTTGGGACTGCTTTTTTTTCCTTCTTCCTTAAATTTTTTCCTAACTCCTTCTTGAGGCCTACCTTTAGCTAGGTTGTCACTTGGCTCAGGCTCTTGATCCTCACGTTCCATCCTTGAAGCAACTAGAGAGAGTGGTGTGCTTGGTTGCCTCACTTGTTCTTTGACTTGCTTGATGGCTTCTTGGCATAGTTCGCATGTGAAATTTAAGTGTGATGAATCATGAAGTCTGCACTAATTTGGCAGCAATAGCACCTCCAAATCTACTTGGTATTTTAGTTCCAACCAATCCTTTCCTAATCTCGAGACTAGTTGATCATATCTTTCCTCTACTAGATCCTCATCATCACTTGAAAAGGAAGCTTGATGGTAGACAACCATGGTGAGTGGTTGTTCCCACTCCAAACTTTCATTTTTATATTAACGATTGTTGTCATTAACGAAGGAGAGGTCTTCTAATCTAATTTCACTTATACTCCCTTCATCATATTCTGTTGTTATGAAGTTGTCAACCTCTGCCTCTTTCTAATTTTCAACATTTTCATTGGTTGTTGCAAACTTTGTTGATTCATCGTCAACTATCGCCAACTCCTCTTCTTGAGTGGAGGATTGCTCTTTGTTGATAGAGGAAAATCTTTCCAACTCCCTTCTGATTGAATTTTTGTCACAACTTTCTACTGTCCTACAAAAATCAGCTCCTTCCTTTTCATTTTCAACCTCAACATTCATTCTCCCAGCACTATTTTGTGTTGAGTCTCTTGGTTCCTTTTTGATGTGTTGTCCTCCAGATGTTGACATCTCTTCTCTTGCATTGGTTGCCTCATCCTTGTTGAAATTTGGTTGCTCCAACTTATTCAAGTGGCCCTTCACTTGGGTGATTATGTTCATGCATGATGAGCAAGTAAATTTTGAATGTGATGCATTGTGAAATATGCACTAGCTTGACATTAGTAGCTCCTCCAATTTTAAACCATCTTTGCTGCCCAAACATTCTTGGATCAGCTCTTTGAATGGCTTGGCTTCCATGTTAGTCATTTCCTTTTCTGGGTCTTTAGGAGCCAATGGCTGGTATATTTCCTAAAAGGGAATTTCTCCTTGCAAAACTCTCTCAATCCTGCTCAGGAATGTTAGACACCCTAATTCGTTGTGTCTGTGGGTGTAATGAATCCTATGATTTTCTGCCGATGCAAATTGCTACAACAATTTTCTCAACCTTATGTTTAAATCTACATGTAGCTGAGTGATGTCAATTTGTACATGCTACTCGATTTCAACTCAGCTTCCTTTTGCCTTAAAATTTTTTTTATTTTATGTTCCAGCATTGAAGGAGATCTCTTTATCTCATATTTCTTCTTGAAGGTTCTCTTTTCAACTACCAACTTCCAGCCTTGTAGCCTCAACATGTCATTCCCTCCTTCTAGTGCCAGTTCTGTTGATGTTTTTTTTATGCACTTCTCAACATAGTTAATGCATAGCTGCATCACCTCTCTTGAAAGACAATCTTCCACAACCAAATTATAGAACACTATCCCAAGGTCTCTAATGTTAGGTCTTGACAATGCTTGGAATATCTCAATTGTTTCATGTGATTTGTTGAAATCACAAAGTGGGGAAGTTGGATCTAGAAATGGAGTTCTTAAGATGGGAGAGTTGTTGTGTGTTTGTTGCAAGTTCAAACAGTAATATTGAACTCCATTTCACCATTGGATTTGGCTTTACAATGTGCAATGAACCTTTCCTAAGGTTTCTTGAAAAAAAGGAAAAAGGGGTAAGGAAGAAAGAAGGTTCCTGATCTGAAACTACAAATGAACAATGATCATGGAGGCTACTATAGTACATAAACTCCCTAAAAATAAGTTTTGTTTGACAAAGAGAACCTATAGCTACACAAAACTAGTGCAATCTTCCAAGGACTATAGATTTTCAAATTATGCATTCACCTCATAAACACACAATAGAAGTTAGTTGCAAAAATGTCAAATAGCTCAGACTAGCTTTACAAAGTGATTCATCATCAACAAATCACAAAAAGCATGAGTTGGAAATTCATCAAATACTGTAACAGCAAACACCATCACGACTTCCATTCGAGAAGCTAAAACTAAAACTAACATGGAAGGTAGAACCATGCATACAAGATGAGAAAAATCAAAGAGAACATCCATAAAAATCATACAATATTGTCTTCTATTTCTGCAAATGCTTTTTACACCAGCTCTCCAACCTTTTAAAAATGAGGGGCAAGCCCCTATTTATAGTTTTCCAAATCCCAAATGAATGGAAAGGATTCAATTACATTGTGTGGCTCAGATTTGATTGCACTAGGGCTTCACTTACCCCACAATATTTAGCAATTTAGAATACATCTTTTGTCTTTTTCCTTTTTGTCATCTAGTGGTCAAGTGTTGTGGCAGTTTCATCGTTTAGCTGATTTCCCTTTTCATTGTAGCAGAAACTTCCTAAAAGCTTCCTTCTTCCCCTAATGGATCTTAAACATTTCTTAACCAGTTGAGTGCATCCCATTTGCAAATTTGTATCATTGGATCAGATGATTCAGCTTTTGATGGATCACTATCATTTGTTTGGAAGGAATAAATAGTTGCTCCCTCCCACCACCTTCAAGGACATAGGCCTTCTTCTAATTCCAGCTTCGTTGATGGGTGCTATGAGGAAAGGTGGATATAAAATGAATGGTGCAGGAGCCATGTGCTTTTCCTTTTTTATCTTTCTCAATGGGTCTCCCCGATAGACCCGTGATAGGTTTCTTGAATCCTACATACATGAAATATCGTAAGTGCTTTTATACACAAATCAAGACAAATGTTAGCCAAGCATTTCCAATTATTTGTTAGATCCATCCATGCATCATCGAAAGATTATAATATTCATCATTAGAGCTCATTTGGACCATAAAAATTAATGTGCTCCCAAAGGAGCAGTTGCCAAGACGGGCAACGGACGGAAGGCGAAAGGAAGACAGATAGCAAACAAGGGATGGAATTCCCCAAGGCCGAACTCGGAAGCACTAACGGAAGTTGGGCCACATATGGAAGATGGAAAGAAGGAAGATAGTGAATAGGGGATAGCATTCCCCAAGGGAAGTTCCCAGACCTCACAAAATTTAGTAAAACCAAGATATTCCAATTTTAGCACATGGGAAAAGGGGGAGAAAGAGTGCCAAGACATACTTCCTCAAGATTTGACCTATTTTAAAAAGAGTGAAATTTTGGAAGGGGAAAGTCAAAGGGTCACCGCCCTTTTGAAATGGCAATGAGCACACGGTGGCCTAGAAGGAAAGTCCCAGACAGCAACTGAGGGACGAAGTCCCAGAAATAGCCACAGAGGGGTCAGGTTTTAGAAGCCAGAACGTTGGGGGCCGACAGGAGGTCAAAATGACCAAGGAGGGATGGAGCCCTAGAAATGGCCATGGAGGGGTAGGGTTCCAAAATCCAAAATGTTGGGGGCCGACAAAAGGTCAAAATGGAAAAGGAGGGACAGAGTCCCAAAAATGGCCACAAAGGGGTAGGGTCTCGAAAGTTGGAACACTGGGGGCCAACGAAAGATCAAAACAAAAAAGGAGGGTTGGAGTCCCAAAAATAGCCACAGAGGGGCCAGGTCCCAGAAGTCAAAATGTCGAGGGCCAACGGAAGGTCAAAATGGAAAAGGAAGGATGAAGTCTAAAAAACGGCCACAGAATGAAATTTTTGCAACTTCTTGAAACTTAACGAAACCTTGGCAGTTCACCTAGGCACCACAAAAACATCCCAAATCCATAGAAAACTTGTCCCCAAAGTCCAAAAATGATGGAAAATGTGAAGTATGCGAGGAGGGGCCAAGTCAGCAAGAACAAAAGAAGGGAAATCCATAGGGGCACTTCCATGAAGGTAAAAGACTTGGTAAAACTCAGGTAGGTTAATTTGGTCAAGGGAATTTGATTGTTTGAAGGAACATGACCAATTTGGGATTGGAAAAAGTGGCACACAAAATGAGACAAGAGAAAAGCAACCCGTCTCGAGTGAAAAGAGGGGGTCCCTACCTATGGCAGGGTGTGTGTGAAAAACATGCACAACATGTAGCAATGAAAAGATGCTCAATCATATAATGCCAGAGACTAAAAGAAAGAGAAAAAGAAAAAGAAACAAAGGGTAGATCAAGCACCAACTATCCACGCAATACCAAATTTATACCTTTGATAACTTTAATAATGCACCACATAATATGAACTTCAAGATCCATAAGGCTTGGCAAATTGTGTTGTGCTAAACACTTATGAACAAACAAGGCACCGTAGGAAAGCAAAGTGCATTATGCCTAGTCGCCATGAAAAAGGAATGTAGTTCTTCAAGTTGCATAAGGTTAGCATGTTGTGCCACATTATGCTAAACACTTATGAAAAAATACTAGTAGGATAAGACATGTTCAAAGGGTTTTTTATTATTCCATGTAAATTAGATCCTCTTAGGGAACATCATTCCTAATGTCTCCAAGAGAGGATAATTCTAGGATAAAAGATTCACAACTTAGGGTATGCAACACATAGCATCACCACTAAGAGGAAAGTCATATGCCATGAAAGGTCACACTCTTGGAGGACATCAAACCCAATGACACCACCAAGAAGAATACACTTCACAAGAAGTAATAAAACCACTCAATGAAATATAAAGATGTAGTCCAAGATCTTCAAAATAATAATGCCAATGTATGCCCCCGCTTTAAAGAAATTGCTAACACCTCATTGTGACCAATTACTTTAAAGTAGCAAATGATAAATGATAACAATAAAGAAGATATGAGAGCTTATTTGGAAAGCCCTATGTCAAGTCATATGTTTCCAAATGAAGCTACATCATGAAAAGGGGTTGCCCCCAAAATAAAATCCCAAAATCACACATAAAAGATCCACAGATTCAATGGCAATTTATGTCTTTTCTAAAATGATATTATCAAGCTTGAAAACATCATCATTCCCCAAATAACTCATGGAACAAGAATAATAACACATAGAGAGTGAAAACAAAGAAAAATCCTTTCGAGTCAACATGGAAGATACCTAAATGTCTTGACACCTTGCATCATCCCCAAAAGGAAAACAAAAGAAAAAGAAAAGATAAAGGGTTTACAATATATAGAAGAATGAAGGTACAAATAGAGGAATGCACATGAAGACACATCAAAAAAAATAGTATGAGGGATCACATTACGCACATGAAATCACAAAAAGAACATGCAAAATAAAATAAAGACAAGACTAGAAAGGCACATGCGAGTCAACCTATAGAAAGTATTTTGCATCCCAATCTTGTTCATCATATGCAAAAGGTGGACAACTAGCCAAAGGGACAACATCAAGTGCCAAACTAGGACATTCACCAAGTTTAGCACATGGTGGATCACTCTTTTTAGGAGGATCATCATGATTATTCTCATTTAAGCTCATAAAAGAGGAAAACAATAAATTTAACTCATTATGCACTTGTTCATCGATCTTTAAAATTTCATTATCCAAGTTAATCATAATAGAAGGTCTAATGATAATATCCATGGAAGGTGCTTGTTGTGTTCAAAATTTAAGAGTTTCTTTTTTCAATGAAGGTGGAGAATCATCATGCATTTCTTGAGGTTTGGATTTTTATTTTCTTTGTCATTCTTTTCTTCTTTTTCTTATAATGAATGAGAAATAGCATGATGTCTACACCTACACTCTCTAGCATTTCAATTTATTTTCATTTTATTTTCAAGTTGTGATTGTGTAGGAGCAGGTTTATCAACCATAGGTTTATTTTCTTCTCCTAAGGGAGGACCTGAATAAACCATGGGAGGTTGTTCAACCACTTTATCTTTAGGTTTGTAAACTTGTTTGATTTTACGAGGCTCAAGGTGACTTATTTGGTTATCTCATGGTCTCTTATAGGAAATGGGTGGAATATTTTCTATATTTTTATTTTGGTTACTTGTAAGGGATTTTGGTTTAATCATTGTTTCGTCAAAGATAGGAGGCTCAATCATGGGTTGAGGCATATTAGTAAGGGATAATTCTACTATGCATTTTTCCTTAAAGTTTTGATAGGATTTGAAAAATAATTTCTCACGAGGCCTAATAGTTTCCATAGATTCAGGCCAAAAGAAATCCAATGAGAAATTCCTATGGGAAGACACAGGATTAAAGCCACTCTGGTGCATAGTAAATTTCTCATTTCCGAATGGAAATTTTAAGCATTTATGTACTACTGACGGGATGAAATTCATGGAGTGAAGCCACGGGTAGTCTGATTTCACATGAAATTGGTTTGATGATGGGATTATGGAAAATGAGACACGTAATTTTTCTAGTCCAACTTTCAAAGGAAGAGTTATCGAACCTATCATAGGGTAAGAAAAACCATTATGTGTTTTGATCCATGCTTTCAATTTTTCATAAGTATCTTGATAAAGCTCATGCAAAAAAAAGAATTATTTAGTGATCACATTCTCTACACAAATGAGATCAATTAATATCCCATTAGTAGGTTTTTCATTGATTCTTCCAGCTATGTAAAGAGGACCATCGGGTGCATGTTTAATTATGTCATATTGTGAGAAAGCAATGTCAACCAACATCTTAGTTAGGTCCTTATGATGTTGATCTTCAATGAAGTTTCCTAAATTATTTATAGTATTCTTCTATTTATCTCTTATGGGAACATTTTTTAAGTGATTAAGGCTAATCATTGGATTTCTAGTCCTTGTTAAGTTTTAATTAAATCTCTTATGTTTTGTATCAATGGAACTGCATCAATAGTGATGGGATCATGATTGAATGATTAAATTTGTAGTAATATAGTTGGTTTGGTTTCTATGAAATGTTCTAATGATATCTAGGAATTCCTAGTGAATCTAAAGAGAAAAATTGTACTTGTTGAATTTATGATGTCACATTATAAGAAGAATAAGTAAAATGACCAATTGTGAACTAGACTATTAGTCTACATACTAGATGTTAGAGGGGATGGGTATTTCCTCATGTATGTAGGTTACCTTCTAGGATAGGTGTCGAAAGTGGGTAAATAGAGAGTATAGTTTTTAATTTTTCTAAAATCTATCTTTTGTAGCTATATACAGCTTATGCTTGGCCAAGCGTTTGTAGTCCATTATGTTGAATGGTCTAACTTTTATAATGTAAGTCTCTACCATTTATTAACATTGGTCTTGTATTTTCTAATTATGGATAAAAATGCTTGTATTTATGTTAGACACACACCAGATTCTACCTTGCATGTCGTATTCTCTTGCTAAATATTTTTTGTAGGGTTGGGTATTCTTCGAGTAGGAATAATTTTGAGGAAGCATAGCTTTGTGGTTGGATGGAAAAGAACCTAAACCATGCTCTCATCCACCAAATCTTGCGAGCATTGGAGTGGAATCACATGGAATTCCATCTTTGGATATTGTACTATGCACTAATTGATGTAAAAATTAAATTGACTAAGTGGCTATGATGGCCAATTCAACTTTGTACTTGATAATTCAAATGACATTTGGAAATGAATATAAATTATTTTGGACATATTGTTCTATGATAGAAAATAGTTGCATTGATTTATTTCTTTAACTTTAATATTCATAATGTCATAATTAATTTATTTTGATGTTATTTAGTATGACACATTACATTTGGTATCAGAACTTATGGTTCCACTCTAGGCCCATGAGTCCATAGTGGTTGGAATTTGGGTTAGTCAACCCTTACATAATTTTGAGTTTAACATACCTGAATTGAATGCAAATATGGGAAGTTTAAGGTCTGGGAAAAAGAAGGGAAAGACAATTATTACTACTAAAAAGAAAGTTGTTGTTGAAGAGAACCAACACTTAAAGTCCAACTTGATATTCCTGATGATAAAACCTTAGTACATGCGCTCACTCGACTTAAGTTAGAAAGGGGCAAGAAGATCGAAGACTCTAAGCTCACTGTTAAAACTAAGAAACCTTCTACAATTTGAGACTGGCCTTTAGGGTGCAAACCCAATGCACCCATTCTAACTAAAGAAGAAAATGATTTTCTATGTTCACATCCTTCCTCTTCCAAGAAGGTTGTACTCAACTCTAATTAGGACCCAAAGGATTTTCCTCCATTTGAAAACGAATAGCCCAGGTCTAATAAGGGGTATTTTTTTAAAAAAGAAGGATATATGTAATTTATTATTATAATAAATAAAGTAAGTATTTCTTTGTGTTCAAAGTTGTGAGGTTGAATGACTTACCCTTGTTATGAATGAAAATGAATATCTTTTAAAGATCGCATGTCATAGTACTTAGTATTAAATGTGTTTGAAATGATTAAATATATAAAACTTGTGTCAGTTACACTAAATACAAGATGTGACACAGGACAATCATGAACCATCATGGTGATTACCAAGAATGGAGGTTCAAGTGGTGGTTAGAATTAAGGTCAAAATGAGAGGTTGGAATAAATCCTTGACCTCCTAAATTGATAGGAAAATAGGCAAAGGCCCTGTGATGGGTGCTACACCTGTGGAGGCAATCATTATGCCTCAAGTTACCCATAGTGATCAAAGGCATGAAATGAGGGAAACCAGCATCAGATCCATGTGGTAGTGGACAATAGACAAGATGAATATAAAGCCTTGCCAATCTAGCTATTGGGTAATCTCTATGGAAAACCTATTACCATTTTGATAGATACTAGAGCCACTTAATATTTTGCATATCCAAGAATCATTTCTAAATTATCAATTAGACCTAGACACATGGCCAATTATTGGATGGTCTAGTATGGGAATTGAGCAAAGTGGAGGGTGGATTCATGTATCTTTCATGGTGAGTTAGAACTTCCTAGCTTCCAAACCCAAGTCAACCTCTATGTGGCACCCCTAGGTTCTTACGATGTGATCTTAGGGATTAATTGGTTGACCAAACATAATTCCATTGTGAATTGTGAGGATAAAATGGTTAGTTGTCTAGAAAAATTTAGGAATCTGACTGAGATAGATGGTTTGCAAAGACTAGTAGAACTTAGATAAATCTCAACTATGCAACTCAAGAAGGCTCAAAGAAAGGGGTGTTCAATTTATACTATACATGTTAGTAAACCCAATAGCGTGAAACCATATTTGGATGATTACCCTATTCTAAAGGAGTTTCAAGATGTGTTTCCTAAAGAATTCATTGAGTTACCTCCCAAGCGAGAATTTTATTTCTCTATTGATCTAGCCCCATACAGGATGACTACCACCAATTTTTTTGAGTTAAAGGCCTAGTTACAAGAATTATTGAGCAAAGGGCTTATTCAATCTAGTGTGTCTCCTTGGGGTGCACTAGTTGTCTTTGTAAATAAGGATGGAACCTTACGTCTATGTATCAACTATTTAATGTTGAACAAGGCTACCATCAAGAACAGATATCTTCTCCAGAGAATTTATGAGCCATTTGATCAAATGAAGGGAGCGACAATTTTCTCTAAAATAGATATTAGGTTTAGTTATCACTAGTTGAGAATAAATGAAGATGAAATTACTAAGACTATTTTCTAAACTTCATATAGGAAATATTAGTTCATTGTAGTACCTTTTGGTTTGACCAATGTACTAATAGCTTTTATGAATCTCATGAATAGTTTATTCAAAGATTGTTTGGATGATTTCATCTTGATCTTTATCAATGACATATTGATTTATTCCAAGTCCATTGGGGAACACGATAGGAATTTGAGGATATTCTTACAACATTTGAGAGAAGAATTTTTTTGAAGACTATTGAATATCTGATAGGGATACTCAAATTACATCTAGATTTTGGACAACCTTGAATGCAACTTTGGGAACTAAGTTGAATTTTAGTTTTGCATATCATCCTCAGACTGGCTGTCAAATAGAGAGAGTAAACCATGTAGTAGAGGATCTCCTACGAATTTATTGCATGGAACAACAATATAAATGGGATGAGTATCTACCATCAGTAGAATTTTTATATAACAACTCTTTTCATGCATCCTTGGGTATGGAAACTTTTGAGGCTCTTTACGGGAAAAAGTGTTGTACTCCCATCAATTAGGATAGGTTGGAAGATAGGATCATAGTGGTTCCTAAAATTCTTAAAGAAATGGAAGAGAAAATGAAACTCATCAAGGGTAGACTAAAGGAAGTGGTAGATAGATAGAAAAACTATGTTAATAAGAATAGAACCTTCATACAATTTTCAAAGGGGGATAAATTCTTTCTAAGATTCAAGCCATATAAGAGCTCTATTACTTTTGGGAAATCTTCCAAATTGGCTCCAAGTTATGTGGGACATTTTGATGTGATAGAAGTGATCTTAACTCAGTTGCATATTGGCTTGCTCTTCCACTTGCTCTAGATTGAATCATAATGTATTTCATGTTTCTTTGCTTAAGCCATACCATCTAGATGTAGCTCATATATTTGATTGGAATTCTTTACAAATGCAGGATCTGAGAGTGGTGCTAGTAGAGCCCATTATAATTCTAGATAGATGCAAAGTCAAGTTGTGAAATAGAGACATCATTCAATATAAGGTCCAATGGGACCAATATTTTGAGGACAATGCTACATAGGAGGACGCACAAGAAATAGAATACTCCTTTCCTCATTTGATTTCTATATAAACTCTTAATGTTCATTGAGATACTATTGTTATAGCATTTTGGAATTGGCATTTTATGATATTTTGGCTTAAATGATAATATTATTGAGTGTTGAAATAGACATATATAATTCAATTCTATATAATAAGATGTTAGGACAATGTCTCTTCCTAGTGGGGAAGGATGCCACTTCTCAAATTTTTCTTACATTTAATAATGTTAAGTTATTTAAATATTGTGGAAAAATGAAATTTATTAGTTTGACTTCTGATAAATTTAAAATTTCTATGTCATTTGAAATTTTTATCCATGTAAACTTTAATATGATTGAATATGAAGGATAAATTTTATGAAATAGTAGAGGAATCATTTTGTTTTGAGAATTGGTTAATGATTATTGATGAAACTTTATAAGTGTAAGTGTGTGAATGTAGGAATAGGTTGAATACTAAGAACATGGTTGAGGAAGGAGTATTTAGCCTGATGACGATTGGTAAGCAAGAATGGAATTTGATTTGCACATGGTTCACCACTAAAAATTATAGTATTTGCATTGAAATATGATTTTTGGTAGGAAATCATCCTTATATGAATACTTTGTGTTGTCTTGCGACAAGAAAAGTTGTGGAAAAATTAAATAGAAAAGCTTATGAAAAATGAATTACCAGATTTGTTTGCCTTACTATGAATATTTTAGTGATATTTTATTATTGTTCAAAAGAAAGGATGTATATGAATGTATATATGTATATACAAAATATTGTGTTGAACTAGACAAACAAAATCATGGAATATCAGACTCAGGAAAAATTTGAACCTATGGGTAATATGAATAAAAAACTTGAGCATTCTATATATCTCTATAGAGATCATTTCTTTAAGAATGACGAAAAATGAAAATGGTCATTATGTATGAGAATTTATAAACATCTCTAATTTTATAAATATATATAAGTATGCATATTTACATGATATACATATGTATATCAGAAATAAATATATGTGTGTGTGTTTGTGAGCATATATGTATATATATATGAGTACATAAATGTATATGTACAATAAAATGAATGGTTAAAATTTAGAATTCTTTGAGAATTGCATGCTCGGAACCATGATGGGAGAATAGTAAATGTTTGAATTTTTCAAATTAATTAAGGGTGACTAACAGTTATGAACCACTTTCACCCATTTTAGAAAAGATGAGATTTCAATAAGGAAAAAAAAATCACTAAGATAATGGGTAGTAGTGATTAACATGATTGCAAGGAAATCGACACCCAAGAAAAGAACCAAAAAGAATAAGGAAAAATTAGAATCATTTTGGAAGGAAATATCTTGTTACCATCTTCTTTTCAGCTTGGTATCAATTGGTTAGAAAAATTCAAAGGTATGATATAAGTTAGAATCTTCTTTTGAATTGAATATTTCCTCTATTTTGATTCATTCTTTTTCAGATGCAAAGAGAAGTGTTATTTTCTTGTTATTGTTTATGTAAATATTTTCTTTCCATTGAGGATCTCAAGCTTAGCTCAAGTGCTCTCTTAATGCCCTTGTTTACATTTGTTTGGCTATGTCAACCACATTGTTGTAGCAATGGTGACCAAGGGCCACTATCATTAAGATAGATAAGATGAAAACTAGTAGATAAACTTGCACGTTGTTGTAGAACAACACCCATTAAAGCATATCTTATGTAATCATAATTTCATTTCCATCCTTCTATGTTCACAAAAGATACAACGAGATGAAAACCCATGTTCTTTTTCATTACATTCTCCTCATACCGTTGGAGATTTTATATGTAACTTTTGGGTTATCAACTTGTAGCCAAAACCCTTTATATTCTATGAAATGGCTTTCACTTGGTTGTGGTAATGTTTCTAACATTGTATATTCCTATACATGCATCAACCATTGTGGTCAATGGGGTTGTATAACCCACAAGGGGAATGAGAATCCCCATGATCGAGTTACATTAGACTCTTTGTATTGGCTCTACCTTCACACAATGAAAGAATACATCGAGTTGTGAATACTTCATTATCCTCATGAACATACAAAGTCGCGGGCTCGTAGCATCGACTCAGCCTTTATGTCGATGAAGCTATCTTAGAACTCCACTGTGATGGAGGCATATGTGGTATGTTTTCCCAACATGATAAGGGTGAAAGCCATCAGGCCTTACCATTATGTATTTGTAGTGTATGAAAAATTATCTATGTGATCAATTTTATGTGTGCAATAAATAATAAATGTAGATTAAAAAAAACCAAACACACCAATAAGACATTATATCAAAAACAGAAAATGGAATAAAAGAAATGCAAACTAGATTTTCTGCTCTCAATGTCCTCCTATCATCCTCTATCTCCAGTGTCTTTTGTCGATTCCAGCTTGCTCTCAGATCATGTGCTAGGCTCAACAAATAGTCTTCCTAGAGAATGAGATTAAATAAATGTTACTGATATTGATGATGCCCCCTCGGGAGGTAAATCACTAATGATGAGAAAATTGTTGAGTTGATGATGAAATTCCAATGATGAGAGGGATGCAGTGATTTAGCTCTTAATAATTGATTAAAAGATGCCCAGTTTGAAAAATAAGGGCAAAGTTGGAGAAAAAGATAAAAATAAAAATAATATGCCACAAAAATCCACCTTGGTTGACCTTTAAAAGGTAAAAGGGGTAAAAATGGAAAGTCATTTTCACCATTTGACTTTAGGAACTTTTTGCTCTAACTCTAACTTAGCAAGATGGAGATTTCATATCACAAAAATAGATTCAAGCAGGCCTGTCGATACCAGAGACCAGCTACTTATGGACCACCGATGAGTCAATTCAATCCACTTTGTTATGAATTTTTTTTATTTTAGTCGACTTTTGATGCGTTTTTACACAAATTTAGAAAATAATAGTCCATTGTAGCACTTTTAGGGAATAGAATAGTGCTTTCAAAAATTTCCATAGTGCATATAGGGTGTAAAACGATGGATCTAGGATAGAAACAGTTTAGCGCATTCAATACCTAGAGTAGTGCATTTAGGATGCCAATAGGAAATTGGTATTGTAGCGCATATAGGAAATAGATTAGTGCTTTTAGGGTTTTCACACACTAACTAGATGAAATGGTGCATTCACTTAGGGGTTTAGCGCATAGGAGAGAAACTATAGTGCTTTGGGGACATAGAATGGTACTTCTAGGATTTTAGTACATCGGGGGAAAACTTTAGCACATTTAGTGGTTTAGCGCATTGAGGCCGTAGATTAGCTCATATGGGTAATTTAGGTAGAATGCATTATTTGATGAAAGTGATAAAAAATAATTATGATGTATAATGCTTATTTGGTCAATAGATAGATAAATTGTCTTGTCATCATGTTGATATGGATAGAAATGATAGAAAATCTGATAAATAATGAATTGATAACTTTGTTTCCCATAATAGAAAAAAAAGAGTAGATAGTTGATAACTTTGTTTCCAAAGAGTAGAATTATTGATTGAATTTTGCTTGATAACTTTTCTTTAGAAAATAAAGAGTAGATGATTGATATGACTTCTGAAAAAAAAAAATCTGCGATAGAAAACAAATAGTAGATGATGTGATTGAAAAGAATTTGCATTCGTGACTTAAATACAAATAGGATGATGATTTTATTGTTGATAAATTTGTTTTCGTGAAAAATAAAATAAATAGTAAATGATGATAGAGTAGATTGATTTGATATTCAGATGGATGGATTTTGCATTTATTTCATCATATGAGTCACTTAGATAAAACACTTGATATGGTTCACATGATATGATGCATTGATATGGGTCTGATATGGGTCACTTGATATGGTTCACTGATATGGTTCACTGATAGATAGATATGGGTTGTGATTGCATGATGTTAAGTAGATAGATTGCTTTGATATGAGTTGATGATATGAGTCTGATTGATTGTCCTTGTGATGATAAAAAAAATAGGAGCTTTTCAAAAACCTCTAGATTAGAGAGCGCTTCCCTGTAGGGTGGGATTAGATATGAGATCTAACACTTGTAGATATATAGTTGATAATGTGATGTGGGTTGGTACATTTATTATCTATTCCATCTATTTAGGTCAACAGGGGACTATTGACTACATTAGCAGAGAGGTGGCATTCTGAGCATAATACCTTTCATTTTCCGACGGGTGAGATGACCGTGACCCCCGAGGACATATACAATATTTTTGGGATTCCAGTAGTAGGTTCTTTTGTGTTTTATGACCACAAGGAGTTAGGTGGTACAAATGACTTAGGAAGGTGTTTGGGGATTCTTAGATAGAAAGATATTGGGTGCCATGGGCAGATTTTAGGGGATATCTAGCCTTACCTGTCATTTTGGGTGCATTCATTGGAGGCATCCTTTGTCTAGACCACAAGTCAAAGGGATTATTAGTTGGTTGGGGGAGGATCATTGATTTGATGATAGGTCAGCAGTGGAGATATGCCTAAGGGGGCTGCATGTTGGCTCATTTATACCTTGACTTGCATTAGGTAGTGTACAGTGGATCATCCAATTTTTCTTGTGGTGTTACCCAAGTCTGGGCATGGGAATATATTGCTATTACGAGACCATTGTGTCCTAGAGTTAGGCCACCAGGCAGGCCATATGTGTATGCATATTCGATTGCACTTGTCCATCCCAAGTTGGGCAAGTTGGAGTACTAGCGATAGACACTTGATGATGTTGATTTAGTGATATGGAGGCTATATACAGATTATGAGGGGTGGGATACTAATCATCTAGAGATTCCATTTTTATGTATTCCCCAGTATCTGATAGGTTGGACCTCATTCATTATAGAGATATTTTTGGCATTGCTAGTGCAGAGACAGTTTGGATTTACACAGGGGATGCCTCGGGGTGTTTCCCACTATGGGCGGCACAAGGATGATCTTGGATGGGGGCCATGCATTTCATATCAGGTAGAATCTATAGAGTATACCAGTTTACATCCTGAGGCATGGGTTTACAAGAAAAATATTACATATGTAGGGATGTTAGATGAGTATTTTGTGTATTTTCATACACCCATTCCTTTGTTTGACATGTCTAGATGAGTCAGCACCTATTTTAATGGCTCAACAACCAGGGGGTAGGAGACAGGAGGATGTGGCAGGGGGAGAGTAGGTGGTGGGCAGAGGGGATGAGGAGGAGGAGAGTGGAGAGGAGGCGGAGAGTGGAGATGAGTAGAGCTCAGATGATACTGGTGGGGATGATGGCAAAGATGGCAGAGGGGAGGAGTAGAAGCCAGTGAGGCAGAGGATAGATATCTTAGATCATGCTCAGATCATGCAAAGGTCAAGGTCTGGTACTGGATGGTAGACAGTGATCAAGGTCTCCTCTACAATGCAGCAAATGCAGATAGATACTCTACAGGCCTAAGTACAGACGCTTCAGGGGTACTAGGCATAGTTGCAAATCCAGTTGGCTCAGGGTCATATTTTGACAGTGCAATTATAGGCACAGCTTGCACAAGCATAGGCACAAGTACAGGAACCTCCTCTTGCCCCGGACCCATAGGTGGCCTAGTTGATAGCAAAGAGGGATTCTTACAAACGGAGGGTAGTAGAGGCAAAGGGTGTTGCTCAGAAACTCATGGGCACTGTTGATAGTGCATCTTTGTGAGAGGCTATTGCAGAGGGATTCGAGATTTCCAAGGAGGCTAAGTACTACTAGGTTAGGTATGAGGAGTTGTGCCCTCCTGACCACAGAGAGCCTTACCCTCAGTCCCACAGTAGGACTAGGAGAAAATTATGGATGATGACACACAGCAGAGGGGTTATAGGGCCTCGATAGGATCCCAACATAGGGGGTAGTGGAAGGCCACCATCCTCTAGACTAGCTCCATTAGGGGCCTCTACTAGCCAGCCATGATATGTGATTTTGATTGTTGCAATATTATTGATGTATATCATTTTTGGAGCATGTACCTTGTTTTTAATCATATCTCATGTATCTCTCTAGACTTGTCAGTTTCATTGGACATTGGAAATTTTTTTTTTTAATGAGCGATGATATGCAGCGGTGATGAGTTTTGATGATGTGCATTTTTGTTGTGATGATGTGATATGCATGTATTTTTACATGATGTGGTATGGATTTTGATATGAATTTTAATTATTTGATGACTAACATGATATGTAGGATGATTTGATATGATGAAAATTTGGGATGTGTACTAATGATGTCATGTAGGTGGATGACCTAGGATGTTGATTATGAAAGTATGCAATGGGGTATATGATATTCTTATGAAAAATGTAATGTTTTCAAATGATGTGGAAATTTAATGTATGCATGGAATGGTTTTTGTTGTTTGGATTTTTCAAATGCAATAAATAATGATGATGTGATGAAAAATGGATGTTGTGTTTATGAAATGCTTCATGAATGTGTAGTATGTATATGACTTAGGAAAAGATTTGAAATGGTATGTGAAATGGGTCAAATTTTATGCAAAAAATGACATGATATATAAATGATATGAAAATGATAGATGATTAAAAATATGATATGAATGTAATGTGACAAATGATAAATAATGGGATGAAATGGACATGATTAATAATAATGAGATGTATGATAAGATGATAAATGACATGTAATGAAATTTAATGAAATGATAATGATAAATGATAATGTGATGAAATGATAAGTGAAATTATATGTAATGAAATGTTGATGAAATGATATGAAATGGATAACGATAAAGATAAATAATAATGAGATGAAATGATAAGTGAAATGAAATAGATTGTGAAATGATGACACAAAGATAAAATATGAAAATGAAATGGTAATGAAGATGATAAATGGTGTGCAACTATGTAGAAATAAAATGAAATGTATATAAAAATGATAAGTAAGATATTAATGGAATGAAAACGATAGAGAATATGAAAATGAAAGTGATATGAAATACTTAATGGATAAGTGAATGATATAAAATGATAAAGGATCTAAATTATGTGCAATAAAACGAAGATGATATAAAATGAGAATGATCAATGGTATATAATGAAATTATATGATATGAAAAAAAATGATAAATGACCTAATAAATGCATAATGATGGATAATAAATGATAACAAATCGAAATGATATGAGAATGAATGATAAACTATATGATATGTACAATACCTAGATGAAATGATAATGATTAATGAAATGATGATGAAGATGAAAGATGATAATGAAACAATGTTTCTATGTCCTCCATAAATAGTCGAAAGATACATGACAACCATTGATGGTTTTGTTCAACCTTTCAAAACTCTGATGCAAATCTAGTATGTAGGTATGTACAATTATCTAAATGAAATGCAACTAACAAACCAATCATTTGTTGAGCCCTTTGTTCGCTTTCTTGAATCATCATAGAGTGTTTTAAAATGTTGGAAGTATGTATAAGCATCAGAGGGGAAATTAGTACCAATGATGACCTAAGTACAACTTTCATGATTTTTGATATAGCAAGTGAACACAAGCATTGAGGGATAATTGAACTAAGATGACCTAAGCATTTCTTGCATAAATAGACAAATATTAACCACTTTTGGATGAAAATTTGGAACTATCATCAATGATACGCTTTGGAAATCATGTCTCATGACATATTTGCACCAGATTGATAGTTAACCTCAAGACAACAGACAAAGAAAAATCTTCTTTCCTCACCATTCTAGATTAGGACATCATCGAATGTGCTCTAGAGAGATGATATCAAAAATCAAACAACCATTTTTCAAAATATAATACTGCTATTCCAAACATTATTCATATTTTAGATCATCCAGATATGAGTCATGATATGGTACTTGTTAAAACCATTATGATATGGATCAATGATTGGATAGTTGTTCATAGGATTTGATTGTTTGTTTGCATGATTGGATTTTATGTCATTGTCTAGTTTCAATAAAACCTAAAAGTTGATTGCCCCCAGTATGTCAACGTTTGCCCCCTAGTATTGACACAACTTGCTAAAATGAATATGTACAATGATCAAGCCATGGTAAGACATTATCACTCTAGGAAAATGATGGAATTATGATGTTGTTATGGCCCTAAGATGATGGTGAAAAGATGCATGAAATCAAGGTTGAGAAGCTAAATGAAAAACATGAACTAATAGATGGAGAGCTAAAAATAGCATTTGTTTGCCAAATTTTCACTATCTGTTTTTATTGCATTTTTCTAATTTCTTTTTTAATTTTTTGTGTTTTTCTTGTCAATAGACTGCTTGTTACCAAGTTTTCACCCTATGACGATTTTATTTCTTTTTGGATTTTGATGTTTTTTTTGTATTTTTTTAGGAACTTTTCTTATTTTTATGTATATTTTTCAAGATTTTTATAGATGATGATAACTGCTTTAGACATAATACTTTTTCAAGTGCATTCTATTGATGGGTTTGTCAAATAGGTCCCCTTCTAGTGTTGACAACTTGTATGCTCTTGAACCATATACTACAATGACCACATACGAACCTAGCCAATTTGGTTCAAACTTTCCTTTCTTCTCTTTGTCTTGTTGATTTCTTGGGTTTTCCTTCAAAACAAAATCACCAACCTAAAAGGTACATGGCTTGAATCTATGATTATAGCTGTGAGACATCATCTATTGATATGCTTTCAAATGATTAGTTGTTTGTTGTCTCTTCTCATCAAGGAGTTCCAGCTCTTGTAGTCGGGATACTCTGTATTCATGATCTATGATTAAACCTTTCAATGATACTCGAAGTGATGGAATCTCAACCTCTAGAGGTAATATGGCCTCTACTCCATAGACAAGAGTATACGATGTTTCTCCTGTTGGAATTCTGATGCTAGTTCTATTGGCCCATAATGTGAGATTGATTTGAACATGCCAATCTTTCCTTGCATCATTCACAGTCTTCTTCAAAAAATTTAGTATAGTCTTGTTTGAGGCCTCTGCTTGGTGATTCCCTTGTGGATAGTAAGGTGCTGAATATATGTGTTAAATATGGAATCTCTTACAAATTTTGTCAACATCCTGATTCTTGAATGGTCATCCATTATCTATGATGATGGAGTTGGGAATGCCATACCGACAAATAAGATAGTTGAGTATGAATGACGATATTTTTTTTCCAGTAACCTTAGTGAGAGGTACTACCTCAATCCACCTGGTAAAGTACTCTATCGTTGTGATGAACTTGTGTTTGTTCGATGATGAAGGATGAATCTTTCCAACTAGATCTAACCCACATTGAGAGAATGGCTAGGTTGGCATGAATGGTTATAGTTCTTATGCAAGATCATGAATGAAATTCCCATGAATTTAGCATTTAGAGCACTTCTTCATGAAGTGAATGATTCCCTCTCCATAGTAGGCCAATAGTAACCCATTATAATCAATTTCTTGGATAAGGTTAGTCCACTTGAATGCATTCTAAAAATTCCACCATGAACTTCTTGTAAAGCCTTGTCAGATATGTCTCGTTCAAGACATTGGAGTAAAGTACCATCAAGAACATGGTGATAAAGGGTGTCAGTGATAAAATTATAGTGAGAGGATTGGCGAATAAAGTTGCGCTTTTGGTTATGAGATAAGTTAGGTGGTAGGATGTCATCTTTTAGGTAGGCATAAATCTTTCCATACCAAGGTGAATCGAATCCTACTAAGTGGAAAATAATTTGGCTTTCCAATGTGTCATAAGCAGGTGTAAATGATTGTTCCACCAAAAATTCATAGCGACCCTAATTTTCTAGGAGTTGTAATAATAATGTGATCATGGCCATGGCATCAGCTACTTTGTTATCAAGTCTTGGAATCTATATGAACTTAATATCGATGAAGTACTTCTTGAAGTCATCAACCATTTTCTTGTATGGAAACAGTTTGTCATCTTTGGTCTGATAATCATCATTGATTTGATTAATGACTAACTGTGAGTCACCATTAACTTGTAGTTCTATGATCATCCATTCCAATGCTATCTTGAGTCCAATGATTAAAGCTTCATATTCAGCTATGTTGTTGGTGCATGGAAACATTAGCCTATATGAATGAGGAATGGTATTTCCTTGAGGGGTGAAAAAGAGTATGCCTACCCTCGATCCATGTTGAGTGAAAGAACCATCAAAGTATAATGACCATGGTTGTTTGGATTCTACATTGAAGACATCAACATTTGGAAATTCAATGTGCATGGGATGCTCTTCTTGTAGTGGTGCTTTAGCAAGTTGATTGGTGATAACTTGTCCTTTGATTATTTTGCAATCAACATAATGGATGTCAAACTCACTTAATATCATGACCCATTTTTCTAGCCTTCTTTTCAATGTAGCTTTGCTTAATAGATACTTGAGTGGATCAATCTTTGCAACAAGATTGATTGTATGAGTTAACATGTAGTGCCAAATTTTTTGTGAGGCAAAGACTACTACTAGACAAGCCTTCTCAATGAAGGTGTAGTTGATTTCATGACTTGTTAGCATTGGGCTGATGTAATAAATTGCACGTTCCTTTCCTGTAGAATCCTCTTGTGCTAATAATGCCCCCAAATATGTCTCTGTTGCAGCAATATATAAGATTACCAATTTTTCTGGATTTGGTGGTACTAGAACTGGTTGGTTCATTAGGTATTGCTTGATCTATTGAAAGGCCATTTCACACTTTTCATCCCATCTGAAAGGAATAGTCTTATGCAATAGATGTGTGAAAGTTGTGTGATGAACCTTTGTATAGATTGAATTCATCCTTGAAATGACCTCAACTAATTGATATTCCTTGGTGGAGGCATCTCCATGATTGCTTTCACCTTGGAAAAATATACTTCAATTCCTTTTGCTAATACTATGTATCCTAAGAGCTTTCCAAATGTGACCCCGAAAATGCATTTCTTGGGGTTGAGGAAAACTTTGAAATTTTCTAACCTCACAAATATTTTGGATAACACCTCAATATGTCCTTCTCTTGTGTATGATTTGGCCAATATATTGTCTACATAATATTCCATGAATGCGTGCATCATGTCATGAAAAATCGTAGTCATAATTCTTTGGTATGTAGCCCCAGTGTTCTTTAAACTGAAAGGCATGACGTTCCAACAATAACTCCCCCATGGGCATGTGAAAGTTTTTTTGTCCTAGTCTTTAGGTGTAATCTTGGTTTGGTTGTAACCAGAAAAACCATCCATTAGTGAATACATGGCATGGCCAGCTATCAAATCAACTATAGTATTGATGTTTGGAAGTAGGAAGTCATCCTTAGGACATGCCTTGTTAAGATCTCTAAAATTAGTGTAAATTTTGATAGGTCTGTCTGGTTTGGACATAGGAACAATGTTGGAGATCCATTTTGCATAGTCAATTAATTTTATAAATCCCACATCAAGGAGTTTTCTAAGCTCTTCTTTAACCAGTAGTGCAACATGAGGATGCATCTTTCTGAGTTTTTCTTTCACAAGCTTAACTCTTGGTTTGATAGAAAATTGATGTGTGATAAGATTAGGATCAAGACCTGGCATGTCTGCATAAGTCTAGGAAAAGTTGACTTGATTTTTTCTTAGAAATTTCATGAACTCAGGCACTTCTTTATCTATCATTGATGCAACTAACAGTAGAATCCTTGGTTGTTCTGAAGTGTCAATGTTGACCTCTTTAGTAGGCTCAATCAAGATAGGTGATCACTCATGATAATGTTTTGGGAGAGTGTCAAGTATCCCATCATCTGGTGCCTTAAAAAGGTTTTCACCATCTGATATGCTCTTTGTTTTATCTTTCATTTGATCTAATACTGTCAGATTCTGGTTTTCACCATTAGATCTTTCTTTTTGATTTTTCATTTTGTAGCTAAGAGACTTGACACTCTCCTAATTAAAGACTCTATGCCAAAAATTGTTAATGGAACAATCATTGATGTCATCTGTGAAAAGGAAGTTCATGATAGATTCATCACTTGGAAACATAGGTGTATCAATAGGTTCAGATGAATACTAGTCAATGAGATTAGGATGGATCAAAGGTAGCGGGTCATCGGGTTGTATGAAATTGGCTATGGTTATGGTCATGATAGAGTTAACTATAGGATCCGAGGTATGAGGCAACTCAATGATGGTGTTGTTCTCGTGATAGTCTTTTTTCATTTAAATCTAACTTAGTATCACTATAATCATAGTCACCTTGTAGTTCAAATTCTTGTGGTTGGTTCCCTGAACCTTCACCTTCGACTATATTAGGTGTATTATTGTAAAGACCCACACTTCCTTGAACCAAAAATTTCACTTATTTTTTTTAAGTAAATCCCTTAATGTCTTGCTCAATTAGTTGTATACTCAAGAACTTCTATCCATACGGGATAGGCATCTATCCATCTGGGATAGGCATCTAACCATACGGGTTAAGATAATGTCCATTCGGGACCAATATTCATCTATCCATCCGGGATAGGCATCTAACCATACGGGTTAGGATAATGTCCATTCGGGACCAATATTCATCTATCCATCCGGGATAGGCATCTAACCTTTCGAGTTAGGTTAATGTCCAATTGGGGACCAAGATCTATCTATCTAAATAAGGTAGACATCTAACCACATGGGTTAGAAAATGCTCTGGCCAGAGACTTAGACTCATCGAGACCATTCGGGTCCTGAGTCACTCTCTAAAGACTACACTCCCCTACTAGGAGTGCACCGAGGTCAACGTCCTTAGGAATATGTGAGATAATAATAAAATCTTGAGTCCCACCTCAGAATTTGGCCTAAAGCCTCGAGGAATCAAGCGAATCCATCCAGGATTCCTCCTGAGTATAGCAAGTAATCTCTAACTTCAATTTTAATATGTATTTATCTTCCTTTATTTTAAGGTATCTTAACAAGTCCAATAAGGTAAACACCCTTAACCAATCCTAAATCCCCACCCCGAGCGCCTGCGTACTAGGGACAACTCTGTCCCTGGACTACCTACATACATCATTTCAGCACGGAATCAAAGCGTATAATATGTAGTTATGTTTAATAATCTATTGTTGGATGTAAACTTTTTGTGGGTACACGACCCTTTCTAGGGCCATCTCCCCAGACAATTTCTCTTCAGTTGCTACCCACATGAGGGAGCATAAAGATTCATGGTGATCTTTTACTTGTTTCCTAATTCATCTATGTCCTAAATTCCTATAAGTCACGTCACCCTTTCCCGTTGAACAACAAATCATCAAAGATAAAAGAATTAAAAAGTCAATTTATATGCCCAAACCCTATTGGGGTTTTCTATGATTTTCACTAGCGGATGTAAGTCCATTATAGTATTATCTTTTTTAGATTATCGATCCAAGAGGGATTTCCTGCCCCTTGGATTTTAACTCCCAAAATGTTCCTTATTACTCCTCGGCGATTTATAGGGACGATTCCACAGACGCTGTTGTTGCAGCTTTATTAGGCTATAAGTGCAGTAACTCAAGCGCAACGGCATTACCCATAAACGTGAGTCAGAGGCACCGTTAATACCGAACGCTGCTGGTTTTTATGTTTTCCTCCTCTTATTTAAGTTTTCTATCTAAGAAGAAATTAAATGCATTATCAAATAATAAGAAAAGTAGCTTGTGCACATAAACCAAATGGAATATAAAAAATTTATACCTTCTTGCTAAGGAAGTAAAATTAAATGAATTTACTAAAAAACTATTTATTCAAGTATAATTGCTAGAAAGAAGTATTACTTACATCCTATGAAAGTATAAATTTTTGTAATAATGAATTGAATAGTCAAATCCATTTATGAAATAAAAACACTTAAACATAAAGTTAAATTCTTCAAGATGGGTGATCTAATTTATAGATGGTATGAATCTAATTATTTTGAAATTTTAGTATTTTCTAGAAAGGAAAAGTTTGAATCTATTTGCATAGTCTATGTCATAGAATAAGTAGTTTTGATTTAAATTGCATGACACTAATACTTTCAAGATAAATATTCATCTAAGTTAGCATAAATAATTCCAACTCAAAGAGACTTCATGACATAATCTATTGTTTCAAAACAAAGTTTATTAATTTTGGTTGCATAAATAAATAAATAATCCAACTAAAAAGAGACTTGATTTAAATTGTATAGGTTATTACACTAATTTCTTAGATAGATAAACCAATACAATGTTTTAATAAGAGCCTTGATTTTTAATTTTATAAGGTATACTACTAATGCCTCAATATTTATGATCTATCTAAAGAAGGTTTGCATTAATTTGCATAAGTTTATTCTTGATAATATTCGAATAATTACATAATTATTTATTCACTATGACCTTGTTGTAATTAAATGAGTCAACCTTGTTTTAAGAAAAAAATGAATTTACTTATATATTGAGGGAGAAAATTAATTTAAAGAATAACCATGATATTTAAGTTTATTTTAAATATATTAAATCATAACTATGATGTGCTATAAACCTTAAATCCCAAGAAAATAAATTTATTACATTGAGAGAGAGTTTACAATAAATCT
This sequence comes from Sequoia sempervirens, assembly GCA_007258455.2. Classification (NCBI taxonomy): domain Eukaryota; kingdom Viridiplantae; phylum Streptophyta; class Pinopsida; order Cupressales; family Cupressaceae; genus Sequoia; species Sequoia sempervirens. Next base: position 595,374,238 of record VDFB02271358.1, read on the forward strand.
AAGAGCTAAGTTTGTGACAAAAATGAAATTTGATTAAAGATATGTTATTAATGCCTTAAGTTATATAGTATTTTGTAAATTTAAGCTTATAATTTAATGTTTAATGGTCACAATTATTATTATAGAGTTGTAATTATTGTCATAAAAATATAGTATTTCCATAAGATATAAATGTTGTTATTCCTCTATTTTAAAATTTCTATAACTAAGTCCATACTCATAGTTTATCATTATTTATGAAGAAAAGAGATATATTATAAGTCCATTAATTATATTCAACATTAGCTAGTAACCAATTCCATATTTGTTCAAAGGAAATTAAATACTATCTCATAGAACCATAGTTTGGACTAAATCTTCATCAACCATCGATGTTAGTTAATTTATTGTCTTGCTAAGTTAGGATAACTTTATTAAAATTAAGAAGTTTATAGATTATTATTATTATTATTATTATATATATTTAATGAATAAACCCACCCTTTGATAGTTAATTAGACCGAATATTTTATTATTTAATCTATCCAATTGATACCCCTTTTAAAAAAAAAAATCTATTAATTTATTTATTTCCAAAGAACAATCTAACTTTAAAACTTATTTCATTTAAGAATTAAATTAATTTAATTAGATATTATAAATAACTTGAATACAAAAGTACATATGTATTTTAACACTAATAAAATAATAATTCATTTATTTATAAATTTTATTTTATAAAAATTGATTTATATTTGTAATAATATTAACTGGATTAAAGGGAAATAATTTCTTTGCAAATAAACATAAATGAGAATAAATATATTGATTTAAAGAAGAAAAAATAAAATAGGAATAATAATAGTAGAAATATTAGTTCCATTCTAGATTTAGTTGGAAAAATAAAAATAAATAAAGAATAGGTTGATTCTAGCAAATTTTCTAGATTTGATTAGTTATTCTAAAAGCAAATCAAAGTAAAGAATACCTTGATGTTGATGGAGTTGCAACAAATCTTCTCTTTGTGCCTTATTCAACTTGATTCTTCCTCCTTCAATCCTATCCTTCTTCAAAATGATAGCATAAAAATACCATTCATGTGTTGTTGATGAGAGAAGAAATGGCCTCAATTTATAGACTTGAGAGGAGGTAAATGGAGGGTCAAGATTGGAGATTGATTCAACGGTTAGGATTGTTTGAGAATGTGGGGTTTGGATTGATAGCCTCACTTTGTGACAAGTGTCACAAGAAGAAGGCTTTAAAAATAGGACCACATGGCATGGGGAGAGGATTCAAGGGTGTTGTGTGAGCACACCTTGAGAGAAATGGATATGACAAGTCTCCACACTTTTCCCAAGACTATAAAATTCTTCACTTCTCTTTAAGTGACCTTTTAGGGGTTCATACTTTGCTCAAAAGGCCATATTATATTTTCAATAAGCTTCCACCCCATAGGTACTTACCCTAGGGGTTCATTTTTACCCTAAAGTCAATAGAACAAGCCCAAATAACTATATGAAAGAGAATTCTAATTTTAAAATATAAATTTTGATTTGTGAGCACACCTTGGGTAGATGTGATGTTGACATGTCTATGACATATAAAAGAGAGGGTGGCTTGATAATGACATGTCTATGACATGTAATGGAGGGTGGTTTGACCATGTGTGCTCACACATGTGCGAGCACACATGGGAAAGCCAAATAGCTAAAAGAGGAAAGGTCACATGCATGGTGTAACTCCCACACAAGGGTGAGTGGGGGTGAGTTGTAAGGTGATAGTGACTTGTGCATGCAAGTTACATGTGAGTGAGATTAGAATAAATTTTTAAATTTGAAAAACATATAATGAAGATTAATTAATCAATTAATTTAAGATTAACTAATTAATGGATTATGAAGGATAGTGACATCTCCCTAATCCTAATTAATTAGATTAAATGATGTATTATATTAAATTAATGTGACTTAGTAAAATGATTTTTTTTATTAATTAAGTATAATGATAGATTGTGTCAATTAATAATGCTTAGGATATGATGGGTACACTTGTCACTTAATGAATTAGCTTTTTATTCACAATTATTTTATTCATCATTTTATTTTATTTTATTATTTTATTATTTTTATTTTTCTCTAACACTTATTTATTAATATTGTTAACTTTTATTTGTTCCTTTTTAGGAGTGTATTTAATTATTTTTTTATTTTTTTTATTTTTATTTTTATTTTTATGCTTATTTGTTTTATTTATTTATTTATTTATGTCTTTCTTTATTTAATCTCTACCTTCTTCACACATAAATTAATTATATAAAAATACTTATATAATATTACCACACAAAATTATAATATGTCTAAAGTTTTAACAAAAAGAGGGTCATGACAATAATTGTGTATCACATCAACCTTTTTGTCCCTCCAAAACTCATCATTATAGATGGTGTCCCACTCGTATTCACCAGAGTCTGTGTCAGAGCTATTATCCATGAAATTCTGAATTACTGTCAAACATGCCTCTCTTGTATCAGAACCTTCTTGCAATGTGAGGACAGTATCATGCAACTTCTTGGATGTTATTTCTTTTGAGTTAGTATCATATCCCAATCATGTTTTATCTTTTGCAACAAGTCCTGGAAGGTGAATAGGCTCAACTAATCCTTTTCTCTTTTTGATAGGACTATTACCATCATAGCCCATATTTTGCATGATTGAATATCCTTTACCATATTGATCAGTTGATATTTTGACATTGAGAATTGTTTCATCTTCATCTTTATAGAGACAATTTAGAACTTTTCTATCCCCAGGATCTTCCATTGGGAATTTTTCTTTGATAAATCATCCATTAAACTTTGTACTTGGCTCTATTGGTGGTTGCATTGATGTTGATGCTACAAATATCTATTGTTGTTTGATTAAAGGTTGTCCATCTGACTGAGGTGATGTAGATAGATTAGCAAGATAGAGAGAGTACTCCCCTACTCCATTGTCCTTGAACCGTAATTTCTTGTTAAAGCTTTTGGTTAACTAACTAATTTTTGTATTAACTTTGAGAGAAGTGTTAGTAGGAGCTTCTCAATTGTTAGGAACCAAAGTTTCTTAGCTAGCTTTGATGTTGGCACAAGTTTGACTATTCGAATTATCAGCTGGTATTGTGATCTCCTATCCATCATAAGGAAACTTAAGACATTGATGATATGTGGACGGGATAGACTACATTTTGTGGATCCAAGGATGACCCAACAAGATGTTGTATGCAAGATCATGGTCTAATACTTGACAGAAAGTATTCTTGATGATAGGTCCCACTCTAATCAATAGCATGATTAAACCCTTAGATTCTCTTTCCTCATCATCATAGGCTTTAATAGTAATCTTTCTTTTGGGATCAATGGAGTCCTCAAAAAATCCTAAAGCCTAAACTAACTTTATGGTACATATGTTCAAACCGGCACCTCTCTAGACCAAGGCACCTTCAATGGTGATGGAATTTTCAATCAATTTCTGAAAAGAGGGAGGACAATGAAGATTAATATGATAGCTCATTATTGATCTAAGTTTTTTATGAAAGTGGTAATCTTTTCCTTTTCAGGAACATGACATGGGTATCTAGCAAACAATCTTATCCATCTCTGAAGAAATGTAATGAATGGTTCACCAGGTTTCTGTTTAGCCTTGCAGAGATCAATCATGGTTATTTGATGTTGGATGTTGTAGGAATATTATGATATGAACTCGTTAATCAATTCCTCAAATGTCTTGACAGGCAGTGTTATTTTTGATAGCCATTCCATATATTGGCCTCCAAGACTCCTAGGAAACAAACACATCAAGTATGTGTCCTCATGAGAAAACTCTAAAGTCATATTTTGGAAGTCTCTGATATGATTGATTGGATCCAATTTCCCATTATAATGATTAAACTTTGGGATTTCACAATGTTTGGGAAATGGGATCATGTTGAGATGTCGGTCAAAAGGATAAGGATAGATGTCATCAAGAGCATATGTATTTTTTGTGGCTCCCCCTTGTAGATCTTTAATTTGTCTTGTAGTACTTTAATTTGTTGAGACAAGGCACTAATATTGAAGACAAGGGTATTTCATCAGGATTACTCTATGTTCTCGGTATCAAAATCATGAGGCAATTTAGCTCCTTTGTCAACTAAATACAGAAAATATTTCTCTTTGTTGCACTCTAAAATATTTTCTAAAGCTTTGTGAAATTTTGGATCTCGCTTAGCTTCTCTAAGGTGATGTTCTTCATCCCATTCATCATCACTATCTATAGGAGTTCTACTCATGTATTTTTTTTTGATAAAGGGTAAAATGGGTTTTACAGGGACCCGAAACCACAAAGTTTACGACATAAAAGAAAGGATAGAAAATTCCAACAGAAACAATCGGCTGCACAAAAGGAAAAAACCAAAAAAAGCAACAGCCAATCGTAAAAGACTAGGAAGGTCAAGCAAAAAAATCCAACAGAAAAGCCAACAAAAAACCTGCCGCAACTAACCTAGAGTCTTCAAGACAGACTTTATCTCAACCTCCAGGTTCTTCATATCTTGAACACCCTTCTTAAAGGTTTGAATCATTTACGGAGTGGGGGGAGCCTTCCTCTTCAAATTGGCCCTGGTTCTCTTAGAAATGCCAGCATCCTCCACCTGGTTTCTTTCATTGGTTCCCTCCAGATCAACCACCAAAGAACCCTGTTGAGCTTTGTCTAATTTCTTAGTCATGGCATTGATGATGATGGCGTTGTGTCTGGCCATACAATTTTTTTGCTCGGCAATCATTTTGATAGTATTTTTCATTTTCTCCACCTCAATTTCAACATTTTTGTTCTTACCATCTTGATACTGGGTATCTTTTTTGAGGTCGTAATCTCTTCGTTCCACTTCTTTCTTATCAAGTGTCGCTACCTTAGCTCCCAAATCTTCCAGTTTACTTTGAAGGGCCCAATTTTTTATCTTTATCTCATTAATTTCATGAAAATTCCATTTCAACAGTTTGAAATGGATGTCAGCATTGTTTCTAGCTAAATTCAAAACATCCATAGTGGGATCCTTATCAGTGTTGAAACAAGTATTAGCAGGGTCAAGAGTAATAGGGGAGCCAGTTCTAGCATTTTTATCTAGCGATGGGTCAGCAGAGGGCTCAGTATTGTTAGCGCCAGATGCCTCAAAGTCAAGGGAATCTTTAGAGTACGAGATGAGTTTTTTAGCCTAGGGATTATTATCAATATATTTGGTTTTAATGGAAGGGCTTCCTGACTCAGGCACAGCACAAGCTTTCACAATAAGGGAGTTAGGGTTTTTCTTACCAGATTGGACAGCGGGCAGGCTAAGGACTATTCTGGTCGGACTTAAAATGGGAAAAAACCTCGAAGAGCTAGGTTCAGTATCATCATCCTTAGAATTAGGGGAGGCTTCCAAATTAGCAAGGACAAGAAAATTTTGGTAATGTTCAACAATTAATCTAATCAGGCCAGTATGCAAAATAGGGAATCTTCTTGGGTTTTTCTTGTGGTCATCCAAACTTTTTCTCAAAGAACAAAGAAGATAGTAGGGGAAAGAAACCCTGACCTTGTAGTGGAAATGGTTGAGTAGAGCACTACTCATATATTTGTTGAAAGGGAACATATTTTTTCTCTTTCACCCATGTCGTTAAAAAGGGGATTATGACTCACACTATAAAGGGATTACTACTCTCACCTTCTTGATTTCTTTGAGTATGATCTTCTTATTGAATATCCTCTTTTAGCTTATTGTATTGAGATCTTGTAAAAATAGGCATATGATTTCAAAATGTTCTTCTAGACTTAGATCACAATTTGATAAGTGCAAAAATGATGATGTTTTGATCCAATGAGATGAAAATATTATGATATGATCAAAGATGCTCCCAATTTTTGATTGTGGCTTCCAAGGATGAAGGATGTCAAAATCCTGTTGGGGAAGTTGAATCAATAATCAAGAATTTGTTTGAAAAGGTGCACTTTTAAGATTTGATCCTTATTTTTGAAGAATGATAAGTATATCAAATAGCCTAATTAAACTCACTAAAGGATTTGATTGGGATGTGTTGGATATTCAATAGAAGGTTGTAGTAGATAATCGAAGTTGAGAGGTTGATTGTGATTGTGTCATTGTGATAGAGCTCTTCTCTGGAAATAGGCTCATGAATATAAAGGCTCTACAGCATACTCGTCACCCCCTAGCAAAATCTTGGTACCTATGGAGAAACTCATGGTAATGGAGCAAGACATTTTGAATTTTATATAAAAACTTTCTTTGTTGCAAGGCTTTCTTGTAACCTAAATGTTTCTTGGGTTTCCTGATCCTATTGGAAATTGACTTCCTAACAAATTTGGATGATTTCCACTCTCTAATCATGAGAGAAATGTCAAAATTCTACCGAACCAAGGATGTTACAAACTCAAATATGTCAAAAGTAACAATTCTTGAAAAGTGATAGATGTGCTACTCTGTACCCTATATGCGCTGCAAAAATAGGCATGTGTGCTAGAGAAATAGTCAAATGTGCTACAGCAGACCTCAGATGCGCCACAGAAAAATGTTTTGAAAGTGACCAAAAATCGTTTATAGAATATCCAGCCTATGTGCTAAAACACTCAATGCACGAAAAAAGACTCTAAATGTGTTGAACTAACCAGTAAATGCGCTAGAACAAACCTCATACCAACTAAGATATACCCTAGATGCGCTAAAATGGTTTTCCAAAGCAGTTTTTTGAACAATTTTAAGTAGTTTCAGCTAAAATTTTGCATGTTCATTTTGGATTATCTTTTATCTAAATTAATGTGATTGAAAACACAACAAACACTCTGAAAATAGTTATTTTTAATACCTATACTAAACATCAAGTGTATGTTCAAAATGTTTTTCAAAAAGTGTTTTCATAGGTTTTGCACATGAAAGACAATTCAGGAAAACTCACTCTTAGTACTCAAGTAGGTCATCATAATAACCATAGCCCACATCTTAGAACTACGTCGACTCACACAGTTGTGTCACCCCTAAAGGGGTATCCGTGTTTTTGTATTTTCTAGGTGTGTACTTAGAGTGATGAAATTGGATACTAGATCCCCTGAGCAAACAGTCCTTGGTAGTTATATAATGAGTGTCTTGGGGGAAAATTCTTCCCTCCCCTTGCACTATGATTATTACGATGTTTGGAAACTGACACGATTGGCTACTACACTAGGTTCTTAGTAAGGGTTTTCATTTAGTGCAGAAATAATAAACTCCCTCAGGAGACCTCCCAACCTTTAGAACAAAGGCTTTGGGGATGGTTATCTTGCACACTACTGGAAAAAATGGGTTTCCCTAGATTTGCTTTAAATTTTATAGTGGGGTGGAATAGCCTAGCTTTGGCTTGAACCCTCTTGAGTCATTCCTCTTGGGTGAGTACTTTTTCCCACAAGACAAAGCCCTCTAAAGGATGTAATAAAGCATTAAAATTAAAAAAATTGAAAAGGAAAGTATGGTATTTTGATCACCTAGTTAAGGGGAGAGCATAGACCTATTGCCACAGACAAAGAAAACAATGTTCTTTTTAGAGCCCAAATGACAATGTTTTAATCTATGTGAAGATGTTGCTTCACAAAAAGAATGGGATTCATTTTAATTGAAAAATAATGTGTGGTGACTACCCTAGGATTGATTCTTTGTAAATTCCATGTCTATCCTAGGATTGGTTCATTTTAAATTGATGTGTCTACCCTAGGGTTGCTTCTTTTTAACCAGAAAAAGCTCTATATGTGGAAGGCATCAGACTCATAACTTTGTTTCGTTACAACCTATAAGCACTAAAATATCATGCATATGTGCTAAAACAAATAGTTAATGTGCTAAAATAGAGAGTAAATGCGCTACAAAAAACCTTAAATGCGCTAAAAGGAATCCTAAATACGCTAATCTAGAAATGCAACTCTTTTTTTTAACAAAATTTTAATGCAGTGATCGATTTTATGTGTGCAATAAATAATAAATGTAGATTAAAAACAAAACCAAACACACCAATAAGGCATTATATCAAAAAACAAAAAATGGAATAAAAGAAATGCAAACTAGATTTTCTGCTCTCGATGTCATCCTATCGTTCTCTATCTCCAGTGTTTTTGTCAATTCTTGCTTGCTCTCAGATCGTGTGCTAGGCACAACAAACAATCTTCCTAGAGAACGAGATTAAATATGAATGCATGGTATACTAAGACTTGATTAACATGTTGAAACTAAACATGATTGTTAGAATATAAGATTACAAAAATTATTAATGCTAAAGCTGATAATGACAATGCTAAAATGCTAATCATCTAAATGCAATTAATTGCTAATGTATGTGTGTATGTGTGTGTAACCAATGCTTAGATTCACAAGAGTATTTATAGAGTTTTTGAAATATTTTGATTGGCTGATGCGATCAACAGTTGAAATCAAGCTTGTCAAGGTGAATGGTGAGAAATCTTTGAAGTTGAGAAAAAAATGAAAGGTTGAGAGAATAATGGAAGATGTTTCCTTCCCACAAAATCTTTCACTCAAAAATAGAGGCAACTTGTCTTTTTTCATCTTTAGTTATGAGTTAGTTTTGTAGTTGAAGATAAATCCCATAATTAAATAAATAAATTTATTCAATTACATGTGACAATGGATTTAGAAGTTCCATAATTAAATATTTAATATTTAATTATGTGTGAGAGATGAAAATGGAAGGTAATTAAATATTTAAAATATTTAATTATGCATGAAATGAGAAAAAGGTGTTAAATTAAATATTTGTAATATTTAATTTAACTGTGAGATGAAGAAAGTGTTTGGAGGAATATTCCATTATTTGAATTCAAATATTCAAATTTAGAATAATATGATAATTAATATAAATAAATTATAAAATTTATTTAATTTAATTAAGAGGAAGATGGCAAATGGTAATAATTAAATAAAATTATTTATTTAATTAAGGTAGAAGAATTATAAAAGTGAACAATATAAATAAATAATTAAATTTATTTATATGTAGATGACTTTAGAATATTAATTAAATAATTCATATTTAATTAATTAACAAGCTTGATTAACCATGACCATTTTTAGATGTATACAATATCCCCTTTTCACACTTAATTTGGGAATAAATATTAAACAAAATGAGCTAAATTATGCCTTAATTTCATGTTGTAATATGTATTTTACATATTCACATTAAGTTTAGGTCCCTATTAAACAAAATAGACTTAATTGTGGCTTATTTATGGTGTTGTAAGGTGTACCTTTACACTTTCACACTAATCTAGGGCTTTATTAATTAATCAAGGTTAATTATGCCTTAATTGGCCCCTTTAATTCAAATCCAAGCCTAATTAATTATAATTTCTAAAGGGTAAAACCAGACATTCATTAATGCCATAACATACCACTTAACATTAGAGAATGTGTGTCCTAGGTGAGTGACCTAGGACCCATTCACCCAAGGGAAAATGGGTCCTCACTTAGACCTAGTACCTAAATTTCAAATATGTTTTTGGCAATATTTCAATGATTTCAAATGTATATTCACATATCAGCTTGTTTTATTTGAATTTTGGGAATTAATGTTAACATATGTATAAATAAGAGGTCATTTCACTAAGTTTCATCCTAAGACTTTCAAGCAACCGAGCAATTTTCAAGAGAGAATTGTAGGAGAAATTAAAGAGAATTTCAAGGCATTCAAGGGTATATTATTGAAGATTATTGTAATAATCAAGATCCCATTATCAGGTCAAAGTCTTATTTGAGCTAATATGTTAATGTAGTGTTCAAGATCCATTCAAGTATTCAAAGGCATTATTTCAAGTCAAATTTCATGATCAAAATCCACATCCATTGAAGTGCTTTCATGCAAGTTGTAGATCCATATTCCAAGTTTCAAACAAGGGTTTGGTGAGTTGTGACATTGCATTTTTTCATTCATCACTCCATGCTATTTCATTTCATTACAAGGTTTAATTACCAAAATAATATTTGACCAAGGAAAACCCCCATTCACCTAACAAAGCATTTTTCCCTCTTGATTTGTGCTTGCAAATTTTAGTTGGAAGATCTCTTTGAGAGTAAAATTGCAAAGTTGTCAAAGTTGTCATCATTCTTTCAATTTCATGGAAACTAACCTACAAGATTTATTTCTAGCTTTCAGACTACAAGATTCAAGAATCTAGGAGTGCAAACATATCAGAAGAGAACCTAAAAACCATTTTCCAGGAGCCCTAGCCAGGACCAATTCACTATAGGGCGAATGAGTCCTCAATTTGCTTTGAAAAGGAACTTTTGGTGATTGGTACATATCACTTTCCCATTCTCATAGCTGCATTTTAACTTATGGTTCCATCATAATTGAGCTTAATCTATCATATGCTTGCATTTTGGATTTGATTTGCTATTTTTAATCTTTCTCCCAAAGTGTTGTTTAATCAAGACCCTCATTCTTGCATAAAAGGTAAATTTGTAGATTCACACCTTGATTTGACTCACCTTTTGGTTGATAGTCATTTCATTGTTTGAACCTCATTTCCTGAATGAAATAGTGGAGAATAGATCTATTTAATATCATTTGGTGAGCCCTCTTTTTCTTTCAATCAAATCCAACCCTTATTTTCCATCATTTCATTATGGTGACCATGAGTTTGATCATTTCAATTTTCTAATTATGGAGTCCATTTTCACCATAGATTTAGATCTTGCATTCATTGCATTAAATTGAGTGTCATTTAGGGTGTCTAATTTGAATTTAACTTTATATTTCATTTAATGTTTTTAGGTTGCATATTTTCATTCTTTAAATCTAAAAAATACAAAAAAAAATCATTTTGCATATCATTTACATAGCATTGCATCATATGAACATTTGTATTTTAAAATTGAAACAAAATTGCACATCAAATTAGGTCTCCTAGTTTGTCATTTTATCATTTTTTTCACTTGCATTCAACATTAAATTCACAAAAAAATAAAAATATAACTTGTTTCTGATCAAAATCTGGAAACCACTGAAATCATCTCAAAAATCTATAAAAAAAAAATTAAAAACCCTTTCCTAGGACCATTCACCCTTGGGCGAATGAGTCACTAATCAGGGTCATTTCCTAATTTTTTGGGCACTAAAACACCTATTTCTATATTTCATTTTGTTGTTTTTTATTTTTTCTTTCAATTTACTATTTTTTGGTTAAGTAGAATTGATCATATTTAGCTTAATTTGATAAAATTAGTGCATTTTGTGATAAATCAAAATTGCATTTACAAGACATCATTTTCAGGTTTTTTTCATTGTGTGATCAAAAAATTACCTTATTTAGAATTTAAAAAATGCATTTACATATTACATTCTAGGTCATTGTATTGTATTTCACCCTTTTCCCTTTTTGGGTGTGTACACTAAGTTTCTGAATTTTGTATGAGTTTTACAATTTGGTGTCCTATTAGCAATACTATTGTGACACGTAGTTTGAGACTCATGTCATCTTGTGATACACCATTCATCATGGATCTTGGGTTCTCCAACTCTTTTACTAATAGTTTTGATAATCAACCCTCTATGGATCATAGCATTCATACCTCATTTCCAACAAATTCCCTTACTACAAGCAATGTGCATAATTTTTCTAATATCCTGAAAGAAAACATAAGAAGGCTAAATGAAGAATTAAAATGTTTACAAGACTTTGTGAGAACAAACCCTATTGTTGTTAATATCATTTCCCTCATAGGAAACATACCAACGATGCTTAAGCATGAGTTAGGAATAGAGTTTATATGTGTCTTGGCCCATATCATTAATAATAATTTTCCCCCTCTCAACCACCTTCCAATACATCTCCCATGCATAAGAGAAAAGAAAAAAAAAATTGAGCACTTTACTATTCCTAACACATCCTTTTCTAAAAAAGGAAAGGCCTTGCGGTTAGAAGAAGAAAGTGATGACCAAACACTTATCAAACCAACGAAAACTACATGCACATCAAGACTTTAGCTGCAAAATCTATATGATATTCCTACAACTTCCTATGATCTATTACAAATGTCTAAGAAGTTGAGAATATCTTTTGCACCCTTCTACATTGGCAACTAATCAAATTTCCACTTAAATGTGAAAATATAACTAAAAAGAAAACATATCAAAATAAAAAATATTGTGCCTATCATAGATTGTTTGGAATCACACCAATAAATGTCATGTTTTAAAGGGGATATTGGAGAAATTTAGATCCCCTAGGGATCCATCTTGACCTAAAAGCATAGGCTTTGCTCCTTGCTATGTAATAGTTGTAGGATCCTAGTATGCTCACTATTACATGCTTTACATTCATTGAAAATCATTCTCGAAAGGAGCTCATTCCCATTACTTATCTTGGTTCATCCTTGTCCTACACTTAGTGGCCCGGACAAGGGGTTAGATATCCTTATCCTAGTTTTAGCACTTGGCATTGTCCCTTTGGCTAGTTGTCCGCCTTCCACATATACTAAACAAGATTGAGATGTAAACGGTCTACTACAGGTTGACTCACATGTTCCTTACTATTATTTTTCTTTATTTTGCATGTTATTTGTGTGATTGCATGTGTGTAATGTGATCCCCTATAATGTTTCATTTGATGTATCTCTCTCTCTTCGTGTGCATTTGTCTATTTGTACCTAGATTCTTCTATATGTCGTATACATTTATCTTTTGTTTTGTCTTGTGTTTTCCTTTTTGGGATGACACAAGGCATCAAGAGATTTAGGTCTCTCCATCTTGACCTATTTTTTTTTCTTTTTTTTTATCTCTTTGTGTCATTCTTCTTGTTCTACAAATATTTGGGGAATGATGACATTTATGAGCTCTATAATCACATTGTAGAAAATATATACTAACCCTGAATCCATAGATCTCTTACACGTTTTTGGGGGAAACTCCTTCCCCTTTCATGATGTAGTTTCATTCGAAAACATATGACTTGGCATACGACTTTCTGAATAAGCTCTCATGTCCTCCTTATGGTTAGCATTGAATATTGACTACTTTAAAGTTGATTGTTCATAGCAATTTTGTTAGCATTTGCTTTAAAGTGGGGGCATACATCGAAACTCATGTTTCACAATGTGATTTTCTTTATTCTTGTGATGTGTCCTTTTCTTAGTAGTGTCATTGGGTTTCATGTCCTTCAAGAGAATGATATTTCTTAGCATACGACTTTCCTCTTAGTGGTGATGCTATGTGTTGCATTCCTAGAAGTTATGATTCTCTCATTCTAGACATGTCCTCTCTTGGAGACATTAGGCACGATGATCCCTAAGAAGAAGACCTTACATGAACTAAGTGAAGTCCCTTTGAACAAAACCTATATATATGTGTATAATTCTCCTAAGTGTTTAACATAATACAACTTGTTAACCTTGTGGAGCTCAAACCCTTAAATTTAAGGCCACCAAGTATAACATACCTTGCTTGGTATGGAAGCCTTGACCATCATCATTGGTGCTTAGTACAATGCAACTTTTTAAGCTTTATGGAGCATAAAACCAAAATGTGTGTGGTGCCAAGTATTGAAGTTGTTTGGAAGATAGCTTTGATATGGTATGGGAGCCTAATAAGATTCTCTCATTTTTCACTTTCCTGGGAGCTCACCTAGTGGATGGCCTGAGGTTCCATTAGCCCGTGTGAGCATATGTGTCATTTGCATAGTGGACATAAATTTTTTTTCTTGTGAATGTATAGGAAAAATAGTTTTGTTCCACATCGTGTTGGGACAGTTGAAGCTTGTGTTGATAAAATGCATCTCAACCTTGCAATAACATAATTTACTATTGATGCATAAGGTATTGTTCAGTTGAAGACAACAGGGGGCTGGGGGGATCATCCCCCTGGATGGGGTCCAAAGGCAACATGCCCTGGTGAGGGCTCGATGGTAGCGCCCCCAAAAGGAAAATTTGGATCATTCATCATTATGTCTCATATCTAATGGTCGATATTTATTAGCTTGTTTTTCCCTAGAAGGAAACCCTATTTTATGAGGGCATTGTATTATGGTTGGGTATTGTGATGTATTCTAAGAGTTTGATAGTAGTTGTTTTGCCTCTAGGTCTCTAAGTGGCGATATTCCTATGAGAAGCTTGCTCTACAAGTATATTGTAATCTTGGTGATTGTTGAATAATATATTGGGTGGATTTTGGAGTGTGAGGTTTTTCTCCCAAAATGGTTTTCCCCACGTAAATCATTGTGTTGTGATATGCATGATATTTGTGTTTATTTTTGTTTAATTTTTTGTAACAACTAAAGATCTATAAAAATTTTACATTATTCTCCTCTCAAGATTAGTGTAGGAAGTTGTTCCACTACCTTAGCTTCCTTATAGCTTCATCCACCCCTTCCCTAGACAAACAGTTGTGTTCCACATCGTGTTGGGATAGTTGAAGCTTGATCTACCACCTCTTCTTATCGGCTTTGATAGTGTATGATTGAGCATTTTTGTCATTTCTACATACATATGTGTCCTTAATGTCTACTTTAGTGTGAGTTTGACATGTGAGATCATACTCTCACTAAAGTGGGGGCTAAATGTAGTGTAGAAAAAAGTATCCCTTTTTCACACTTAATTTGGGAATAAATATTAAATAAAATGAACTAAATTATGCTTTAATTTAATGTGTAATATGTATTTTACATATTTGCATTAATTTTAGGGTCCTATTAAATAAAATAGACTTAATAGTGCCTTATTTATGGTGTTGTAAGGTGTAACTTTACACTTTCACACTAATATAGGGCTTTATTAATTAATTGAGGTTAATTCTACCTTAATTGGCCCCTTCAATTCAAATCCAAGCCTAATTAATTGCAATTTTCAAAGGATAAAACCCGACATTCATTAATGCCATAACATAACACTTAACATTAGAGAATGTTGTCCTAGGTGAGTGACCTAGGACCCATTCGCCCAAGGGTGAATGGGTCCTCACTTAGACCTAGGACCTAAATTTCAAATATGTTTTGGTGGTATTTCAATGATTTCAAATTTATATTCACATGGACCGGCTTGTGTTATTTGAATTTTAAGAATTAATGTTAACATATATATAAATAAGAGGTATTAACTAAGTTTCATCCTAAGATTTTTAAGTAACCTAAAAAAATTTAAGAGAGAATTATAAGAGAAATTCAAGAGCATTTCAAGGCATTCAAGGGAAAATTATTGAAGATTATTGTGGTAATCAAGATCCCATTATCATGTCAAAGTCTTATTTGAGTTAATATGTTGATGTAGTGTTCAAGATCCATTCAAGCATTCAAAGGCATTTTTTCAAGTCAAGTTTCATGATCAAGATCCACATTCATTGAATCCATTTCATGCAAGTTTTGTATCCATATTCCAAGGTTCAAACAAGGGTTTGGTGAGTTGTGACATTGCATTTTTCCATTCATCATTCCTTCATGATATTTCATTTAATTACAAGGTTTAATTACCAAAACGAGGTTTGACCAAGGAAAACCCCCATTCACCTAAAAAAAAAACATTTTTCCCTCTTCATGTGTGTTTGTCGATTTTAGTTGGAATATCTCTTGGAGAGGAATGTTGGCAAGAAGTTGAGTCCACTTTTTGGCCATTTAGTAGAAGTGTTTTCCCTAATTTTTAGAATTTGACACATTTGACCTTAAAATTTGAAGCACTTAGAGATGGAATCTTGGAAAATGTCACTAATCATAAAATGTAGTACTCAGAGTCTAGTTTCCAAATATGTAATTTATTTCAATACCCAAACAATACAAATTTATTTTCAATAGGTGTTTCTAAAAACCATTGTTTAAATGACTTTTTCTTATCATACCATGCATGTGTAGTTCATTCATATTTTGACCTAAACAATCATATTTTTCTAAATACTTTTGGGAAAATATTTACATAACTCACTGAAGCACACTTTCCATATTTTTGTATTTTTTTATTGAATATTTTTTTTGTTAATTTTTTATTGGCCATATTTGGTGTTTTGAAAAATCATCGTGTACGTCACACATAAGATGACCTAAACTTATCGTTTTTTGATTTTTTTAAAAATTGAAAATAATAGTCTGAAGTATGCTTTCGTACAATTTGTTTTTCAAAAAATTATGTTAATAAGAAGTTTTTAAAATACTAAAAATACCCTAATAATTCAAGTTAATGGACCTGTTTCATCATAAATTAATTGAAAAATTTAAAAAAAAAAAAATTGTAAGAAAATTACATATTTGGAATCTACACTATCTCATTTATAATGGATTTTAATTTCGTCAAAAAAAATTGTAAAAAAAGTCTTTAGACATATGCCCAAAGTCACTATTTTCTTATGGCATTGCCAGGACCTTCAACTTGCAGGTCAAACCAGGTCCAAAGCTTAGGTTCAAGTCCCCAAGCCTTTTCTCCAACCAAAAATTAATTACAAACTTAACCAAAAATTCATATTTTAAAAAACAGGATCCCATTCTAAGACAAGATCTTGTTTCATAAAATAAAATAAAAATTATGCTTTTACAAAATGGAATCCCGTTTTGAAAAATTGCCAAAAATGGAAAGTTTCCAAAAATGATTTTTTTCAAAAATGGAAACTTTTCAAAATAGGATCTCATTTTGAAAAATTGAACCCATTTTGAAAACTTTCCAAAAATGTATTTTTTTAAAATAGGATCCAATTTTTTTAAATGTAGGTTCTCGTTTTTAAATTTTAGGCTTAGGATCCCGAACCTAAATGAGATCCCATTTATTAAAAGTGGGATTTCATTTTCTTGAAGTTGATTTCGAGTTTTTTTCTAAGGAAAAAACTTCCACATTTCATGGACTCGTCATCTTGCATTTACCTAGAGAAAAATTGCAAAGTTGTCAGAGTTGTCAAAATTGTTAGTTGTCATCATTCTTGCAATTTCATGAAAACTAACCTACATGATTTATTTCCAACTTTATGACTATAAGATTCAAGAATTTGGGAGTGTAGACATATCAGAAGAGAACCCAGAAACCATTTTCCAAGAGCCTTAGCAAGGATCCATTCACCATAGGGAAAATGAGTCCTTATTTTTCTTTGAAAAGGAACTTTTGGTGATTGGTACACATCACTTTCCCATTCTTAGATATGCATTTTAACTTTTGGTTCCATAATAATTGAGTTTAATCTATTAGATGCACTTTGTAGCTTTCATTTTGGAGTTTTTTTCTATTTTTAATCTTTCTCCCCAAAGTGATGTTTAATTAGGACCCCTATCCTTGCATAAAAGGGAAATTTACATATTCACACCTTGATTTGACTCACCTTTTGGTTGATAGTCATTTCATTGTTTGGATCTAATTCCTAAATGAAATAGTCAAGAATAGGTTTATTTAATATCATTTGGTGAACCCCCTTTTTCTTTCAATCAAATCCAACCCCTATTTTCCATCAACTCAACGTTAACCATGTTTATGAATTGTGTTATGTCGATATGTATATGTTTTCAAATATAGGTAAATCTCTAGTGGAAGTTGAGCTTCTCATTTTCTTACATGTTTTGTAGTCTATATAGGAAACTTTTTCACATCAAAAGGCATTCCAGAATAGGTCAACCCTCTTTGGTAATGGATCGACCCATAGTCATGTGACCTTTCATCAATCTGCCATTAGTTGGAGGTGTGTAAGTTTTATTAAACCAATGGTGCTAGTTGTATGAAACAACAGTGAGTTGTTCTCATAATGAACACCCAAATTTTTTGTTGTCAGTGATGAAACTCTAGATTGAATACGTCCCAAGAACCATCGACTACCATGAAACAGGGAACCAAACCATCATTGTAAAATTAGAATTGAGGTCTAACTTTGAAAGGGTTCTTAATGAAGTATTAAAACAAACAAAGGAGTGAAACTTTGGAAAACAAATAGACTTAAAAAATTTAAGGGAAAGAACGTGTTGAATAAGTTAATGAACATTCTTATTTTCTTGTATGAACCTTAATGAGATTTCTATTGAATTTTTTTAGAAATTGAGAAAATCTTGTGAACTATCTGGCGTATTTAACTATTCTTTTAATAAAAATTTGAGTTGGAATTACTGTTAAAAATTTATTTCTTTCTACACATTAAATGGATCTGAAAACATAAGATTTTGTGTGGAAAATGGAACATTTTTGTTTAAATAAATAATGTATATGCATTTTAATAACTGTATTCAAAGGCCACATATATGTGTATATACATAAACCAATTGTGTGTGTACGCATACATGCGATATACCTTCTTTTAATAGCTTATTTTCTTTTCTTGAATATTGTATGATTTATTTTATGTAAATAGAAAGGAAATATCAATATTAGTATCTTGAAGCATGTTTGCACTTATAAGTTTCATTGGTTGATTTCTTCTAGATCATGATTGCATGATTCAAGTTGCAGTAATATAACTAGTTTCGTTGCTATGAATGATTATAACGATATCCAGGAATGCTTAGATCATAAGAGAAACATTGTACTTGTTGAATTTTTGATGTCTCTTTATGAGAAGAATAAGTAAAACAACCAATTGTGAACAAGAGTATTAGTCTGCAACTAGATGTTAGAGTTGATGGGTGTTTCCTCATGTATGTAGAAGGTTACCTTTCAGGATGGGTGTCGAAAGTGGGTAAACGAAGAGTCTAGGTTTTTCTTTTTCCAAAATCTATCTTTTGTAGTTGTATACAGCTTATGCTTGGCCAAGCATTTGTAGTCCATTATGTTGAATGGTATAACTTTTATAATGTAACTTTTCCATTTCCTAACAATGATCTTGCATGTTCTAATTGTGGATACAAATTCTTGTAGTTACATCAAACATGCACTAGATTCCACCTTGTATATGGTATTCTCTTGCTAAATATTTCATGCAGGGTCAGGTATTCTTTGAATATGAATATTTTTTAGGAAGCGTAGCTTCGTGGTTGGGTGGAAAAGTTTTTGAACCATTTTCTCGTCCACCAAATGCAGTGAGCATTGGAGTGGAATCACATGGAATTCCATCTTTGGATATTGTACTATGTAATACTTGATGTAAAATTTGAATTGACTAAGTGGCTATGATGGCCAAGTCAAACTTTGTATTTGACAATTTGACATTTGAAAATGAATATAAATTATTTTTGGCATATTGTGCTATGTGTATAGGGTGAAAATAGGATCCACCCTAATGTGTGAGCAAAAGAGATGGATCACTTTTTTTCAAGGCCCTAAACTCCTCAAATTATGCAAAATATGATGCTAATAACAACCAAAAATACAACCTCACTATTATAGAAACTATGAGGGAAGCTTTTAGAGCATAAAAAGTTGTGTACCTAACCAAAAAGTTGTTTTTGAGATATGGAGGACTCATTTGCCTTCAGCGACGAATGGGTCCTTTTAGGGTTTCAAAAAACTGAATTTAGGATCTTGTACCTTGATGTTTTCACTTTTTAAATCTCGGCTATCAAGTTATGGAAGCCTATAGTTAATTTTATAGAGATATTTTCGTGATCTTTCACTTTGAATGACAACTTTAGCAAATTTTCAACTTTGACACTTTGCTCCAAATCTTTCTTAACTTGATCTTCAACCTATAAATCTACAATAACACACTCAAGGGAAAGAAAAAATTGTTCATTTGTTAGTGAATAGGGGTTTTCCTCAGTCAAACACCTTGTAGGTAATTAAACCAAATAATGAAATGAAGCACGAAAGTGCAATAATGTGAATGATATCACCTTGGATGATGTCTTGTGAATAAAATCTACAAAAAATCATGGAGTGGCCATGAAGAATTTAGATCTTGGATGTAAGATGATTCTTGTAAATTGATCCTCAATGCAACATTCACTTCTTAGCTCAACACACATGAATGCATTAAACCCTTGACATGATGATAAGACCTTGAATTGCTGCAATAAACCTTTAAAAATTTCCTTAAAATTACTTATGAATTCTCTTGAAATGCTCTATAATGCTCTTGTGAATTACTAGGATGCTCTCTTGAAAATCTTAGGTAAAACTATGTGAATAAACCCCTTATTTATACTAAATTAAGAGATTAACCCTAAAATTCAAAGAACTAAGGCTGACGCTAGATCTAGAAAGAAAGATAATTAAATTATCACCATAATGAAATTAAAAAATTAGGGTTTCATTAAGGGGGGACCCATTTTCCACCAAAGGAAAATGGGTCTTGGTTAAGTTTCCAAGACCGAGCTTTAGGGATCTAAAAGAAGGCAAAAAACTCATTCTAGATCAACTAAGAAAGGGGGCTCATATTAAGGGAGGACCCACTCACCATCAAGGGTGAATGGGTCTTGGATCAACTTATTAGGACAAAATTTTTCCCAATGAAATAATTTGATATTTAATTTATAGTTATCAGGAGAGATCCTCAGGAGGTGTCAAAATTAAGGCCTAAAAAGGGAGTTAATAACTCCACTTAACCACAATGAATTAAGGCTACCTAGATAAATGTGAAATTGATTTAAAACACTTAAAAACACTTTAAAAAGGTACAAATTATGTTTATTTTATTTAGGAAGGGGCCCATAAGGTTTAATTAAGCAAATAAGTCCTAGAAAAATGTGAAAGTGTGTTACAACACTTCACAACATCCTTGCAAAGGACCAATTAAAACATGTTTTAGTCAAATAAAGTTCCAAAAATTATGTGAATGTGTACAATACATTACAACACCACTCCAAGACACCATTAGTTTAGTTTTAATGTCAATTATCAGATCAAGCAAGAAAAAGGTTACTTCTTGCATTACTACATATTTCCCCCACTTTAGTGAGAGGATGACCCCACGTCAAACTCACACTAAAGTAGACATCCAAGACGCTTAAGAATGTAGCAATATCAAAGATACATGATCATACCCTATCAAAGGCCAAGAAAAATAAATAAAAACAAAGGATCAATCACAACCGATTCAACACGATGTGAGGCAATGGTTGTTTTTCCATAACAAATGTTGCTCACTCTGGGGCCACAGAACTTCAGTTCATCTGTGGGGTCATTTTGTCCAAAAATTGTGTATGCTCACTCTAGGGTAGTGGAACCTCAATCTATCCACTAGATGAGTTGTCCCAATGAGGTGGTTTAGTGAGAAAGGCATGCCAGTATGTCGACTTCCCACCATATAATGAGAAAGTCATGCCAATGTATCGACTTCCCATCATACTAAAGTTATCCTCCTAATAATTTTAATAAGGCACCACAATAAAAATGTCTTTTGTAAATGCTTTTAAATGTCATGTAAAAATTGTGTAAAAGGGGATTTTGCTTTGTTCATGTAACAGTCTTCCTCTTAGGGAGCATTGTGCCTAATGTCTCAAAGAGAGGACAAGTCAAAAGTGTTAGATCATCTCCCATGGGATGCCTCATTCACATCATGCCATGACAATAGATCATACACTCTTCTAGACAGCATCAAACCTAATGACACCACCAAGAAGAGGACGCAGATCACAAGAAAAAAGAAAAATCACACCATAAATTTTTTCCAAAATATGTCATCTATGTATACCCCCACTTTAAAGTGGATGCTACACCATCATTTTGAGCAATTTTTTTAAATTATCAAATGATTTTGTCCTAATACATGAGAGCTTTCCTCAGAAAACCCTATGCCAAGTCATATGTTTATGAAGCAAGTTGCATCATGAAATAGGAAGGAAGGGTTGTCCTAACAAATACAATGGTAAAGCTAGAAATAAATGTATGTCACATGCGAGTCAACTTAAGGCATGTCATCCATATCCCAAGATCACTCTTACATATATGTGGAAGGAAGTCAACTAGCCAAAAGAGACAATCAACAAATGACATACGAAGACAAGGCTACCTAACTCCTTTCCCCCACTTATTGTGAGACAAGGATGAGCCTAGAATGGATGATGGTATGTTGCTCTTTGCAAAAAGGAAATTATTTGCAATTAATGTAAACATGCAGTAGTGAGTATGCTATGATTCTACAACTATTGCATGGCAAGGAAAAACAACTAATGTTATTGATCGTAATGAGTAGACAAAGTATCGACTTGATGCATATCAAATGAGATATTCCCACATGTAGTATCTATCAATATAGGATGCACCAAAGTCAAACTTATCTTGGAAGAATCTTTTGTAATTATGGACATGGAAAAATTATCCCTTTTTTCTTGCTTGATTTGGGAATAATTGATGACAAATTGGACTTAATGAGGCCTTGATTTGGTGTTGTGAGGTGTTTTACACGTCCACACTAGGTCTTGGACCTTGAAAAACTGAATAAAATGCATCTAGCGATGTCTTGTAAAGGTGTTGTAAAGTGTTGTAAAAGACTTTCACACACTCTAAACTTAATGGACCTATTTTTCCCTAATTCAATGTTATAAAATATATTTAATAGCAATCTCACATCAACCTAGAAGACTTGTGAATTAAACTTAATCTTAATTATCTAGTGTTGCAATGTGTCTTACACATTCACATTGGATGTTGTGCCTCTCTAGGCTAGGTGGACCCTATTTTAATGTTGTAAAGTGTATTTAATCACACTTTCACATTGAACTTTATGTCTTTGGACCTAATTACCCTTTACATCATCATTAATAGCCCCTATGGCCCCATATTGTGCATCACTAGGCATAGTTTGATCAAATAACCGACAAAGTCACCATATAAACTTGATTTCCTTACTTCCCGACATTCTAGCTAGAAGAATGGCACTTGTGGGACCTATTCACCATTAAGGGTGAATTAGTCCCATCCAAGTGGGACCCATCTGCCCTTGATGGCAAATGAGTCCCATTTGAGCCATTTTTGGGGTTTAAGTGGGAAAAATTAGGTTTTAAGTTTAATTTTTCTCCATGTCAGCCTTAGGGATCAAATTAATGGGAAAATAAGGTGAATTAAATATAAATTCAAGCATCTAAACCCTAATTCATAATTATCTTAACCAGTTCATTCATTCTTCACTCATCATTCATTATTCTTCTCAAGCATGCTAGGGTTTTAACATTCAAGTTATTCAAGATCATTTTTCAGACATTCAAGGGTAGATTCTTTATCTATTATTGCAGAAAATAAATTTCAATCATTATGGAAAGGTACTAACTCCATTTTTTTATGCTTCATTACATTATTTCTCCATTTTGGTTTAATTACCTAAAAAGGGATTTGACCAAGGAAAACCCCCATGCCCTAACAACCAATATTTTCTCCTTCTCTCCTTGTGTGTTTGCAGATTTAGGCAAAGTTTTTGAAGACCTCTTCTTATTTAACAAGTCAAAATATCCAATGAAATTCACTTTTAATGTCAAAAATTAGACTTTTGAAGGAAGACACCTATCAGGAACCGAAGTGTAGACTAAGGGCTTCAATTTCCACTTTTGAATTCTCAAAGATTTAGAAGGGGATTGATTCACCATTGGTGGTGAATGAGTCCCACTACCAAACCTAAAAAGTGTTTTCTGCAATTTTGGATACCCATTTGTCTTAAACAGGCTCCGAAATAGTTTCCCATATTTGGGACTAATTCACCCAGAATGGAAAATGAGTCCCAATAGGCCAAATTTTTAGGATCAACAGCATTTTAGAAGTCATTTATAGTCTCTAGCAAGTTCTTAGGTGCACACATTCAGTTTCATTCATTTCTATTACACTTTACTTTCATTTTCAGGGTCCTTTTGCATATCTTAATGTGTTTTCAAACAACTTGCATTTCTTTAGTTCCCATTTAATAAACTTTATCTTTCATTAGTTTTTTGCATTTAGATCATTTCATCTAGGAATATTGCATCCATATTACATTAATCTTGAATTTTTACATTGAATTTTTGCCCATATTTCCCCTTTAAGGTGAAAAACCCTAGAAGTGCAAGAGAACCCTAGGGTGCCAAAATCTTTTTTTACAGTAATAGTGTTGCTATTAAGTGAAGGCTTGTTTGATGGTTCAATTTCTATCAAAGGAAAATAACTAATGCCACAATTTATTTCTTGTGTGTTATGCTCTATAGGGACATAGATAACTTGTTCTCTAGCACCACATCCTTTTCCACTATACCCAAGTTGTTTCATAAGTTCATAACCTCTTCCATAAAGCTTTTTCATTTCTTTAGGATTCAGTGGTTGCCCATAACCAACTTCATCAAGGTTTTTCATGTACATGTTTCCTTTTCTTCTAAAGTGGTTGAAGTGGATGCTTTTGAATTTTTTGTTGACACTACAACTTTTTGTTTTCCCTTTGTGGACTATTTTGTTATGATCTTGTATTCACCCATGGATGTAGGTATAAAATCAAAGGAACTCGAAGCATCTTCCAATAATTTTGTGACCTCTTCAATAATATTTTCTTTTTCTTTCTCGACATGTAGACAACTTTGGGGTTCAGGATCGGTCTTGATTGTGTACACCTTGTTATCTAAGTGAGCAATGTCATTGTAACTTGGTTACTGTGAAACATTATCATCATTGAGTTTCTTTTTAGGCGGTTCTAAGATAAGCTAGGGTTTCTTTTGAAATTGTGTTTGTTGTGAGGATGGATGAATGATAAGTTGAGGCTTAGGTAGTTTGATAATTAGAGGACTCAAAGGAGCTCTAATGTTCATAACCTCAACACACTTTTCCTTATTTTCATGATGTCTTAGCAAAGAGGAGTCTAATGTCACTTCATCATCTTTTTCTAAGGAGGTCACATCACTATTGCTTGAAAGACATGTGTCAATGTTCTCATTTGCTTGTATCATGATATCTTCCCTAGTAGGAGAATTTTTAGGAGAGCCACAAACTAGATGTTCATGATATTGATTGTTTGGTTCTTCTAAAATGTCTTCATCACAAGTAAGGGAGTGATCAATGCCTGGATTTTCTTGCTTATCAATGATGAAATTCTCTCGTTTGAATTTTTTTTCCTACCTGAGAAGAGAGGAAAATAGGACTCTCACAACTCTCATCAATTAGATCTTCTAACACAAAAGCATATTTGTCATAAATAGGAGAGATATTAGGAGAAAGCCAAATTGATTATTATGATTGCTCGTGATTTCATCCTTTTTTTCTAAGGTCTCATTCTCTTGTGCCACAACTTCTACCCTAGTGGGAGATATTTTAAGATGTTTGTCACATTCCATGGTTATATTTTGTAAAGTAGCTTCATCACAAATAGGAAAGGAATCAAGAAAAGGACAACTATGAGTTTCATGCTTACTAATGATTGGAATTTTTGTTCAAATAGATCTTCCTAAATGGTAGGGGCACTAGGAAAGGGAGAGAAAATATTCTCATGACTGTCAATAAGTGTATCTTCTACCACTAAACTATCTTC
Organism: Sequoia sempervirens; assembly: GCA_007258455.2. Lineage (NCBI taxonomy): Eukaryota > Viridiplantae > Streptophyta > Pinopsida > Cupressales > Cupressaceae > Sequoia > Sequoia sempervirens. The sequence continues at coordinate 595,399,553 of VDFB02271358.1, forward strand.
TTTGCATCTAAAAGATATATTATGAGAAGAAAATTTTGATTGTCATGGTTATCTACAACTATATCTCCATATCCTATAATGTCCTCCCAAGTTGGAGAGGTAGGATTTTCATAGCTCTTAATTTTTGTATCTCTTAACACCAACATGTCCTCCTCATAAATGTGATTTTCATGATTTTCTATGATTACATCTTGTTTCACTAAAGCGTTCTCACAAGCAGGGGAGGTGTTAGGAGAGGAATGTAGACTAAGTAGTGGCAATAATCTCATCATCTTGTGTCATAATATCTTTCCATGGGGAGGAGGAGAATGAAAAACAAGACTGATAGAACTTGGGTTGATTGAGAAAATACTATCTCACTGCTTTGAGTTCTCGATTTGAGAACTCCTAAGGTGTTAAGTCTTTCACCCTACAACCTATAGGTCCTCTACCTTTGAGGCACCCCCGGTTCACTTTATCAACCCTACTATCATTGCAATCTGCTGCTACAAAACATTATTTGGTACTCTTTCTTCCACTTGCACTATCTAGCCTTTTATTCCTCAAAAGACCAGTCACTCCTCCATTCTGTCAACGTTGTTACAGGGGTGTGTGGCACTTTTCAAAGTCTCCAAAGTCATCTTGAATTGATCCTCTTGTACCCATGTAGCCTCTGAGTCAGGTTTGCTCTTCCACTTGATAAGGTGCTCCATGTATACCTTATTCCTTGTTGCTTTCTTCACCCTGGACTCCAAGACCTTCTCTGCCTGAGCTTTCTCTTGACTTGAAAGGGGTATATTACTGATATCCTGAAAGATTTCCTGACTGTTCTGAAATTCATCATTGACTGTACCCTTGTACCTGATCAAATCAGCAACGTTGAAGACTGGAGATATACCCAAATCTGATGGAAGTTCCACCTTGTATGCATTCTTTCCATACTTAGCTATCACCTTGCATGGTCCTACCCATTTCATTTGCAACTTGGTGGACATCCCCTTCTGCAATCTAGATTTGTTGAGCTGAACCATCACATAATCACCCACCTGGAATTGCACATCTCTCCTTGACTCATCAACTTTATCCTTCAACTTTTGTGTTCCTGTTGTGATTGTTTTCTTAACTTGCTCATGAATCTCCTTCATGGTTTGAGTGAAGTCTTCTGCATGTCCACTCCTATTCTCCATTGTTCCAAGGTCTCTAAGCTCACAAATTCCTCGTGGATGCATCCCATACACAACTTCAAATGGGCTTTTTCCTGTAGTTCTATTCACACTATCATTGTATGCATATTCAGCTTGGGAAATCACCATATCCCAGGTCTGTCCATATTCCTTTGTCAAACACCTCAATAGGTTACCTAACACTCTGTTAACCACCTCGGTTTGACCATCGATCTGAGGATGGTAAGCTGATCCAAACAATAAATTAGTTCCCAATCTGCTCCATAGTGTTTTCCAGAAATGACTCATGAATTTTACATCCCTATCTGAGACAATGCTCAATGGCAATCCATGGATTCTCACAACTTCCCTGAAAAAGAGATGGGCAATATAGCTTGCATCATGTGTAGTTTTGCAAGGAATAAAGTGACTCATCTTGCTAAATCTGTCCACAACTACAAAAACACTGTCAAAACCAGATTTAGTCTTGGGAAGACCCACCACAAAATCCATACTCACACACTCCCATGGTCTGTTCGGAATAGGCAAAGGCTGATATAACCCAGCATTGCTAGCTCCCCCTTTGGCTCTCATGCAAATGACACACTGTTCAACATACTTTCTGACATCTCGTGCTAACTTAGGCCAATAGTAAAACCTTTGTACCAGCTCTAAAGTTTTGTTAATACCAAAATGCCCACTAAGACTGCCATTGTGTTTTTCTTGGATCAGATTTTCTCTCATTGATCCTCTTGGGACACACAACAGATTTCCCTTGAATAACAACCCATTTTGCAATGTATACTCAGCATATTGACTGTGAAAATGATTTTCAAAGTTTGAACATACCTTGTAGGCTTCGAAAAATTCTTCGTCATCACCATAGAGATCCTTAAAACTTTCCAATCCTATGCTTTTCAGTTGTATCTCTTGGACTGTCAACATCCTCCTGCTTAATGCATCTGCCACTTTGTTTTGCTATCCCTTCTTATGCTTAATGGTAAATGTGAAAGCTTGAATGTACTCCATCCATTTCAAGTGCCTATTGCTTAACTTCTCCTGGGTATTGATATAACTAAGTGCTTGGTTATCCGTGAAGACCACAAACTCTTTGGGAAGCAAATAATGTCTCCATTTCCTAAGGGACTGCACTAAAGCATAAAGTTCCAGGTCATAGGTGGAGTATTTTTGCTTAGCTTCATTAATTTTTTCACTAAAGAAGGCTACAGGCCTACCTTCTTGGCTAAGGACTCCTCCTACTACTACTCCACTTGCATCACACTCAACTGTAAACAATTTATCAAAACTAGGCAATAACAAGATAGGTTGTGTTGCCACTTCTTTTTTCAACTTTTCAAACCCTTTATCAGCCTCTAAAGTCCACTTAAACTTTGTTTTCTGACCACCCTTGATTGTATCTAACACTGGTGCACATATACCACTAAAATTCCTTATAAACTTCCTATAGAACTAAGCCAAACCATGGAAACTCCTTACCTCAGTTGCTGTGGTTGGTGTAGGCCAGTTTAGGATAGCTTCCACCTTAATTGGATCCATCTTTAGCATTCCTTGAGATACCACAAAGCCTAGATACACAAGCTCTTGTTTGAAGAACTCACACTTCTCAAGGTTGATTGCCAACTGTTCTTCTTGCAACCTTTTAAGTACCATCTCTACATGCTTCAAATGCTCTTCTGTTGTCTTAATAAAAATTAGTACGTCATCCAAGTAAACTACCACAAAAATCCCTGTGAAATCTTTAAGCACCTCATTCATTAGTCTCATGAACGTGCTAGGGGAATTCGAGAGGCCAAATGGCATCACTTTCCACTCATACAAACCATCATTTGTCTTAAAAGCTATCTTCCATTCATCACCTTCCTTAATTCTGATTTGGTGATACCCGCTCTTAAGATCTAGCTTAGTGTAGAATTTTGCACCTCCAAGGCAATCCAATAAATCTTCAATCCTAGGTATTGGAAATCTATAATTGTGATTCTATTAATTGCTCTAGAATCAGTACAAAGTCTCCATTTACCTCCTTTTTTTGTTGCCAAAACAACTGGGACTGCACGTGGACTAATACTCTTTTGAATCAGACCTTGACTCAGCAACTCTTCCACTTGTCTTGCCACCTCTTTGTTCTGCTCAGGGGTCAGTTTGTAAGCTGCTTTGTTAGGCAATGAGGCTCCAGGTATGAATTCAATTTGATGACTTATTGCTCTCTTGGGTGGTAGAGTTGATGGTGTTCCATCACTCACTATGCTCTTGTATTTGTCAAGCAAGTTTTGGACTGCTGCTGGTAACACTGTCCTTTCATCCTTTTCCTCTTCTTTGGGCTGCATCATAATCACATACCCTTCATTCCCTTGGTGTAGGTCCTTGATGAACTCTTTACCACTGCTCAACATAATGTTTGGAACCTTGGATTTCCCTTCATCTTCCTCAACCAATGATTGTAGCTTGAAAGTTTTTCCATCCTTCGTGAACTCAATGGTATTTTCCTTTCCATGATAAACAACACCTCTATCATATTGCCATGGCCTACCAAGAAGAAGATGGGATGCATCTATAGGTAGTATATCACAAATCAGCTTGTCTTTGTAGCCTCCAATCGAAAATTCCACTGTAACCTGCTCATTCACTAAGACACTTTTCCCTTTGTTCAACCATGTGACTTTGTAGGGATTGGCATGAGGTACCTTCTTCAATTTTAACTTATTTATTGCCTCCTCAGATATTATATTGTCCGTAGAACCAGAATCTACAATAACCTTGCATACCTTTCCCAATATCTTGCACCTTGCTCTAAACAAAGCTCTCCTTTGCTTGGGTTCTTCCTTGATCGGTTGTCTGATCAGCACTCTATTAAACATCAGACTTTCACCTACTTTTGATTCAATATGACTAATCTCAAGTGTTTTTACACTCACGGTGTCCTCTTGTGCATAAGCTACTCTTTTCTCGTTGCTAGATAAAGCTTTCTCTGGGCACCTATAAGCTGGATGAGTTGATTGCAGTTGTAACACTTCATGGTGGCAAATTAGGAGTTACTTCTGCCTGCTCCTCTTCCTCTATTTGAACCTCCTTGAGGTCCTCTTCCTCTATTAAATCCTCCTCTTGATGAGGTTTCACCTCCATGCTTGATAAGCTTTGATTCACCTTGGTTTCTTTGGTCACCACCTCTTCCTTGGTAACCTCCACGCTGTCCTTTTTTATCTCTGCCTCTTCCTCTGCCCTTAGAGGACTAATCATGCTTCCTTTTATTCCTCTCTTCAATCTTGATAGCTAGTTGATAACATTGGTGGACTGTCTTGGGGCTGAGCAAAGCCATCTCTTCCTGTATATTCCACTTCAATCCATTTAGGTATCTAGCCACTTTTAGGCTCTCATCTTCTGCCACATTTGATCTCAAACAAAGCTTCTGAAACTCTTCCGTGTAGGTGTTTACATCTAGGTCTTTTTGTCTTAAACTCTGCCTCTTCTTGTGGAGTTGAATTTCATAATCCTCTGGCATATAGGCTTCTTTCATTTTAGCAACCATTCCTTTCCAGGTTGATATAGGATGCTTACCTTGTTTCTCCCTTTCAGTCTGGACAAACTTCCACCAAGTTAACACTGATCCTCTCAACCTTGACTTTGCAACCTTCACCTTCTGTGCTTCTGTAACTCCATCACATTCGAAGTGGTTCTCCATTCCTTCTATCCAGTCCATGACTAAGTCAGGTTCCATCTTTCCACTAAATAGTGGCACTCCTTCAAGTGATTTTCCACTCAAAGCTTTTAATGCCTTCAAGAAAGGCCCCTCCTTCAAGACGGGGTCAGGTTCAGGGGTCTTATCTTCCTCTGCAACCTCTTCTTCTTTCAGAATTCTTCCTTCAAACTATGCACTCCTCACTACTGCCTCAAGTTGAGCTATTCTTTCCCTCAACTGCTTATTGTCTTCTTCCTGCTCTTCAACCATCTTTTCCAGTTCTGCATTGGTCATCATGGTGGAAGTATCACTTTATTCTATGTCTAACATGCAAGATTCCTTTCCCAAATCTTTAGCTGCGCTCTGATACCAATCTGATATAACTTGGGTTGATTGAGAAAATACTATCTCACTGCTTTGAGTTCTTGATCTGAGAACTCCTAAGGTGTTAAGTCTTTCACCCTACAACCTATAGGTCCTCTACCTTTGAGGCACCCCCGATTCACTTTATCAACGCTGCTATCATTGCAATCTGCTGCTACAAAACATTATTTGGTACTCTTTCTTCCACTTGCACTATCTAGCCTTTTATTCCTCAAAAGACCAGTCACTCCTCCATTCTGCCAACGTTGTTACAGGGGTGTGTGGAACTTTCCAAAGTCTCCAAAGTCATCTTTTCCAATGCTTAAACAATCACCAAGCTTCCGTTCTCCATTGGTTTCCTGAAAAACAGAGTTCTTGGTTCTTGGGCAGGCTACAAGCCTCAAACCCTTTTAGCCCTCTCAACTCAAAGGACAAGGCTAGAACTCTTATATTCCCTCTAATTGTGCCAATCTTTTTATTGTTTCTCTGGTTCTTTTCCCAAGCTCTGACAGCTTCTTTGGAGATGGATGCCTTTCTCTGCCCGTACAGGGGAAAAATCCAACCTAGGGTAACCTAGGGTTTCTTAAGGCTCTTCATTGGCCTATTCTACCTTTTCTGACCACAAAAGCATTAAAGAAACTTTTGGTTACTGTTCCACACCTCCTTAGCACTGTCTACAATCATAATACAAATCAGATTTTAAAAATACCACCCTTGCCATGTTGGGATTTTGCTCTCTTGACTGTATTTTCTAGCCGGGTTCCCAACTCGCCTAGAAACAGTCCTCCAACTTGCAAAAGGAAACTCTAATGACTACTTTATGTACACTATTTACATGTTTGGAGCCTAGCATTGCTTCCCCTGCGTCCATACTGCCTGGTGCGAGCAGAAACAACACTAACACTCCATGTTTCTGGTTTATTTCACCAGTCAAAAATAGAAATAAAGAAAAACAGATTTAATAAAATACAAAAAGCGATGGAAAAACTGTTTAAAGATCCAAAAACATAACTTTACAAAGATGATTTACATGCCATAGAAACTAAGAAAAGACTTATTCCATTTCAAATATTACTGCCACGCCAACAAAAACAGAAAAACTAGATCTGTTCACCAAAAAAAGTTTGTTCCTCTTTATTTTTCACAACTGCCATCATCAAAATACCACACATCTGCTCAAAATGTCGGGCTTCTTCTCCCCAAACCGAAAAAAAACAGTTAGGTTTAAAACTCGAGCTCAAAAGTGGCCAAAAATCACGCGTTTGAAAACACACTGTGTTTTCGAATTTCGGCCAAAACTTCAGGAAATGCCTACAAACTGATTCCTAATTTATTCAAAAGTAAACCTAAGCTTCAAGAAGGTCCCCTTACACCTTATCAATGGTGTATGAGACCATTACAAAACAAAACAAAAATATTAAGAGCAAAACATTAAAAATACGCTTGTATTCAAGTAGGTGCTCCTGCACCAAAGACTTTCATGATTCTCAACAATTGCATCTTATTTCACCAAGATACCTTTGTCACTAATAGGAGATGTATCAAGAGAAGAACAACTATGATATTTATGTTTATCTATGTGTGTATCCTCTTCCATCACATCATGCCCACAAATAGGAGAGATAGGGAGGGTTGTAAATTTAAGGAAAGTTTCAATATTTTCACCCTCTTGCACTAAGAGACTCTCATAACTAGGAAATGTATTGAACATGAGTGACTAACATGTTTACTAACTAAATTTTTCTTCAAAGCTAACTTGGAAAATATGGATACTAACATTTGTGACATGCAATGCAATGACCTAGAATGAAATGCAATTTTTAGATTCTAAACAATGCAATTGACTGATTGCACAATGCAATAAGCTGAAAATGGAATGTTTGAATGCAATTTTGAATTTTTCACAATGCACTAAAATGAAGTAATTTAAGCTAAATGCAATGAAATTGATGAAACAAGAAATAAAGAAACTGAAATTGAAAGATAATAGCACTAAATAGTAGCTAAAAACTGAGACTTTAATGTCCTACAAATGAAAATCTGTAGCTAACAATGACTCATTCACCAGTAAGGGTGAATGGGTCTTGGTTAGGTGTTTTTGGGATTTTTTGTGGAATTCAGTCAATTTTGATGTCTTTTTAAATTGCCAGAAGGTTCAAATAAGATATGATTAGGGAATCATTCACTAGTAAAGTCGAATGGGTCCTGGTTAGGTATTTTTAAACTATTTTTTAATGATTTGCAAGTTCTCAGTTATGTCTTTCAATTCCAGGCTTGAGATAGTGAAATGCAGCTTTAGAATTTTTAGAAATTCAATGTAAAAATACAATGAAAAGATGAAATGTGAGGCCTAATTTGAAATGCAATTTTTTTTTATTTTCAAATGCAATTGTATGAGGTCTAAATGAGATGAAAAATGACTTTTTTTTTTTAATTTTCAAATTTAAGAAGTGCAAAACAATGCAAATCTAAACCCTATATGATATGCAAGATTTCAATGCAAAAGAAGTAACCCTAAGTGAGATCTTAATTCAATGAAAATCTAAATATAATGAATGCAATGAAAGTCTCCAAAAATTAGAAGATTGCAATGTTGAATGAGTCAAGTTCACCAAATAATGTATAGGGTGAAAATAGGATCCACCCTAATGCGTGAGCAAAAGAGATGGGTCACTTATTTTTCAAGGCCCTAGACACCTCAAATTATGCAAAATATGATGCTAATAACAACTAGAAATACAATCTAACTGTTATAACAACTATGAGGGAAGTTTTTAAATCATAAAAGGATGTCTACCTGGCTAGAAATTTGTTGTTTTTGAGATATGGAGGACTTGCTTGCCTTTAGAGGAAAATGTGTCCTTTTAGGGTTTCAAAAAGAATTTCAAGATCTTGTACCTTGATGTTTGCACTCTTGAAATCTTGGTTATCAAGTTGTGGAAGCCTGTAGTTAATTATGTAGAGTTCTTTATGTGAGCTTTCACTTTGAATGACAACTTTAGCAACTTTGACACTTTGCTCCAAATCTTGCTCAACTTGATCTTCAAACTGTAAATCTGTAATAACACACTCAAGGGAAAGAAAAACTTGCTATTTTTTTAGTGAATGGGGGTTTGACTCAGTCAAACCCCTTGTAGGTAATTAAGCCAAATGATGAAGTAAATGAAATGAAGCATGAAAGTGCAATAATGTGAATGATATCACCTTGGATGATGTCTTGTGAATCAAATCTACAAACAATCATGGAGTGGCCATGAAGAATATAGATCTTGGATGTAAGATGATGCCTATAAATTGACCCTTAATGCAACATTCACTTCTTAGCACACATGAATGCATTAAACCCTTGACATGATGACAAGACCTTGAATTGCTGCAATAAACCTTTGAAATCTGCCTTGAAATGCCTTATGAATGCTCTTGAAATGCTCTATAATTTTCTTTTGAAGTACTAGGATTCTCTCTTGAAAATATTAGGTGAAACTATGTGAATAAACCACTTATTTATACTAAATTAGGAGATTAACCAAAAAATTCAAAGAACTAAGGCCGACACTAGATATGGAAAGAAAGATAATTAAATTCTCACTAGAATTAAATTTGAAAATTAAGGAATGAGTATTGGCTAAGTTTCCAGGACCAAGCATCGGGGAGTTGAAAGAGGGCCAAAAACCCATTCCAAATCAACTGAGAAAGGGGAGTCCTATTAAGGGAGGACCCATTTTCCATCAAGGGTGAATGGGTCTTGGCTCAACTTACCAGGACCAAATTTTACCCAATGAAATAATTTGATATTTAATTTATAATTTTCGAGAGAGATCATTAAGAGGTGTCAAAATTAAGGCCTAAAAAAGGGGTTAATAACTCCACTTAACCACAATGAATTAAGGCTACTTAGATAAATTTTAAATTTCTTTAAAACACTTTACAACACTTAAACAAGGTACAAATTATTCTTATTTTATTTAGGAAGGGGTCCATAAAGTTTAATTAAGCAAATAAGTCCTAGAAAAGTGTGAAAGTGTGTTACAACACTTCACAACACCCTTGCAAAGGACCAATTAAAACACGTTCTAGTCAAATAAAGGTCCTAAAATTATGTGAATGTGTACAAGACATTACAACACCACTCCAAGACACCATTAGTTCAATTTTAATGTCAATTATTAGATCAAGCAAGAAAAAGGCTACTTTTTTCATTACTACACTATGATAGAAAATAGTTGAATTAATTTATGTCTTTAATTTTAATATTCATAATGTCATATAATTGACTTATTTTGGTGTTATTTAAGTATGACACATTACATTCAATGTTCTAAAATGTAATTTATAACCTTTGTCCACATGCTAATTTTGTTTTTACATTTTTTCATTAACATAATTTGGTGTTATTGAAAATCCTAGACTATATATATGTGTTCATATCCATAATTAAAACCTTATCCAAAGTTAACATTGCATTGAGAAACTCCCTATTTATACCTAGGTTCATCTTAAGGCACCATGTTCATAGCCAATCAACATGCTTTTCCCATGTATTTTTAAGATATTGATCTACAAAGTTATTCTTCTGCCTTACTTGAGGGTTAGATACATTATCAAAATCCTAAGAAAGTTTCATTCTATATCATAGGTCTTTATAAAAGGTGTGTAGAACTTGATAGAAAACCTATTTATATGCAATCAACATATATATAAAACAATTTTTACAATAACTATATTGTGTCTTCTATTATTTTATAATCAATTCATCGTATATATATAAAATAAAAAAATGATTATAATTTTTTATTTTAATTTTAATTTTTTATTAAAATTAAAATAATTTTATTTACAATTTATTTCTATTTATCATTTTAAATACTTAACTACTATGTTTATATTGTTTAAAAAATACATATATTTCTCCCCTATTGCCTAAAATACTTCCTACTTCTCACCCATGCTTCACTACGTACTACATTGAACTTTGTTATTTTCTTATTCATACTTACCTTCTCCATATACCTTCGGCCATTCATTTTTTTCCAACGAAGTGTTATTTTTAAGAAAGTCATGTCCTTTCATTTTTTTTACCAAGCTTTATTGATCGTTTCCTATCTTCAAAGGATGCATCATTTAATCGTGACTTCCTTAGAAATTGAGGTGTGAAGGTCAAAATCTTGTTTGATGAAATTGGTCGCTATAAAATGGTTACGATGGTGTAGCCATGATTTTGGCTTGAAGCCGCCAACCCCAGCAAGTTGAAATGAAAACATGAGGTGGAAATGAAGTCCACAACGACATCAGATCTTTAAAGCGGGTCCTGCATTTCTACAATTATGTCATGTTTAAAAAAAGATAAGTAATAATATGCCATGAATCTGCTCTACAGCTTCAGCAATATGTATCATGAATGAAACAACCTTCAATTATGGGATGAGATGAAGAACGACTTTCATGTTTGAATTGGTATTGAAGATGGAGACACAAGACTCGAGTGTAAAATGTAGGTCCCTATTGTACACCACAGACCTGAATCTATAGATCGCCATGAACAGTGGCATGTTGTGTTTGATAGACACCCGAAATTCGCATATCTCTATATTTGAAGAACAGGAAGTGATTCCGTTCCATTTCCTTAACATATTGATGCCACTTTCTACAATTGAGGGAATCATACCCTGCAAAGTATTGTAGAATTCAGACATTTAATGTGTAACTTTATCTTACAGATTTAGGGGATAAAGGAAATGGGAATTTGTGTTGTAATATGTCTGAAATGTTAGTTGGCCTGTGAGAAATAGTCCAACGTGCATAGGATTTATGTGACCACTAGTATATTACAGTTCCAGGTTGTTACAGATCTTTTGTTATTCAAGTTGTTTGTTAATAAGAAAAGACACCAGTTAGCCTCATTCTCTCTACATGTTCAAATGATTACTTTCAAGAGTTCACTGTGAAAAACAGGATTGAGAATTCTTCGATGTTGTGCCCATTTTCTTCGATGTCGTACCCAATTCCCCCATTTAACCTTCCAAGGCCTGGTTTTGCAAATGCTTAGTTTTAAATTTGTCACAATATCCAAACTTGTCACGTAATATATCCTTTGCAAGCTCTGGGTGAGTAACATAAAGCCTGGGTTTAGTCCCATAGACGATGATTGGTGGAGAATAATTCTAGTAAATACAATGATTAAGACCCAGAGTGAAATAGCTTTCCCTGACATCACCAAATATTTTTTTATTCAGGATATAATCAACCAATATAATCTTCATGTAATTGCAAAGCACTGGAGTTTCCTATTTGGCTGGGCAAATGAGTGTGCGTGTAGATGAATACCTGAAATGAAGTAGGAATATTCTCTTTTACAGACTGATTTCCACACTTTAGGTCAAGATTTTCAATAATTCTCTTGTTCTTTTTATGTTATGTTGATGGTTTCTTTGTGAATACAGATGATGCTAATTGTGGCATCAGAAAAATTCACTGTCAGCAATTCACTATCAACAATTCATCATCAATAATTCATCACCGTGACATATTCATCACGTATACAATTCACTACCAACAATTCATTGCCGTGGTATATTCACCACGTATATCTTTTTTATGTGTTCAACAAAATTTATGTACTTTTTCTTTTTTGGGTGCTCTTGGCTACTTAAATATTGAAAAATGTATATGTGGTGAATATACCATAATGATAAATAGCTAGTAGTGAATTGTATATGCAATGTATATGTCACGACAGTGAATTGCTGACAGTTAATTGTTAAAAGTGAATTGCTAATGGTGAATTGTTAAAAGTGAATTTTCCTAGAACCACTAATTGTCTGATTGGAATGTTTGAAAACTTAGCTTTCACATTAGAATTTGCGTTATTGTCTTTTTATGACCCCTTTGTTGTGCAGCCTGTTATCAGATAAACTAACAGAATGTTTACTGTCGTCAATCAAGAAAAACATCTAGGTAAAATCTAATGACCCAGTAACTACGGTCATGTACTCCTGGTGAATTTTAAATTCATTGTATGCTTGTTAACGGTGGTGATAGTATCGATAAGGCTGGGCTTAAGTGTCACACACTAAGCTCTGACTTTTTCCGTGAGTCAAGAAAAACAAAATTCCGTTTCTGTTTTCCGTTTCAGCATGTCACTGTCTAGGCTGGGCACTGTCACATCACGTCTGCGTTTGTACCATTCACTGCTCCCGTGCCTTCATCGAACATTGTACCTTTCACTGCTCGCTGCTCGGATATTTTATGAAGGCAGCTCCAAATTAGGGGAGAGGGCCTAGTAGTCGTGCACCCTAACTTCGCGCTTCTAATTATCCTACTTCGAAATTTCAAATCACTCCCAATTTTTTACAGCAGCTTACTTGGCAAGTTCTCTGCTTATAACTAAGGTTTCAAGGCCACATCATCAAATATGATGCCACATCAGCATGCGTTTTTGTCAAGGTGTCCAAAAAGGCCCCAAAAAATAGTGAGACCAATTCTCGTGCATTACATCATGAGTAGTTGAGCGCTGATGTGGTATCACATGATTGGTTGCTTTTTAGAACAAAAGCATACATTTTGTTTAATTATGAGTAGTCAAATCACAACTATTGGACATTATATAAACGACTATTGGGTATTATATTTACGATTGGGTGTGCGACTATTGGACCCCGCACGACTATTGGGCCCTCTCCCCTACCTAGGGGGAAAGTTTGGGGGAAAGTTTGAAGATTTGTTCACCTAAAATGCAAAGTACTTTGAAATTTAAAATTTATTTTTTTTTTTTTGGCGGGTAAGCACGAATTGCCTATAATTCATTTTAGATTTATAATAAAGTTATTTATTTATTTTTAATTTCTATAAAAATATTTAAGATGATTAAATAATGTAATAAATTAATAAAATAAATTTAAGTAAATCTATTGCATTAAAACAATAGATATATATTTGAAATGTTTTTATATAAAATTTGTTCATAAAGATTAATAATAAATCAATTATTATATATTACTTATTTATATATTATATTATGTTTTAGATTTAGATTAAAAGCTTAGATTTAGATTATAAATGTAAAAATGTTGGTGGTATATTATAAGATCTAAAATTAAACCTTAATATGATTCCTAAAGGTGGGTGAAAAAATTATAAAATAAAGTTTAAAATCATTGTAAAAGAGATAGTAACAATATAATAGCTATGAAACAAAATAATTTTTAAATAGTTTTTCTTTTATTAAAAGTAAGATGTATATGCCATAAATATGTCGATATGGAAAACCCTAATATAGATAAGAAATCTTAAAACTAAATTAGATTGTATGAGGTTAGAGAGGTTCACCAAATATAAGCTAATTAAATAAATGTAATTAATTAAATACAAATCAACAAATATTATGTAATGATAGTTGAGACTAATAAATCATTCTTTTGATGATATATTATATTATATTATTTATATAATAAATCATTATTTTGATGATATATTATATTATATTATTTATATAATAAATCATTCTTTTGATGATATATTATATTATATTATTTATATAATAAATCATTATTTTGATGATATATTATATTATATTATATTATTTAAATATATTGATAATGTGGTAGAAATTTATTTGCATGCAAAATAAATTGGCATGGTGGTTTGATAGACTTTACTTTTGTCTTTCATCCTTTTGATTAGACTAAGATATATGTATCATACCTAAGATGTTTTAATATATCACTAAGAGTAAGAAAACAAAAAATCACACAATAGCCCATAAACTGGTCGCCATGGACCATAAATGGTTTGCACCATTTTTTATGTGATGCATCATACAATATGTTTGTTAGATTAAAAGTGGAGAGTATTATGCTGAATGAAATCGTGCTACATGGGTTTATGTTCTTTTCCTTGAAGATCAAGCTTACAAATGCTATGCAAGGCTTTCATTCTACCTTTGGCATCATACACCATGTTGATTTTAAAATATAAAAATAAATCATTCATTCGAGTGGCCTTATGAAATGGGATGAAAAACATGTCCAACATTAATAAGAAAAGGAACATCTAATACATATATAGTTTATGATTTGTTCTAAAAGATAGTTATACTTATATTTTATTCTTATAAAGGAAATTTCTTAGCATATAATTATCTTTTATTTTTATAATTAGCACTTGCGTCAAAAGGAGGTGCAAGGGTTACATCGATTATTATTTTTATATAAGTTAATATGTTAAGGGATATAATTTGATATGTGCATAAAAATATATTAATTCAATTTATAATTTTTTATCATTGATCATCTTGATTGCATTATCAATCAAAGAATATATTTTCACGAGGGGTAAATTATTTCCATAAAGATTACATCATATGTGGCAACTATTATGTTATCAATATAAGCGATAATATTGTATTTTATGAAACTTGTAGGCATTGAAAATGAAGGTGAGATTTTCCCAAGGAATACCATCGGAAAGAGTGTACACAAGTACACCTCTTATCCCAACGCTCACACATGTGTGAGCATCTTGTGGAGACCACTCTTTTAGGGTTTGTTGGGAAAGAGAAGAGAGGGTGATTAGGATCCATGTGTCACCTCTCTATGGAAGAGGAATGGTGACATGGAATTCACTACATATACTCTCTTTGAATCTTTATGAAGGGACTCTCATTCAGTTTTGGGTGATGAGCATCTTGTTTGAGCTTTGGGCTTGAGATTTGAGAAATAGCCTTAGGGAGATATGAAGAAGCTTCGTCAATCCATTCTCTTCAATGGATAGCTTAGTACGTAGGATCGTGACTGTTTAAAATTATATGCATTGTTGTTTATTTGGTTTTAGATGTTGCATTGAGTCTATTTTGTATTTGGATTTTCCTTGTGTGTTTGATTTTTACTTGTGATATGCAGGCTAGGTGTGGTGTTTGTGTGGGGATGGAAGAAGAGAAGAAACACTTATGGAAGAAGGTTTATTTCCTTGAGAAAGGAATGCATTGTGTAGTTACTGAAGAAACACTTATGGAAGAAGGTTTATTTCCTTGAGAAAGGAATGCATTGTGTAGTTACTTAAGTGATTTTATATTCCATCTTGGCATGAGACTAAGATCCATCCCCTATTGTTGAGTCTTGGTTAAGATTTAAATTCATATAGCCTTGGATAGAGGGTCTTTTGTCTAAATCTTGAATTTAAGGAATATGGTGTTGTATCTTTGAATGTTGTGTAACCCAATTTTCTAGAGGGCCTCCTAGCTCAGGGTGGCTTATGAGTAAGCCTACAATTGGGAGGTGAGCACTCCATTGGACTCTTTACCTAGATATTTTCATGCAAGTTTGCAGGCTCACGATGGAGTTAATGAATCTTTAGGCTTGCTAGTTTAGAGGTCTATATTTTGTAAAGTGGATGTTAAGGGTTAGATTTAATACCCTCTTTCCTTAATCAAGAGAGCAGATTTTTTATTTCAAGTTGCAAATAATAATGAAATATGTCTACAATTATTAATATTTACATAAACCACTTAATGTATATTGTATAGGAAATAAAATGTGAAATAACCTATCAAATTTTTTTAATGCATTATGAATTAATAAATGAATGTTGTTTGAAAATTAATTCTAGTTGCCTCTCATTATTAGAAAAGACATATGAATTTACAATGTAATCGACTCTTTAGAATTAATTATTTTTATTGCATTGGAAGTTTATAAGTTGAAGGAATAAAAGTATTTAAGAAACAAAAAAGTTTATTATCTAAAAATGTATTCAAATATCTTGGAAATTGTGTTGAAATTTTCATTCAAAATAAATAGAAATTATCTTTCTCTATGCTAGTTGAGGGAAAAAATGAGCTATCTATTTATCTTTGTTTATAAAGGACATAGGCAAGGTAGGACATAAAATTGTATTCATGCATTATTTGTAAATAGGTATGAGATTTTTATATATCACATTTTATTTCAAAATAATAATAAAGTGAGGTTATGCACATTTTGGACTAACTATTTTTTTAAGAGGAAAAAAGGGGTAATAATAAATTTAAAAAGCAAAGTAATAATAGCATTTTTTTTTTATTAAGGCCATGGCCAATAGATAGTGTTGAAGCCCTGCTCCTTGGCCAAACCTCTCTTGTGTAGGATGGTTCTCATAGAACCAAGACATCATGTTGCAGTGGACTCCATGGAGAGTGCACAACCCCATTATCTTGGGTTGTCATTGAACTGTTCCCATGGATTCAACAAAATTATGGTCTAAATAAATGTTTCTACAAAAAAAATATTTAAGAGAAGATAAAACCTACATATAATAAATCTATTGGTGGCATAATTTAATTTGGTTCTCATTTGTAAATCCTAAACTTTTATGGTATGTTATTAGTTGTGGTTTATTACTACAAGTAAATGTGACCTACTTATTAATATGTATGGATATGTATATTTGAGGTATAACCCTCTATAGACTCCCCTATTCAACCAAATCATAAATCACATTGTTAAAGATTTGTTTATTATTATTAAATTTGAATGTCAATACAAATCCATATACAAATATCAACTAAAAATTGTATGATTTTCACTAACATGTGCATAATATGCATATGTGATTACAGATCTGGAACTCTCTCACCATGCCTAAAATAATCAAGATTATGTTTGGCTCAAAGGAAACCTAATATTTCTCCCAAATATGTAATACTTTTACCAAATGTCATCATTAATATAAATTAAATATTGAAACTGCTCATATCTACTTTTTTCTATTGTAATAGAAATCATAGTGGTCATTCACCTGAACATGAATGTTTAAACACATCATGCAAAATGTTGAATATTTTCCTTCTCCATACACTACTTAGATATTAGAAGGCACAAGTGAACAAAGGTATGAATGGAGAAAATAAATTGAAATATTGGAAAAAGGGAGATCCTTAAGAAATAAGGAGTTATTTTCTTTATTTTTACCTTTCCCTAAGGCATTTCATTAGGAAAGAGATCACAAGGTGTAGGGATTGACTTTCAACCTCAATAGTGAGTCAATCAAACCTAGATTTCAATCCTTAAGACAATAGAACATATCTAAAACCTAATTGAAATGATATGCAATGCTCACACTAAATGCACAATAAGACCGAGAACATGAAATGCAAATTCTCAAAAGCACAGAAACTAAAATCATAGTTTGCAAACATATCTGAAAAAAGGTAAGGACACATGTACTAGTCACCAAAAGTATGTTTTGAGCTCTATTGAAGGACAAGTTTTCCCTAGGGTGAATGGGTCCTCATAAGGGCTTCTAAAAATTATTTTGGAAAGCCTCTGAGGAAAGATCTTAGCTTTTTTTGCATAGGTTCCACTATCAAAAAGTTGGAAATAAAATCTACAATCAAGTTTCCATGGCTTGAAAACAATGATGACAACTCATGCAACAATGCAAAATTGTTCTTCAAGATCTTCAATCCTTCTTCAACCTATAATTTGCACATACAAAGAGAGGGAAAAATTATTTTTTTTGAATGGGGGTCTACCTTAGTCAAACCCTATATTTGGAAATTAAACCTTGATAGAAAGATAATGACAATGGAGAAGGAAATGATGAATGAACACTTTCTTTCTACAACTCACCTAACCTTCAATGGTTTCCCTTAGAGGAATGAAGAAAAACACATCACTCCAAGAAACTTTATCTTGCTTTGATTTATGGATTTGGACACTTGAAAATGCTTAGATTCTTTAGGATCAACAATGCATGTCAGCCTTCACAAGATGAAATGAATGAACATAAGCTTGAACATGATGATAGGATCTTGAATGCTACAACAAATGACTAATAAATTTTCTCTTGACAATAATATTTTCTCATAAGAAGTCTTCAAAAAGTGTGTTAGATTTGAATTGATAAAAAGATTATGTATTTATAGGTGTTTATCTAATTCTCAAAAATTAGATTGCATTAATTAAATGTCAGTTCCCCTTTCAGAAAATGGGATAATAAGGCTTTGGAATGCATAGTTTGGAAAATTTTAAGCTTAATTAAATTTAATTAATTAAGGGATCTAAAAAAAGTGTGAAATTGTAAAGGGTATATAATTTCCTATACTACATTTAACCTCCACTTTAGTGAGAGTATGAAGATACACTAAGAATCACACTAAAGTAGACAAATATGTGCAAGAGAGGTCCAAGTGTACAAATACTAGAACTTCATAGGATTAAAAGGATCAAGGAGGTTGATCAAGCCCCTAGGATCGAAGATCCCATGGCAAACCAACATAATTACAAAGGGACACACAAGATGTGTAAGATACTGTAGAGGAGGGGGACCGACTACTCAGGACCCTAGGTCATGGGAGGGTCTAGAACAATTAGCTACCCTGATCTACCTCACGCTAAGGATTTTCTAGGATGGGTTTGATGTTTCAGGAGGGTGAAAAGGAAGCGCAATTAATCTACCACTATCCTTTTATCGACTCGACAAGTTTAGGGAATAAGGCACCTGAGAAAATTTTTGAGTCTAGACTATAGCCTAGGAAACTCTCTACCAAAGGACTCTAATGCAAAAGATGGACAACAATGTAGCGCATTGGAATCTTGGTCGAGCATTGGCATCTGTATAGAAAGAAAGTATGAAGTATAGTATAGACTAACATAAAACTCGCTAACTACCTAATAAATATAGTTTTATGAAATGACGAAAAGTAGGAAACAACTAAACTACTAAAATAGCAAGAAGAATACTTTAACTTAAGAAATAACATTTGGAAATAGTAAAAGGTGGAGAGAATCAAACTTACGATTGATCCAGCCTCCCGCAAGCTCCACACAATCAAAAGTGCCTACACACAACAGAACAAGGGAAAATGTAAGGGCTATTTCGAGGCTTTCCATAGTCAAACCCCTATTTCAATGTTCTCACCTCCACAAATAGCCAGAATAGCACGTTATAGAAAATGTGATAAAGAAAGTACCGAAATAAAGTACTACCAAGAAATGCTAACAACAATATGTTATGTGAATCAAATAAAAATGCTAAATAAAATGGATATCACCTCCTAAACAAGATTCCCTCAAGCACATGAAGGGAGATGTGAAATTGCAAACTTGTGAGGCCAACATTTTTGCAACAACATGAGGAGAAAAACCAATAGAGTGCCAACTTGGAGCTTCAACAATGGAGAAAGTGTTATGAAATGCAGTGTGGAATGTTCAAGAAGTGAAGTATGATCAAGTGAAGTTCAAAAAGATGAATTGAATGAAGGAGAATTTTTGAAGATGAATAAAATCCCAAAAGAGTAGTTTGAGGTTGATCAAGGGTGCAAGGGAATTACTCTTCATCACCAATGGAGAAGTGTAACGTCTCTACAAGTTCTAGAGGCAATAATCCTATCAGGATAGCAAAGCATTGCACAAACGTCTGCACATCACGCTAATGTCCCCCACAAAAATTCCCCCATCGATACTATAGAAAATAGCCAAGTGGATAGAAGGTGGATGGATGAGCTGGAATAGCATCTTTGGGTTTAATTCTTCTAATGTAAGGGGTGTAAATGGGGAATTTCCAAGGGTTACAAATTCACTCCATTATATTTTTCCCCCACTCTAGCAAGCATATGTGCTACCTGATGTGAGGTAAAGTAGATCAAAAGAGTTCAAAGAAAGTATACCTAAATCGTTGAGGAAGTAGAGTACAATTTGAAACACCTAAAAGCATAAGAAGAGGAGATAGCTCCATAGGTACTCGGTCTCAAGGAGAGCTGAAAGAAATTTTTCGTAGGTCCATAGACTTACGGAAGAGTGAAAAAAAGGTTTTACAAGTGCTCAATCCTACATAATTGAACAAAAATATCCTAAAGGATGAAAGCGCTTCACAAGTCCTTGAACTTGCAAAGGAGGCACCCCAAGTGCTCAGTCCTAAAGGAAGCTGGATGTGAGAGGCTCCACAGAGTCTGATGAGGCCTTATAGGTGCGCATTCCTACAAGATCAATTGAAAACAAAATTCACAAGAAAACTTGCAAAGCAACATGTTAATCTGCAGAAAAAACATGTTAGATATCAAAAATCCACGTAGGCAGATAGACAAACAATTACGTAGATAGACAACAATTGAAGGAGAAACTTTCAAAGGGGTCCACTCAAGGGACACTCTTTTTGAAAGTGATATCATTTTTGGAAAGGGATAACAATTTTTTCCAATGATTCTAGCATCAAGGAATCCTTCTGAAAGATTCCTTTCATCAAGGAATTTGAAAGAAAGAATACTCCCTCATAAGGGTAAGTTTTTATACTTCTTCATCAAGAAAAGTACTCTCTTCTTGAAGGAAAGTTTTTAGATTCTATCTTACGAATCCATGATGAAAGAAAAAAAAAATCTAGGGATCCATGTTGAAGAATGCAATTTTTAAAAAATAAGGGATTTTTAGCGAGGGATTTTTTGGCCACGAAATGCACCTTTTGAAAATTGAAGCAGTGTGATAGCCCCCCTTAGGATGGTTTGTGATAAACTTAGATGCATTTGACATCCTAAGGAGAGAAGAGCAAGAAAAAAGTGATGTTGTGTCCCACAAAACATGACGAGATGTAACTATGTTTTAATGTTGTCATGCATGCGAGGGACAACGCATAAGCACCACAACATCACAAAGCAAGAAAAGAAGAGAGAGATGAAAATAAAGGACAAAAAATGACCTAACGAATATAAGAGACATGGGGATTTGATATTTCAAGGTCAGAGCTGCTCATAAATATAAATAGATATAATTTAGTAATATATATATGAACTATCATCAATCTCATACTATATCAGACCATATGAAGGACACATGAAAACAAAATAAAAATAAAAAATTGGATCAACATGGAAGGGAGGCCTAAATTCTCCTAACACTTTGTATCATCCCCAATTGTCAAAAATAAAGGCATAATAAAGAGAAGAATGATGTGACAAATAGAAGTTTTACGACACAAAAACACTCCTATATCCAAGCACCTACAAAGGTGACAAGGATCCTCTAGGAACACACATAACAAGCATGGGGGAACACAACACGCACACAAATATAATCTATAGGTAAAGAAGAGGTGCTCCCCTAGTCCTCATCAACCAAGAGGTCATTGTTATCCCCATCTTAATCATTATAAGGGGAAGGTGGATGAGATTGTAAGGGTAGAATAACAAGGGGAGTACTCTCTGACTCTTCTACGATAAGATCCAAGGAAGAGGGCCCCTCTAGGTCTTCTTCACTCAATTTTTGTGAGGTAAACATCAGCGATTTTACAAAAATAATTGATAGTGTTAGGACATCATCTATAGAGTTGAACATGCACTTAACTGGAGTTCCATGTGTTAACTAAGTGGGCGATGAAGAAGGTGCTCAAGATCCACTACTAGGCTTGTCAAAAGAATTGGGAGAAGTGATGAACTCGGGAGATTCTGAGGCCACCTCTGTCACTAAGACAGCACGGACTAGGGTAGGACTTACTTTTGAAGAATAAATTCCCTTCTTTTGACCCCTATTGGAAGTAGGGACATCCTCCATCTTGTGCTTCATCAGAGGATGCGAGATCCCCATAAACGAAGTAGAAGGTAAGGAGGAAGAGGAGAAGACTGCAACAAACACCACTGAGGTAGTTGGCATATCCATGGGTTTGGGAAAAGGTGGGATGTTTGGAAGGGACATCAAAAGAGGAGGCTTGACTGAAGGAGCAATGAACACAAGTTCACCCTCTTGGGGTGAGGATCATCTATGCTCGCAGGGGGAGCCAGAAGCAAGATTGAGGTGGAGGGAATTGAAGCAAGAGAGGCAAAAGAGGAGGAAACTGAAGCAGGAGTTATTGGCTCCCCTTCCTCCCTCTGAGAGGAAACCTGCTCGACAACTAAAGCCTTCCTCCAATGCTTACACTCACGTGTGTGGAGATTTCTACAGCTCCACTACAACCTAAGAATAAATGGAAGACTCTTGTTCTATCATCGAAGTATCTATCACAGTTGTTTCCAGCGAAGGGAGTGACTCCTAAACAGAAGCAAGAGGAAGCAATGCAAGAATAGAAACAATAGTAGGTGGGGAAGTAGACTCAAGCACCTCAATGACAAGCCTCTTCCCATTTTCTACCTTAAGGGCAAGAATAGTAGGAGGTCGTGGAGGCCAAGATGGAAGAGCGACTCCATGGGGACCCTTCCTCTTACCATACACAATGAGTCAAGGCATCGTGGGTAAGACAGGAAGGTCAAATATCTAATGCTTGGACTTCTGCCAAGAGGGCACCATTGGACTCCCCAACAGACACATAAGGGAAGAATTCAATGGTACCATAGCAAGGTGGGAGGTAGAGGCAAGTGGAACTGCAAAGGAAGAAGAAAATGCTTGAGCGAACTTCTTCTCTTCCCTTTTTTGAGTGTCAGAGGTAGCCTTATGTTGCGCTATCATGGAAGATTTAACTAAGGTAGAATATGGAGGAGGGTAGGTCACTTTTAGTTTTGGACCCCCATTCTTGTAATTCACATAAGTTTGATACAATAGGTATGTTTTGGGAGGGAGTGGACCAACAAGGGCAGGCCAAAAGTGATCAAGTGAGTAGACTCCATGTGCCACCATTGGTTTGTAACCGGTGTCATGGACTACATGCACAACACCCTCATGAGAGAACTTCAAGAACTTGTGGACTATTGAGGGGGTTGCGTTCATGGAAACCAACCAAGGAATGCCTAGTTTCACTCTAAACAAATTGAACCCTAGGATAATATCAAAGAGAGCATCCACAATCTTGGGCCCAACTAGGACTAAAAAGGTGATAGAACCAATGGGAGGGATGTAAATTCCATCATGTGTATGTATAGTGCTTTTCAACTCATCATATTCATCTTTATGTAAAAAATTTATCGACATGATCTCCTCTATGATAACATTGACTTGGCATGTAGGATCAACAAGAACACTAGTTACAGTGTTCCCATTGATATGTGTGAGAATGTACAAAGGATATGGTTCTCTATTAGCATTCATCAGAAAATCCTATGAGGTAAATGTTATATCAAGAGACCCACTTGCAAGCTGCATAGATGGGATGGGAAGATGCATAAAGGAAGCCATCTTTATGTACACTAGAAAGGACTTTCACGGAAGCCCCCAAGAGTTCCATAATTAGATGGTGACCTATTCAAGGCTTCACTTCACAACACTAATGGATTCTTCTAGCTACGTTGCTAGGGGTCATAGGTTGGGTTGCAAGGCTAGGTGCCCTGCAACACACACACCCACAACACTCTTAGAATATGAGAGAAGTTTCCTTCAATACCACAAAATGAAACCAAAATAGTTGACATCAAGTTCACCAAAATGTAGTGGAGGGCCGACTACTCAAGAGCCCAAATCATGGGAGGGTCTAGAACAATCAACTTCCCTAATCTACCTCACACTAAGGATTTTCTAGGATGGGTTTGATGTTTCAAGAGGGTGAAAAGGAAGGTAAATTGATCTGCCACTATCCTTTTGTCAACTCAAGAGGTTTAGGGAATCAAGTGAGCAAATTTTTAAGTCTAGACTATAACCTAGGCAGCTCTCTACTAGAGGACTCCAATTTAGAAGATGAATAACAATACGATACACTAGTGTCTCAATCAGGCGTTGGCATTCGTATGAATAGAAAGTATGAAGTACAGCCTAGACTAATAGAAAACTTGTTAACTACCTAATAAATATAGCTCGATGCAATGATGAAAAGTAGGAAATAGCTCAAAAGCCAAAATAGCAAGAATAATACTTTAACTAAATAAATAGTGTTTGGCAAGAGTAAAAGGTAGCGAGAATCAAACTTACAATTGATCCAGCCTCCCGCAAGCTCCACATGATTAAAAGTACCTACACATAGTAGAACGAAGAAAAATGTTGGGGCTTTTTTGGGGCTTGCCACAGTCAAACCCCCATTTTGATGTTCCCACCTCAATGGACAACCAGAATAGCCACGATATAGAAAATGTGATAAAGAAAGTATCAAAAGGAAGTACTACCAATAAATTCCAAAAACAATATGATATGTAAATCAAATAATGATGCAAAATAAAATGGATATTGTAGACACCGAAATCTAGTTTAGGCTTGCGACTTCATCTATCCTCTTAATAGTATTACTCGGATAACATGAAATAAGATGGATAAAGCAACTCTTGTTCGAATGCACGCACAAGGTTTAATTAATTAAATAAGAATATTTAATTAATATGCATGTACATGCAAATGAGTTAGAACTGGACGATTGAATGATTTGACGAAGAGATTACTTGAGAACACCACTTAGACATTAAATCAAGAGTTAACTGAGCGATTTGAATAGATCTTTGAGTCGAGTAAAAGTGAATACTTAGATAACTCACACAATTATCTAAATATAGAGGAATGTGTTAAAATAGAATTCATGAATTAAATAATTCATTTAATTCAAGATTTGATATTTGAAGAATAATTAAATAAATAAGATTTATTTAATTAAGGGTGAAGGATTTAAATGAATAATTAAATAAATAAATAATTTATTTAATTATAGTTGAAGTATGATAAAGAGTAAATTAAATAAGAATTTATTTAATTTGACAAGAAAAATAAGGTTAATTAGAACAAAATTAAATAAAAAGCATTTATTTAATTAATCGATAGAATAAAGAAAAGTGTGAATTAATTAAATAATTAAGATTATTTAATTAATAGAAGAAATGAAGACTATAGAGAATAATTAAATAATTAACATTATTTAATAATGACCATGAAGAATATGAATTATGAAGAATATTGAAGTTGTTGGCCCAAACCAAATTTTGGTGTCTACATTTGCCCCTCTTTGATACAATGTCATTTTGGCGTTGTGTCAAAGAAAATCAATAAGAATATGCCCCAGTCATGCCCCAGTGTTAAACAGGTGAAGGTATGCCCCCTCGGGAAAATTGACAAATTTTTGAAAAATTCAAAAAAAAAAAAGAAATAATCACGATTAGTCCATTGGATAGCCAAAAATGCAGTGGAGTTGACGGAATTGAGTTTGGAAGTGATAGGGACGAGTACGGGTCGATTGAAATTAGAAGTTGGCACGGCCAGTAGAAAAGAATGCCACCAAAACCCTAGGTATAAATAAAAATTGGGGTAAATACCTATTCATTTTCACCCACCTAGCTTTGAGAATTGAGAATTTTCTTTGCACCCACAATGACGATGTCTCCTGTTCCGAACACCCATCATTGAGCTTATAGGATCTGAACCTTCAGGCGGCCAGCCGATGCAGACCCCCCGGTATGTACCTCAAACTTGAATTTTCAAAATTTTTTAATTTGCGCATATTTTTATGCATTTAATTTGAATTTTTAGCATGCATCACTTTATTAAAATGCCGCATGTGAATGCGCAAATGATGCATTTGCATGTGGATCAATGCATTTGAAATTTCACGTTGATAGCTTAGCATAGCTTTTGTGCAGTTCACAACATTTGTAGCTTAGTTGAACGTATGTGTGATAGAACAACGCATATGAAATTTAGTTCCATGCATCTGTTATATAACAACGCATATGAAAATTAGTTCAACACATTTAGTTTTTCATTTTCGCACTTGCAAATGATAGATAATTTTTCCAAACGCATTTGTGATTATGCACGCATATGCATTATAAAGTGACGCATTTGACAAATAGTGATGCATATGTGTAATTAAATGACACATGTGGTTTTTATGCACCACATATGAGAAATAATGACACATGTGCAAAATAATGACGCATTTGAATAGCAGTTAATTTAGTTAGTTTGCATTAGGATAGATGTTTGATGCTGAAATGAGGCATGTATAATTCCATTACAGGTTGTGTTAGATATAGTATATACGCGAGAGTCGATACCGATGACTTTTCGATTTAGAGATAGCTTGCAGAGTGCAGAGCGATGGTTCCTATGGCACCTAGGTCTCCTACATGTTATAGACATGCCCCAGATTCAGGAGAATTGAGGTTTATTGACAGCATTGTGTGAGCGGTGGCACTCGGAGACATCTTCCTTTCACCTTCCTACTGGAGAGGCCACTATTACTTTGGAGGATGTCTACAGGATCCTCAAACTTCCTACTGGAGAGGCCACGTAGATGTCAGACAATTAGGGTTCAACCACTATGAGATTAGGTGGTGTGTGTTGGCCCAGAGGTATAGGTAGCTAGACTGTCTATTATGCACACTGATAGGTGGTATAGTACTTCCTAATCATTGAGGTCATGGTTTTCCCATGGGGTGGGGGGAGATGCTAGTAGGGATTCTAGAGAGACATGAGGTATATGTATGGGGTCCCTGTCTCCTTGGTATGTTGTACTTTCATTTGCATGATATTGCGTACCGAGAGGCATAGTCTATGAGTTGTGGTACCACGCTCCTAATGGTATGGGCATGGGAACACATTGCTATATTCCGGCCACCAACGACAATTGATATTCTGCACGGAGCTCCTTATTCCTTCCGCTATGCGAGGGCAAACACTCAGCACCACATAGGAGATACAGGATATTTCAAGCATGCTATAGACACGATGGTTCAGTTTACATGGAGGCCATACTTGGGCTGCGTAGAGTGGTCAAACGAGGATGAGCATTTGTCATTTTTCTTCCAGACTCAGTACTTGATTGGATGGACTGTGTCACATGTCCATATCATAGTCATTTTCTAGATCGTGTTTTGCGGCAGTTTGGAGAGATACAGGATGTGTCGAGAGAACAGGCTAAGTTCACGAGGTCATCATGAGAGATCCCCCTATGGGGTCTAGAGATTCTAGTGGCCATAGCTGAGACAGAAATTGATGCATTACAGGAATTTCCATGGGAATGGAGAGATGGTCCAGCAGATCCAGGTACCACAGAGGAGTATGATTAGTGGTGGGCTATGCATAGGCAGTTTCCCTTGACAGATCCAAATCAGCCAGTGTCGATAGAGCGATGAGGGACAGGTCCACGAGGCAGGCGTGGCAGAGGTAGAGGTCAGGAATGTGGAGGAGGTTGTGGTGATGATGGAGATGATGGTGGAGGTGGTCAGTGAGGTGGTAGGAGAGGGAGACGTGGACGAAGGGGATGAGGGCCACCATTTTCACTGATCTGTGAGGAGGGACGAGGAGAGGAGGATGTGGCTATGCTAGATGTTGGTCGAGGTGGGGATGAGGTTCATGCAGAGATTGGTAGAGAGGAGGAGCATCCCGGAGAGGAGGCCATTCCAAATATTCCTATAAAGGAGGAGGCAGAGATTGATGCCCTAGGCTTGTTGGGTGCCTACCAGGAGGATGATGATCATGAGGGAGAGATTTGGGACCAGATTTTGGAGGAGTTGGATGAGGAGGAGGATGTGTGCTGAGAGCCAAATAGGATGACACAAGGGAAGTTGATCCTAATACTGCTACATTGTGTGCACAGGTTGCATACTTGGAGGATAAAATGAGAGGCTTGATGTCTGAGAGAGATATATTACGAATGGAGAGGGACAGATCCATCATGGATAGAGATCAGGCTATAGCTCGGAGATAGGAGACAAAGGAGAGATTCATAGAGCTTAGAGTGTTATATATTGGACCATTAGTTGTGTTTTCCAGAGAGTTAGTCAAAGATGGGGAGAGGGAGACTTATTACCATGATTTATATGAGGCAGAGGTTCCTCTAGAGAGACAGGCTCCCAGTTTCTCGCAGGCACATAGCAGTAGGTCACAAAGCAAGACCCACACCAGGACAATCAACACAGAGGGTGTGGAGCAGCCATGGAGATCAGTTCCATATGACAAGCCTCACTCAGCTCATAGATCATCGAGTTCCCAGCATCAGTCATTTGCATACTCCAGCCATGATAGCAGTGGCATTTCAGGAGAGGGGCACTTCTTGATATGTATCGATACATTGTATTATGATTATATGGCCTACAGACTTCCATATTTATATGATACATTATGACATTGTGATGTGACACTATTGAGCGATATACATATATATATATGTATATATATAATTTTGGCAACGATTCTCATGATATGCATTTCTATTTATTGATTATGTAGTTGTTTATGTATTCATGTTATGTTTATATGATATTCCTTGTGATGGATGATCCTATCTACTCTATGATGTGTTTATGTAGCTTATGGTGTGATGTTGATTCTATGTAATGATGTATGTATTAATATGTATGGTGTCGATAAATGTTATGTATGTGATGTATGATGATGAGATTTAATATGATGTTATATTTACAATGCTTTCTACATGTGATACTATACAGATGTTATGTAATACATGTATTTACCTTTGTTATGTACATGGAATGCTTATGATATGTATTGTATGATGATGAATATCTATTATGCCATGATGTCCTAGATATGATAAATTCCTATATATATGTTTCTTTCTAACTTATGTGTGTTTATGTAGGATGACTTATATTGTTGTGTATCACAGGACTCCGTCATAATGCAAGAAAGAAGAGTTGTTAGTGCGGAAAGAAAGATTAAGAGCAAATATTGAAACACATATGTCATGTGGGATTTTTTTTTGGAGTTAATGAGTTTTTGCAGGACGATTGACGAAGACAATACTAAAAACTACTAATAAATTTCTCTATAGAACTCATGTTGAAGACCTTAGTTAAATTTTTGAAACAAATTGTTTGGTAGTGTATCAAATCTTTCATTTGAATTAAAATTAACAAGTGTCTACTGTGTTTGGTGCAAAAGAACAATTTTTCAATTACCCTCATGATTTGGTACATCAAAGTATCCTCTCCCCTTGCACATCCATACAATCCTGGGTGTAAGAGAAACAGTTACCAACTCTAGAACTTGGGCCTATTCTGGTGGGAAAAAATACTCACCCTAGGACAGCTCGGACCGGTAGAACCCTGAACCTGAGGGACTTCCAGCCGGTATATAAAAGTGGATTCTTGGGGAAAGCCCAAGAATCACACGTATGGTTCTGACGATATGGATCTGAAAGGGGACTCTCACCTCATATATCATGCCCTACGAATGGAATACCCATATTAAACAGCCCTTGTTTTAGAGGCAAAACATTTTTGTCCATTGCTCGGTATAGTGCAGGGTACAGTATCATGCCCGAAGACACTCACTACTAGTCCCCTTGAGTAGAGATAGCAATTCTTGGGAGGTCATTTCCCAAAGAATCTGAAATTGGTGTGCTCGAATGATGTTAATGAGCCATGGAGGGGAGCCAATGCCACCAAATTTCTAAGCTATCCATTCTTGAGAAGGAAAGGTGTTTATCACCAATCTGGGGTATTTCAGTGGGCTATACCAAGTATACAAACCCTTAGCCTTTTGGCCTATTAGGATGTTCTTGTCTATTTTTAAATTAAACATTCTTTGAGTCTACAATCGAACTGAAAACACTTTGTCTTATGATTGTCTTTGTTTTCCTGAACTTGATCACAAAAAATAGAGTCAATTTTAAATCTCAAATCACTGAAAATATATAGAGAGTCGCAACTATTCACCAGAAAGCCACAATTCCTATTATGAGTCACATCTATTTAATTTTGGGTCACATCTATCAGTATCAATCGCATCTACCAGATTAGCTCGCATTTGATTTGTGAAAAATTGCATATGTTTTAGAAAATCGCATTTTTCACTGTCGCAGAAATTTTACCAGTGCGTAATTTGAGGAAAACTACATATGTTATATTCTAAGTCGCAATTACTATTACGAGTCGCATCTATTATAAATTTAACTGCATTTGTTAGAGTCATACATTAAACTTTGTCAGGGACATGCAATTGATCATTGGAAAACCACAACTGTTAAACTTAACCACAATTGTGAAATCCTGTGACGCATTTGCCTGATTATCAAAAAGTCAGAATTCAAGGTCACTATCCAGTCAACACAGTTATACCAGTTTCAGTTGTCTTTCCACAAGCAGTCCTTGAACAAAAACCTGAAATGATTTTTCTCAATTTTGCATCCTTTGGTATCATTTAGTCATAACTATAGTCATCTTAGTTCCTAGTTTTACTGTCATCTTAGAATACATATTACCTTGCATTAAACTTCTAGGAAGGTCACTTTTACAAACTTTAGGATAAGTCCATCATTTATACTCTAGAAAAATCATAGTGTCAACAAAATCTGTCATTGAACCCAATCCTATCATCTTATCCTTTGTCCTATAGAGAGTCCCCCTAGCTCATCAGTCTAGTTAGGAGACTCAACTTATCTTTCATCCTTGTCCTACAGTGGTTCTTTGACATAACTGAATTGGCACCTTGGTTAGACTTTAGGTAGTTGGTACCCTCATCTTAGGTTCACAGAATTGATTACCTTAGAAACTTAGTTGGACTTTTCATTTTTAGATATTGATATTTTAGACTGGCATCATCTTAGAACTGCCCTTATTATTGCATTCAGAAAATCCCAAAAACATAGACTAGAGTCATACAGTCCATAGACGTAGTTTTGCATTCCTTGCATATTGACCTTGTCTTACATGGTTGAAACTAGGTCTAAGAGAAGAGAAAGAGACAAGATGTCAAACCCAAATGAATTCATCAACCCATTTTCTTCAAGAACTCACAAGATTTTAATGGAAAAATTCACCACTAGAAACACTCAAGGGCACATTGCAGTAGAGGACATAGAGGCCACTGCCTAAGACCCTAAATTTTCCTTTTTTTAGATGACTACCTAGCAAACAATCGTCAACGATACTTAGCCAAATTGCTAGCTGAAGGTGCTACCTTACCTATAGGATTTGATATTAGCACCTTGAAAACTCAACCTACACAAGGGACAAACACAATGACTGCTAGTACTACTATACCTCAAATAAGCACAACTATGCCATCTGGCACACCTACACATAGTACAACAGTCCATACTTCCCCATTTGGTATGTCTGGCATGACATTGGGATTTAATTTCACTGCAAGGGCATCATCATCCACTCCCTCTAGTCCTCTTGTTGGGAGTAAAAGACCTAAAACATCAGCCTCTACACCTTATGTCGGTGTCACAATTTCACATTCAACATCCATACCTAATGCTAGTATTAGGAGCACCATAGCACAGTCGATGGCCATACCTAGCACTCAAGTCACTAGTACTATCCCATGGAATACACAAATAGGAGGCATTCCCTCCTTCCAATATGGCAATTAGAATTCATTCTCCCAAACTGGCAATCAAAATCCATTCACGCAAATTCTAAATCAGAATCCATTCTCCCATACTGGCAATCAGAATCCATTCATGCAGATTCTGAATTAGAATCCTTTCTCCTAGATTGGTAGTTAGAATCCGTTCACACAGATCCCAAGTCAAAACCATTTTAGGCATATTCTGACCTAGAACATGTTTACCAACATTCTGAATCCAAACCCACCTCAAATACCAACATTTAATCAAAACCCATCACGAGACTTTGGATTTCAGAATACATACACGGATCTGCATAATCCGCCTAGCACATCCTTGACCCAGGTTGACATCTTACAAACAAAAATGCATGCACTACAAATGCAAATGGATAACATGTCGGTGACAACTAATAAATCCTTTTCAACAAAGGACATATGTCCATTTCCCTTTGATAGATCATTGTATATGACCCCTTTCCCTCACGGATATGTCATACTAAATCTTCCTAAGTACAATGGAAAATGAAATCCAATAGAACATATAAGGGAATTTTCTACCATATGCATAGATGTCGCCTATGACCCCACATATCTTATGAGACTATTTCCAAGAAGTCTTGTAGGAATTGCACTAGAGTGGTTTTCGGGTCTAGACTCTGGCATCAGATCTTGGGATGAATTGGTTGAGAAATTTGTGGAGCAATTCTCCTTCAACATAGACCACGAGATAAATATAGCAACCTTGTGTCACACAACACAAGATGAAGGTGAAACATTTATCACTTTCTTCTAGAGGTGGAGGACTATAGCCAGCCGGTGTCCTATCGAAATACCTGAAAAACAAAAAGTCACTATGTTCCAGGAAAACCTTCATGCAAAATTAAGGAGTAACTTAAGGGTACATTGTTGTACGTCTTTTTCAAAACTAGTGGAAAAAGGGGTTATAATAGAAAAGGATCTCATTGAAAAGGGCGAATTTAAGACATCAACATCCAATAGAAATCTGATCGTGCAAAACACCCCACTGATAGAAACAAATTTTGGTATCACAACAAAAATGTCACCAATGATGGGGTAGTTGATGCTAAAACGCTACAAGCGGGACCACTCATCACATTACGAGGACCTAACACTTCTACCAATACGATTAATGTTGTCAATCAACCTCCTAACATGGTTCAAAATACTCAACGTCCACAACAACAAAGGAGGTTTCAAAAATGTGAGTTCACTCCCTTAGGGGAACCCATTGAGTTTGTATTCAAACAATTGTTACAACATAATCTTATACAGCCTCAAGATCCATGGCAATACAACCCAAGACAATTTAAACCAGCTTGGTGGGATGACAATTCCTTTTGTGACTATCATAGAACTAAGGGACATAACCTACAAAATTTTTGCCAACTAAAGAATATCATACAATATCTTGTCGATAGGTGAATAATTGAAGTTAGTGGACAAAAACAAAAGTCATCAAACACTAATCATAAAGTATTTTCAAATTCAATACATGACCATGGGAAAGGAAGTGTCCCCAGTTCAAGTACTAAGACCAATATGTCATCCAATTATTCAAGTATCAAGCATGATTATAGTAGTGGAAAAATCATTCATTGCCTTCACACCGCCGATGAGAATATCAATACCACTACTATCAATACCAATCCTGAGTGTGCGGTCAATACTCGTCGTACGAAGATCACCATTCAAGATCCTCAATCGTAGAAAACACCATAGCCTTCCAAGTCACAATATAACCTACTTGACCAGTAGGGGAAGACCACAACCCAAATCTCAATCATGGAACTGTTGCGTATTTCCCTTAAGAATCAATCTATTCTAGATAAGGCTTTACAAAACACCACAGTCCCCAATGATCTTGATGTCAATCATTTCTAGGAAATGGCGGGCTATTTGACCAATAACCATCATGCCACATTTTTCGAACAAGACTACGCAACTGAAAAGATGAATCATAATGATCCTTTTCATTTTGAAGTCCTTGTTGATGGCACCAAAGTTAGATGAGTTTTGGTAAACAGAGGAGTAGGGCTAAATCTGTGCACTTTAAAACTAATTAAGGCCTTAGGTTTCTCAGAAGCATGTGTGGAAAGCACTAAAATTATTGTCATAAAAGCTTATGATGATGAGGAATGAAAATGAAAGGGGGTGATAACACTTCCTATCAGAATTGGTCATGCGGTGATGGAGACAAAGTTCCAGGTCTTGGATCTCACCCTTCCTTATAACCTTCTGCTAGGTAGACCATGGATTCATGCCATGAAGGTGGCCCCTTCCATGTATCATCAGTTTCTTAAATTCCCTTACAATGGCACGGAAATAACTATAGATGGTGACCCAGATTCATTCCAATATTGCACCAATCTAAAAGAGATCCCCCAATGCCAAGTGCTAGTAAACCAAGAGGCTTCATCGTCCAATCCATTTTCCTATGTTGATCCATCCTTACTCACTTGAACATCTATTTCACCCTCAATTCCTACCACTCCTAGGGTTGAGATCCAAGACAAGGGTTATGGAGAGTATTACATGAAGATGTTTTA
Source organism: Sequoia sempervirens (assembly GCA_007258455.2). NCBI lineage: Eukaryota > Viridiplantae > Streptophyta > Pinopsida > Cupressales > Cupressaceae > Sequoia > Sequoia sempervirens. The sequence goes on from VDFB02271358.1 coordinate 595,433,442, forward strand.
TTGTGTTAGCCATTTGATTCCTCCTAAGTCATACAGTTTACCTACATCAGATAGGAGACAATCTATGGTTACTATACAGATTTCTCCCACAACAACTTTCACTAAATGGGGTGAATTAAGCAAAGAGGTCGTAGATACAGAAGATGTCACTTCTTGGTTGTACAAGGAAGATAATGAAGAAACTCTCTCACTTTCTCACATTCCCACCAATCTATATGGCAAAGGTTTCAATATTATGCAGAGCAAGGGATATGATGGACAAAGTAGGTTAGGCTTAAATCAAGATGGAAGGATTGAACCAATCTTTGTTTCTCAATGGCCAAAAGGTTTAGGGCTAGGGTTTCAACCGATTCAAATTGGCATTCCTAGTACCACATCACCCTTACTTGAGGAAGTAAGTGCTTCAGAAGATATTGAGACATCTCATGAACCATTTGACCAGCACCTTTGTGACTCCCCCGACTCAAATGAATATGAGTGGTATTCCTTATCCTATACCTCTTCCATGGACCTTGAAAAACTATTTGGATAACTTTACTTAATGTTAAGATCCTCTCCAAATCCATTGAATTCCTATCCACCAAAGAAAATGACAAAGGAGGAGTGGTTTAAACACTAATATTGGGAATCACTTGATCCTACCTCTTGGCAACCTGAGCCATCTGTTTCCGATAATCAAACCTTGGCATTAGGCCCACCTCTCAATCCACCTAGACCTAAACCTAAGAGCAAACAGGACTTAGTACAAGACTTTTGGGACCATATGAATAACTTAGTCCTTACCTTGACCCCATTAAACTTTGATAACTCTGATGATGGCATGCCCTTATTTTATCCCCAACTCATTGATTGGGACCAACAAGACACACCCGTCTTAGACATTTTTGAGAATGACAAAGCAATTCCTGAGTTCCTAGGATTATGAGAAGGCATACCTAACGGTGATCACAAGGCTGGTTTTACCATTGACTTGGACAAAAAAGCATATTTTGGGGAATTTTTTCAACCCTCCAGTTGGAAAAACAAGAAAAATAATAAACAAGATAAAAAGGATGAGTCTCTAGGTGAAAACCAAAAGGCACCTTTAGACAATGAAAAAGTAAAAAGAAAGGACGCATCCAAAGGTGAAAACCTCTCTAAGGCACCTAAGGATGGAGGTTTGAAAATTCTCCCCATTGCACAGGAAAAGTCACCAATGCTCATTGAAGAATCAGTAGAAGTCAACATAGGTACAGAAGAGAATCCTTGACTGGTTTATTTTGCAGTGTCATTGATAGCATAAGAGTAGCCAGAATTCCACAACTTCTTTGCATAGAGATAGATAAATTTTGCATGGTCATATGCAAACATGCCTGGCTTGAATCTTGAACTTGTTCTACATCACTTACCCTTACAACCAGGTGCCAAACCAGTGAAACAGAAATTGAGAAAAATGCATCCACATATTGCTTTACTAGTCAAGGCAGAACTCAAGAAATTGTTAGACGTTGGTTTCATTAGATCAATCGACTATGCAGATTGTATTTCCAATCTTGTACCAGTCACTAAACCAACTGGGGGCATCTGCATCTACACCTATTTTAGAGATTTAACAAGGCTTGTCCTAAGGATGACTTCCCTTTGCCCAACATAGACATGATAGTTGACATGACAGAAGGATATGAGATGTCCCTTATGGATGGCTTTTCAGGATATAATCAGATCATAATTACAACTAAAGACCAACCTAAGACAGCTTTCACTTGTCCTTGGGGTATGTATTGCTGGAATGTTATGCCCTTTGGACTTAAAAATGTTGGAGCAACCTATCAATGTGCCATGACGACCATCTTTCATGATTTAATACATACTCTTATGGAGGATTATGTCGATGACCTTATAGTTAAATCCAAGTCAAGGGCAGAACATTTATAGGTTTTAGACAAGATATTTCAGAGGCTAGAAAAGTATAAAGTGAGACTTAATCCCAATAAGTGTGTGTTTGGAGTCAAGTCGGGAAAGTTATTAGGCTATATCATTTCCAAACGAGGCATTGAAGTAGATTCGGCCAAGGTCAAAGAAATCATGGGCATGCCTCCACCAACCAATCTCAGTCAACTAAGGACATTTCAAGGAAGACTACAATCCATTAGAATATTTATAGTGCAGTTAGTAGATAAGACACATCCTTTTCAACATCTACTTAAGAAAGGGGTACCCTTTGCATGGACAGTTAGGTGTGACGAGGCTTTTCAATTGATTAAAGAATATCTACTCACACCACCAGTCTTAATGCCACCTATTGAAGGACGACCATTGATTCTTTATATTACAGCAACCCATTCATCACTCGGAGCATTGCTTGCACAGAATGACGATGAAGGTCATGAAAGAGCAGTATACTATAACAGTCGGACTTTAGTAGGTTATGAGCTCAACTATAGTACCATTGAACGTGTTGGTCTTGCAGTAGTATTTGCTACCCAAAAACTAAGGCATTATATGTTAAAACATCAAACAATGTTGATTGCCAAAATAGATCTTCTAAAATATCTTCTAAGAAAGGCAGCATTAACAAGGCGACTAGCCAAATGGGTTATGATACTTAGTGATTATGATGTCCAGTATGTAGAAAGAAAGGCTATTAAAGGACAAGTCATTGTTGATCAGTTAGCCGATGCACCAATACAAGTAGATCACCCATTAGTTGCAGACTTTCCTAATGAGTTTATATTTACAATTGACACAAACACAACATGCAAGCTGTACTTTGATGGCTCACATAAAAATCATGGTTCAGGGGCTGGTATACTGTTTATCACACCACAAGGTGATTCCATCCCAAAATCATTCAGGATTGTGTTCCCATGTACTAACATCATAGCAGAGTATGAAGCTCTAGTGATAGGGTTACGCATGGTAGTCAAGTGGAAAATTAGGAATCTACAAGTATATGGTGATTCTCAACTAGTAATCAGATAGGTAAATGATGATTATGAGACTAAGGATGAGAATCTTGCTCCATATAAATGCATGGCTGATAGCTTTAAAGAGTACTCTGACAAGGTAAAATTTCATCAAATACCTCATGTTTTAAACAGGGCAACAGACGCTATGGCTACAATTGTATCACTTCTAGACATTCCTAACAACATGCCTAAGTTTGAGTTCTTGGTAGAACAGATTTTGATCCCAGCCTATTATATCCCAGATTTTGCAATGGTGTGTGACATTGTTGGTCCAGATTCCCCATGGTAAAAAGAAATCTATGACTACCTTAATGTCGAAATAATTCCTACTGGCCTGTCAAACAACCAATGTAGGACATTCCTCTGAAATTCATCCAAATATACCATCATTGGAGATACCTTATATAGACATGCCCTAGATAATACCCTACTAAGATGTCTCGATTCTAATGAAGCACAAGCAACCTTGCGGGGGGTGCATGAGGGTATATGTGGTTCCCATTCTAGCGGTCCTACCTTAGCTAAAAAGATCATGAGACTAGGTTATTACTGGCCTACTATGGAAAAGGACTCATATGTCTTTGTAAAGAAATGTCGTCAATGCCAAGTTCATGGAGACTTGATACATGCACCAACATAGGAGCTTCATCCTATAATGTCACCGTGGCCCTTCACCCAATGGGGACTCAACCTCATAGGTAAGATCCACCCCACATCACCTAATAGCCATAAATTCATTATCACTGCCATTGAGTACTTTACAAAGTGGATTGAAGCCATTCCTATGACATACATTAGCAGCACACATATTTCTAAGTTTATCTTGAACTATATTATCTATCGGTATGGTGTCCCTCAGTCCATAATTACCGATAATGGCCGCCCATTTAAGAATCAATAATTCCACCATATTTGTGATGAATTTCATATTCAACATCACTTTTCCACTCCCTATTACCCACAAGGTAATGGCCAAGCAGAGGCATCTAACAAAACCATCATTAGAATCCTCAAAAAGACTATCAATGATGCTAGCCGCAATTGGCATTTACAGCTTAATCCTGCCTTATGGGCTTATCACACAAATATCTGTACTCCCACTAGTGCCACTCCCTATTCACTAGTATTTGGTTATGAAGCTATTCTTCCTATTGAGGTCGAGATTCCTTCCCTGGGGGTATCCTTGAAAGTCCACTTTGATGATGAAGAGTACCGGGTATCAAGACTCCATGAGCTAGAATTCCTAGATGAGTGAAGATAGAAGGCACTAGACCATCTCCAAGCATATCAGAATCACCTTCGTTCTAGCTATAATAGGAAGGTCTTGAATAGAAACTTTGACATTGGTGACCCGGTTTTAATGGAGAACCCAAAGAATCAAGCAGAAAGAGACAAACCAGGAAAGTTTGAACCAAACTAGTTAGGACCTTATATTGTTACGGAAGCTTTTGGATCAGGAGCGTACCAACTCTCTACTCCTAAAGGGGAACAATTATCCTCGCCAATCAATATTCTACATCTAAAGAAGTTCTACACATAGCTTCTGAGAACCTTGTCTTAATTAGAAAAAATACAAAAACATCATTAAATCAAAAAAAAAAATTGTTACCAAGGTGAAAACCTGGCAAACAGGCATCTTGGTAACACCAAAAAAAAATAGATAATCAAGAAAATAGCAAAAACAAATAATTTTTCCAATACTAAAAACCACTTTGGTTGTGCTTTGGATAGGTACCATGGTGAAAACCTGGCAAATAGGTGCCATGTGTAGTCGACTCTACTCCTTTGTCTACTATTATTCTAATCTAATCCATGTATATACTACCTATCACTATACATAGTCCACTACCCTGTACATAGTCCTTATCTCTATACATACTACCTATCCCTGTACATATCCCTTATCTTTCGTATCCATCGCTTGTATATACCATTCATAATAAGTGGTATTTTTTCCCATAGCCTGGAACGATTGACATCGAGTGCATTTCATATCCCCCATTTTACCCTATTCATAATCAATTAGTCTTATACTCGACTGGGGGAAAACACTTGACGTGTGTCATATTGATTCTTCCATTGGCTGTGTTGAAGACGTAAAACCATGGAAACATCCACAAACATCATAAAATGACCTAAGAAAACACAAAAACATCAAAAAACTTCAAAAAGACCAAAAAAAAAAAAACAATTCAAAAATCCAAAAACAGAGTCAAAGTCAATCGCACTTGTTAGTCTATGTCATTTGTCAAACTACGTTGTCTCTGTGACTAAACATAGGCAAGGCCATCTGCCGATGTGCCCCCGGGGCATTAGGTCAATCTATTTAGGTTTGTCTGTATAAAATAATGACTTATTTTGTATGTCTATATGACAAGGTCATTGGTTGTGTCGAACTACAAGGTCTCTGCATGTATAACGTAAGCAAGGCCATCAATCGATGAGCCCCCAAGGTCGCACTAGGTCAGTCCATTAGGGTTCATCACATTCACTTTCACACACATCTTCTATTTGTAGTAAGTCTTTTCAGTCAAATTCAAGTCGAACTACGAGGTCTCTGCGTGTATAACGTAGCCAAGGCCATCAATCAATGAGCCCCTGAGGCTGCACTAGGTCAGTTCTTTAGGGTTTGTCGTCACACACAGTCAATTGTCCACACATCATATCATGTCATGCATCAATCTAGTGAACAATTCAGCAATGTATCTAAGTCAAATCAAACAAATAGCCAAAGAAACCACCAAAACAAGTCAACTAATGTTTGCTACAGGATGTTTCCTTCCTGCAGACAGACATCATCAAAACAATCAACCTTTTTCTTATTCAGGATGAGTCCTTCCTGAATATTGATATCAACAAAACAATCTATGTCTTATACAGGATGAGTTCTTCCTGCATGATCGACATTGTCACAATCAAACATAGCCTTACACAAGTTATCACATCAATGACATATGACTCAATGTCTTATACGATACATGTCTTTCTGAAACCAAGCTTTGTCATGCCTTATACAGATAGTCATAACATTGAAACCAGACTCACAGTCTTATCCGGTATATGTATCTCCTAAAATCAGGCTTTATCAATCAATCCTTCTATCAATCAACACGAATCAAACAAACAAATCAAGTTTTGGCAATTATTTTATTGGCTTTCTGAATTTATGACTTATTTATCTTATCTTTTCATTTGACTTTATGATGGGAATTAGGCTACTAGCTCTCTCAAGGATGTCCTATGAAGGATTTAGAGAAGCAACGATGTATCACAATTCTATTTTCTTTGATTTTTTTCTATCAATTGTCTTTTACATGTGATTTTGAGTCATGTTACTCGTTTCCTCAAGGATGTCCCATGAAGGATTTAGAGGAGCGATGACGTCTCATGACCTGTCTTTTACTTTGTTTGTTGTATGTGGTTTTTCCTGACAAAAAGAATGGGGCAACTTGTGCCCTTAGTATGAGTTAACGACAATCCTTGTTTGCGACTGTCTGTTGTTAGTAAGTGGATGCCCTTTCACACCTTGATCTATGTCATATCATGGTGTTTGTCTCCATTTGTATTAGTCCCGACCAATGATGATAAAGTGAAATACCTTTTTTGATAGAGCAAAACATTAAAGATTGCTAATACTAACATCCATCGTATTTCTTTCATTATTTCTTAATCTTTCTTTTTGCACTAACAGTTCTTCTTTCTTGCATTATGACGGATTCCTGTGATACACAACAATATAAGTCATCCTACATATACACATATAGGTTAGAAAGAAACATACATATAGGCATTTATCATATCTAGGAAATCATGGCATAATAGATATTCATCATCATACAATACATATCATAAGCATTCCATGTACATAACAAAGGTGAATACATGTATTACATAACATTTGTATAGCATCACATGTAGAAAGCATTGTAAATATATCATATTACATCTCATCATTATACATCGCACACAACATTTATCGACACCATACATATTAATACATACATCATTACATAGAATCAACATCACACCATAAGCTACATAAACACATCATAGAGTAGATAGGATCATCCATCACAAGGCATATCATATAAACATAACATGAATACATAAACAATTGCATAATCAATAAATAGAAATGCATATCATGAGAATCGCCACCAAAATCATATATATATATCACTCAACAGTGTCACATCACAATGTCATAAGGTATCATATAAATATGGAAGCCCGCAAGCCATATAATCATAATACAATGTATCGGTACATATCAAGAAGTTCCCCTATCCTGAACTACCACTGCTATCATGGCTGGTGTTGGGAACCCAATAATCTGTGAGCTGAGTGAGGCCCTTCATATGGACCTAATCTTCGTGGCTACTCCACACCCTCTATGTTGACTATCCTAGTGTGGGTCTTGCTCTGTGACCTACTGCTACGTGCCTGCGAGAAGCTGGGAGCCCATCTCTCTAGAGGAATGTCTGCCTCATATAAATCATGGTAATAAGTCTCCCTCTCCCCAACTCTGACTAACTCTCTGGAAAACGCAACTGATGGTCTAGTACATAACACTCTGAGCTCTATGAATCTCTCCTCAGTCTCCTGTCTCTGAGCTATAGCCTGATCTATGTCCATGATGGCTTTGTCCCTCTCCATCTGTAATACATCTCTCTTGAACATCAGGCCTGTCATCTGCTCTTCCAAGGATGTAACTTGTGCACGCAATGTAGCTGTATTAGGATCAACTACCCATGTGTCATCTTGTCTGGCTCTCAGCACACCATCCTCCTCCTCATCCAACTCCTCCAAAATCTAGTCCTGAATCTCTCTCTCATGATCATCATCCTCCTCATCATCCTCTTGGCAGGAACCTAGCAAGCCTAGGGCATCAATCTCTACCTCCTCTCGCTCTGCCTCCTCCTCTGCAGGAATATCTGGAATGGCCTCCTCTCTGGGATGCTCCTCCTCTCTACCAATCTCTGCATGAGCCTCCTCCCCACCTCGGCAAACATCTGGCATGGCCACATCCTCCTCTCCTCGTCCCCTCTATCCACATCTCCCTCTCCTACCACTGATCATACTCCTCTGTGGTACCTAGGTCTATTGGACCATCTCTCCATCCCCATGGAACTTCATGTAATGCATCAATGTTTTCCTCAGCTATGGCCACTGGAATCTCTAGACCCCATAGGGGGATCTCGCGCCATGACCTCGCGAACTCAGCTCATCCTCTCAGCACGTCCTATATCTCTCCAAACTGCTGCAAGACACAATCTAGAAAATGACGCTCTATGATGTGGACATGTGACATAGTCCGTCCAATCAAGTACTGAGTCTGGCAACAAAATAGCAAATGCTCATCCTTGTCTGACCACTCTGTGCAGCCCAAGTATGGCCTCCATGTATACTAAACCATCGTGTCTATAGCATGCCTGAAATATCTTGTATCTCCTACATGGTGTTGAGTGTTCTCCCCCGCATAGCGAAAGGCATAAGGAGCTCCGTGCGGAATATCAACTGTCGCTAGTGGCTAGAAGATAGCAATGTATTCCCACTCCCATACCATCAGGAGCGTGGTACCACAACTCATAGACTGTGCCTCTCAGTAGGCAATATCATGCAAATGAAAGTACAACATACCAAGGAGACAGGAACCCCATGCATATACCTCAAATCTCTCTAGCATCCCTACTAGAATCTCCCCCCACCTCATGGGAAAACCATGACCTCGACGATCAGGAAGTACTAACCACTTATTAGTGTGCATAATAGACAGTCTAGTTACCTATACCTCTGGGCCAACACACACCACCTAATCTCATAGTGGTCGAACCCTAATTGTCTTGACATCCAGGTGTAGGTAGTATCTACACATCTCAGCCACACCCCTCTGGGTATCATACCTCACTTGTGTACCTCTAATAGGAAGTTTGAGGATCCTGTAGACATCCTCCAAAGTAACAATGGCCTCTCCAGTAGGCAGGTGAAAGGAAGATGTCTCTGAGTGCCACCGCTCACACAATGTTGTCAATAAACCCCGATTTGCCCGAATCTAGGGCATGTCTATAACATGTAGCAAACCTAGGTGCCATAGGAACCATTGCTCTGCACTCTGCAAGCTGTCTTTGAACTGAAAAGTCATCGATCTCAACTCTCGCGTATATACCATATCTAGCACAACCTGTAATGGCATTATACATGCCTCATGTCAACATCAAACATCTATTCTAATGCAAACTGACTAAATTAACTTCTATTCAAATGCGTCATTTGTTTTGAAAATGTGTCATTATTTTGCACATGCGTCGTTATTTCTCATATGCGATGCATAAAAACCACATGCGTCATTTAATTACACATTTGTGTCACTATTTGTCAAATGTGTCACTTTACAATGCATATGCGTGCATAATCACAAATGCATCTGCACAAATTGTCTATCATTTGCAAGAGCGAAAATGAAAAACCAAATGCGTCGAACTAATTTTCATATGTGTTGTTATATAACAAATGTGTCAAACTAAATTTCATATGCGTTGTTCTATCACATGCATTCAACTAAGCTACAAATGCGGTGAACCACACAAAAGCTATGCTAAGCTATCTACGTGAAATTTCAAATGCGTTGATCTGTATGCAAATGCATCATTTGCGCATTCACATGCGGCATTTTAATAAAGTGATGCATACTAAAAATTCAAATTAAATGCATAAAAATATGCGCAAATTAAAAAAATTCAAAAGTCAAGTTTGAGGTACATATCGGGGGGTCCGCGTCGGCTGGCGGCCTGAAGGTCCTGATCCTATAAGCTTGATGGTGGGTGTTCGGAATAGGAGACATCATCGTTGTGGGTGCAGAGCAAATTCTCAATTCTCAAAGCTAGGTGGGTGAAAATGAATAGGTTTTTACCCCAATTTTTATTTATACCTAGGGTTTTGGTGGCATTCTTTTCTACTAGCTGTGTCAACTTCCAATTTCAATCGACCCGTACTCGTCCCTATCACTTCCAAACTCAATTCCGTCAACTCCACTGCATTTTTGGCTATCCAATGGACTAATCAAGATTATTTCCTTTTTTTTTTTAATTTTTCAAAAAATTGTCAATTTTCCCAAGGGGGCATACCTTCACCTGTTTAACACTGGGGCATGACTGGGGCATATTCTTTTCGATTTTCTTTGACACAACGCCAAAATGATATTGTATCAAAGAGGGGAAAATGTAGACACTGAAATCTGGTTTAGGCTTGCGACTTCAATATTCTTCATAATTCGTATTCTTCATGGTCATTATTAAATAATGTTAATTATTTAATTATTCTCTATAGTCTTCATTTCTTCTATTAATTAAATAATCTTAATTATTTAATTAATTCACACTTTTCTTTATTCTATCTAATTAATTAAATAAACGGCTTTTTATTTAATTATGTTACTAATTAACCTTATCCTTCTTGTCAAATTAAATAAATTCTCTTTATCATACTTCAACTATAATTAAATAAATTCTTTATTTATTTAATTATTCATTTAAATCCCTTCACCACTTAATTAAATAAATCTTATTTATTTAATTATTCTTCAAATATCAAATCTTGAATTAAATGAATCATTTAATTCATGAATTATATTTTAATGCATTCCTCTATATTTAGATAATTGTGTGAGTTATCTAAGTATTCACTTTTACTCGACTCAAAGATCTATTCAAATCGCTCAGTTAACTCTTGATTTAATGTCTGAGTGGCGTTCTTGAGTAATCTCTTTGTCAAATCATTCAATCGTCCAATTCTAACTCATTTGCATGTACATGCGGATTAATTAAATATTCCTATTTAATTAATTGAACCTTGTGTGTGCATTCGAACAAGAGTTGCTTTAATCCATCTTCATCTTTGTCATGCAAAGATAATTCTTCTGTTTTTGAATACCAAATTGGAAGATTAAATCATTTATTTAATCTTTAATTCTATTTCTAATTTATATCACTCATGTCATTACTAACTGTTATCAGGATGCATGACTAATCAGTCAATCTCAACCATCTGTTGATCTCTCAATCTTGGCATGTCGTTTGAATAATCAATTTTCTATAAATTGATCTATTCTTCATCATTCCAATCTCTCTCGAAATCTTATGACTTTTTGGAGCACTTATCTTGAATCTTTGATGTTTTGTTAAATCATTATCATAGACTATACTTGCATGAATCTTTGAAAAATCTGAGGGAAATTATACTATAACAGCAAAATGGAGAAGGGCAATCGAGATGAATCATGGAAATACGTACAAATTGGGTGAGATTGTTCAAGTTTTATTTATATTTTTTACTTTCCTTTGTTCTTTGTTGCTTAGCATTAGATTGCATTTATAGATCTTAGATTGCATTGCATGTTTGCTCTTAATCTTGTCTTGTGCATTTTCTAGACGTTACAGATATCACCTCCTAAAAAATATGCCCTCAAACACATGAAGGGAGATACGAGCTTGCAAGCTTGTGAGGCCAATGTTGCTAAAAAAACATGAGGAGAAAAACCAAAAGAGTGCCAACTTGGAGATTCAACAATGGAGAAAGTGTTATGAAATGAAGTGTGGAATGTTCAAGAAGTGAATTATGATCAAGTGAAGTTCAAGAAGATGAATTGAATTAAGAAGGAGAGCTTTTTAAGATAAATATAATCCCAAAAGAGTCATTTGAGGTCAATCAAGGGTGCAAGGGTGTTACTCTTCATCGTCATTGGAGAAGTGTAACACCTCTGTAGATTCCAGAGGCGAGAATCATGTCAAGACGAAAGCGCACCATGCTAGTGTCCTCGATAAAAATTCCCCCACTGACACAATAAGTAGTGACTAGGTGGATAGAAGGTAGATGGATGAGGTGGAATAACATCTTTGGGTTTAATTCTTCTAAGGTAAGGGGTGTAAATGGGGAATTTGCAAGGAGCACAAATTCACTCCATTATAGATACATATAGAAATACAAGATATACAAGCATACAATGTTAAATCTAATGCAAAAGAGATGGAATAGTAAGTTGTGTTATGCCACATCCATCAAATATGCTCACAAGGGATAGTGTAGTCTAGTATACTCTAGGTGAGCACCAAAGACAAAATGAGAAATAAATATTAGGTCTACAAGGTGTGAACTCATAACGAGGGGGTTGGTAGATGGGAAAGTCACACCAGGTCTACAGGTCTCCAATTGTCAACCATACCAAAATTTATACTCCCTGATAACTTTGATAAGGTTCCACAAAAATGGTTAATGCTTCACAATTCTAGCAAGTTGTGTTATGCTAGACACTCATGGAATATAATATGGGAAGGTTTTAAATGTAATAAAGTTTAAAAGATAATTAAAGGGGTTTTACTTAATGCATGAAATGTCACACCTTAGTGAACATCATACTTGACATCACCACCAAAAGAGGACTTAGTTGAGGAATAAAAGATCATATCTTAGGGAAAACTAACTATAGTATTACCACTAAGAGGAATGCCATATACCAAGAAAGGTCACACTCTTGTAGAAAATCAAGCATAATATCACCAAAAAGAAGACACATCACATTGATCAAGAAAGCCACACTTTGAATAAAAGGTCACTTTGGAGATGTATGTTATCGTCACTAAGAAGGGAACTTGCGAACAATGAGCGGGGGACTATATGCCTCCCCTTAAAATGTCAACATATTTGCTATGTCAGTATTTTAAGGAGAAAGATGGGTAGAGGGGATCCTTGGAAAGAATGCATGCCTCTCAAAAACTAGTTATCCTTTCCCCCAAGTGTAGAGAGAAGGACAACCACATCAATTACTATCATGTTACTGCCATGAAAAATAAAATTTTAGGCTCACTAAAATGAAACTTTGGGAAAAAGGGAGATCCTTAAGCAATAAGGAGGTATTTTCTCTATGTGTACCTTTCCCTAAGGCATTTCATTAGGAAAGAGATCACAATGTGTAGGGATTGACTTTAAACCTCAATGGTGAGTCAGTTAGACCTAGATCTCAATCCTTAAGATAATAGGACAAATCTAAAACCTAATTGAAATGATATGTAATACTGAAACTAAATGCACAATAAGACCTAGAACATGAAATGCAAATTCCTAAAAGTATAGAAACTAAAATCATAGTTTGTAGATAGATCTAAAAAATGTAAGGACACATGTACCAGTCACCAAAAGTAGGTTTTGAGCATTGTTGAAGGATAGGTTCACCCTAGGGTGAATGGGTCCTAGTTAGGGCTTTTGAAAATTCTTTCAGAAGTCCTCTGAGGTAGGATCTTAGCTTTTGTTTTGCACAAGTTCCACTATCAGAAAGTAAGAAATAAAATATGTAATTAAGTTACTATGGCTTGAAAATAATGATGACAACTTATGTAACAACGCAAAATTTCTATTCAAAATCTTTAATCCTTCTTCAACCTGTAATCTGCACATAAAAAGAGAGGGAAAAAAAATTGTTTAAATGGGGGTTTTCCTTAGTCAAACCTCGTGTTTGGTAATTAAACCTTGATAGCAAGATAATGACAATGGAGAAGGAAATGATGATTGAACACTTACTTGCTACAACCCTAAAAACCTTCAATGGCTTCCCTATAAAGTGTGAAATTGTAAAGGGTGTACAATTTTCTACACTACATAAATAAATAATAGGAACAAATAATGATACAAAGAATGGCTTGTTCAATCATAATCTCTATAAAAGGGAAATAAAAGTAAATCAATAAATAAAATAAGCAAACTAATAATAAACCTACTCTATGATATTTTCTAGCAGCTATGTTCGCCTCCATTCGTTGATGTCACAACTTGCATTATTTAGTCAATTAATTATCGAACCGGGTGTGTCTCATAGCTATATGCGATAAGGATGTTTGTCACAAATTTTTTGGGGGTTTTTTATTGTAAAAATTGACTTCAAGTGTCGGTTTGGCTCCTTTAGGATCTTTCAGGAGCTCTCAGGAGCTGAACTTTAGCAACTAATTCCTAAGGATCAATTTTATCTTATTTCCTAATTTAAAGTTTTGTCAACTTACTTCTGACTTCATTTGACTTGATTGAGACCAATTCATTGAAAAGACTAACATTTATCTTAATTCTTAATCTAGAATTTGAAATCCAAATTTAATTCTAATTTACTTCAAAAGAAATCTATCTTAAGATTTGCTGGAAAATAAATGTTATTTTAAAGAACAGAAATAAATTGCAAGGAAATAATGATTAATCTAGAAAACATAAATACTAATTTCCTTCCAAAAAAAATTAGTTTCATCTTTCCATAAGTTCCCATCATTGCTTCAATTAAACTCAACAGATAATTACAAAACTTAATTCCTACAAACAGCATCTAAATCTTAATTAACTCAATAAACTTTACAATGAATCTACAAACCATTCTGAACATGATGAACTAAACTTAAAAGTGATTTAAACACAATTGTTGAAAATGATTCAAATAGAATTAACATTCCAGATTTAATATCTAATCAACAAGAATATAAAAAATTCACAAAAACACCACACAAGATCAATTCCTTTGGTTGAGTGGGGCCCTACTCTTCCTCTAGTGAGATCTCTAACACATTGATTCGATTTAACTTCTTATCTTCATTCAAATTGATCAAAATAGGTATGCAGAACAAAGTATTGTAACCATTGCAAGATTCTAGTCAAAAATTATCTAACTCCTTTCTAAAACCTAAACATGGATATTTATAACTATATCCTTATTGAATTCAAAACATGGCATTAACTACCAAGATTCAAGGCATCTAACTAAAGACTAAAACAAAACTAAAACAAGACTGAGAATAGACAGAGAGAGAAATGTCAAATCAACGTTGGGACTAGAAGTTCCTAAACCAACTAAAAGAAGTTGATTTGAAACTTTAGTGATTTATCATCCAACTAGGCCAATCAGTGGTGCAATTGTATTCATGTAATTAAACAAGGATTTTAGCTTTATCATTAGTCATTAGTCTTTAAAAACCCTAAATAAAATTCTTAAGGAGAGGATACCAATTATGACAATTTAAAGGATTAAAACTGCATAATTAACTCATCAATATCATCACAAAAGCAACGCATTTAGTATACATTACCTCTAATATATTTACCAAATTATCCAACATAAAGTAAAACAAGTGAATATATCAGTCTATTGTCTACCACCAGTCATGTTAATTAATAAAATAAACAAGTCTTTTAAAACATAAAATGACTATTTGAAAGTATCTTTGAGCCCCTCATCAGCCTCCATGCCTGCTTCTATTTAGCTGGGTGAATAGTCTAGAATATTAGTCTTGGCGTGCATAATACATGGACATAATAATGTTGTGAATGTTGTAGGAGAAGGTTGTGTGTTGTGATGGGAGTGAAAAATGGTGGGTTTGACCATTTCCCTATATTTGTTGCTTCAATTTTGTTAAATTGTGTTGGTTTTAAGTCCACAATTAAATCAAAGTGAATCAAATTTTTGGATCAAATCCAATCTTTGAAATAAAATAAAATTTCAACTAATTTAAGAATAAAATATTTGAACATTTTTACAAAAATCAAAAGGTTGCATTTCAAATGATTGAGTACAATTGATGAAATGATAGTATTTTTCTTTAGTGTACCATCCACCAAGTTTTAGCGATATCAATATTTGCTCGTGCTCCCATATCAAATAATAAAATGAACTTGTAGATGATATAAAATCTTCAAAATAAACCAATCTCTTTTATCACACTAAAAATATTTTTATTGTACCTTAGAATATCAAGGGGGTTATTTTCAGGGTTATAAATATAAGACTTACCCCAATCCTAGCTTTTAATAGGTTTCATGACTCCTTTCATCCTCCAATCTATACTTGTAACCCTTCCCTTGACTTCTTCATGGCTAAGATATTTAGATTTCTTTATTACAATTCTAACCTCAAACTATGTGCATAGACCAAATTATTGTTCAGCCACTTTCTAAGTTAGTGATATGGATTGATGAGCAAGACACTTATATGACATATGTAGAAGATACTACTACAACTCACAAACTTGCAACTGTGTTTTAAAAAGAGACAATCTAAGTGATTCATACATAATAAAAGCTTATTCATGCATATTTGGTGGTATAAAAGGTGTTTTTATAGTGTTATTGATTCTCTTGGAGACTCAACAAATCTTACTGTATCAAAAAAATGACATTATATTCAATCCTTTGAACTAATATATGAATTACTTCTATATATTTATTGATTATTTTTTGATATATAAATATCTATTGATCTCAAATCCATTCAAAAGAATGGTTCTTATCACTAGTTTATTTGTTTGATTTTTAAGCTGGCATTGGTAAAATCCGACAGGAAAAGAGTTATTTACTAGCAAGAAAAAAAAAATTACTAATGTGAGATAGGTTTATCGATCAATTATGGACTTGCAAGTCCATAGAGGAAGAGAGTATAAAAATGGTGGGGTTGACCATTCTTCTATAGTTGTTGTGTTAATTTCATTAAACTAGGTTGGTTTTAAGTCCACGATCAAATTAGAGTGAATCATATTTATGGATCAAATCCGATCTTTCAAATAAAATCATATTTCAATTGGTTTAAGAACAAAATATTTGAACATTTTTATAAAAATCAAAAGGTTGCATTTCAATTGGTCGAGTACAATTGATGAAATGATAGTATTTTTCCTGAGTATACCATCCACCAAGTTTCAGAGGTATCAATATTTACTCATGCTCCCATATCAAATAACAAAATGAGCTTGTAGATGATATAAAATCTTTAAAATAAACTCTCTTTTATCACACTGAAAAATGTTTTTATTATATCTTACAATTTATTTTCAAGGTTAGAAACATAATAACTTACCTAAATCCTAGCTTTTAATAGGTGTCACAACTCCTTTCATCCTCCAGTATACAGTCATAAGCCTACCCTTGACTTCTTCATGGCTACGATGTTTAGATCTCTTCATTGCAATTCTAACCTCAAACTATATGCACAGACCAAAGTAATGTTCAACTGCTTTGTAAGTTAGTGATATGGATTGATGAGCAAGACACTAATAAGACATATGTAGAAGATACCGCTACAACTCACAAGCTTTCAACCGCATTTTAAAAGGAGAAAATCTAAGTGATGCATATGTAAGAAAATCTTATGCATTCATATTTGGTCCAGTATAAAAGGTGTTTTTATAGTGTTGTTGATTCTCTTGGAGACTTAAAAAATCCTACTATGTTGGAAAAATGAGATTATATTTGATCCTTTGAATTAATATATGAATTACTTCTATATCTTTATCAATGCTTTTTTGCTATATAAATATTTATTGATCCCAAATCCATTGGAAAGAACAGTTCTTATCACTACTTTATTTGTTTGATTTTTAAGTTGGCATTGGTGAAGTTTGGCAAGAAAAAAAGTTATTTAGGAAAATTTGGTTTACTAGTGTGAGAGAGTTTTACCAACCAATTGTAGACTTGCAAGTCCACAAGGGAAGCCTATTGGCTAAAAATGAACTTTCCTTGTGAGAACTTTTTTTAGTAAAATTTTAGGAATAAAATTAAAATTAGTGTGGAATGAAATAAATTTAATAAGAAAATTAATTAACTATTTTCATATTAATAAGTAAATTATATATTTTATCAATTAATAATTACAAGAGTAATTTTAAGTTTATGTAGATAATATAGGTTCATTAATAATATAAAAAATGCTATTGACACTATGATTTCTTACATATATATATTTTAAGTATATATTTTGGCCCCATTACCCATAGGCTCTAAAATAATTTTCACATCATAAAATTTGGACAATACAATCTTGCATTAGTTAAAATAACACAATATTTTATATTATGTAAACTTCTTTAGTTTTCTTAGCCTTAGACATGCGGACATGTCAATTTTTTATAAGGGGAGAAACCAACTCTAATATATATATGTATATATATATATATAAACTCATTGCTCTTTCATGGTACAAAAATAGTTATGTATAGTTATACTATATATGTGGATTGAAGATTGACCAAATATATTAAAAAAATGATTTGATGATGTTCATTTGAAGAGTTTCAAGAGCCTATAGTTGCAATAATATTAAAATACACAGTGAGGAGTCGAATGGATGGAGGCAAGCAAAATTTAGCAAGCTGTGAGGATGGAGAGCAGTCAGAATAAAGGCATATGTGTCGGTGTGTAGATGATAGCCACAAAGAATATTTGTTGATCATCCTTTCTAAGGAGGCTCGTATGGATATTCATATGTTGAGTGAGCTTGCTATAATCTATCAAGTAGTTGGCCCTAGATGCAACTGCGAAGCTATTCATTCCTGGCTTGGTAAAAACTAGAAATCCATGGTAATCATGAAATTTCTCCCTAAGGGTTTTTTTCACTACAATCTTCACTTCGTCCGTAGATCGAGAGAAAAATATACAAGGTGGGCTTTGGTTGATGGGGGAAAACCCTATTTATATGCAAAATGGGTTCCAAATTTTGATCCAGTGAAATTAAAGCCATATGACAAGCCTTTGTGGATTTGCATGTACAATCTTTCACCCAAATATTGGGTTGAGGAATGTATAGAAAATATTGGGCGATCCTTGGGGACCTTAATGAATTTGGATTCAGCAATCACTAAGGGGGACTCTTTCCTTTATCTCTAAATTCAGATAGCACCAGTTAACAAGGTACCTGAGAAAATTCAGCTATGTGTCAAAGGGAACCATAGAATCATCTTTGTGGAGATTGAAGAGGATAAATTTCACTATAACAAGTGTGGAAGCAAATCACATAATGAGGAAAAGTGTAGAAAGAAACCCAAATCAAAAAAGGTTTGGCGACCAAAGTCTCAAGCAATGGCCCTAATCAAAAGGTGGGGAACACAACCTCAGAAATGGATATTCCTCCAAGCATGGGTAGGAAAGGCTATCTGGGTATAACACCGACTGGAATGGTGTTCATATCCAAAGCATCAAGCCCCTCATCCCCTCAACAATTGAAGGACAATAATCTTGGTGAACATTGTGTCACTCACATGGAGGTGTTGCTAGATCAATAGGCGGAATGTCTGTCTAAGCAGAAGAAAATGGGTGATCCCTTGGTCATCATCCTGACAAACTCATAATCGGGTGAGGATGAGGTTGAGGTTGACGATCTTGACATAGTGGATCCATGAAGCATCAACCAATCGGTTTCCAAACTTCTAGGGTGTGCAAAGAAGGGTCAAGGAAGGAAATTGTGGAAAAAACTAAGAGAGGAGAATGTGGAGGTGCTAGGGTTACCTACCATCAAGGACTTTTTGAATTCCAAGGGAGTTGTCACCTCACTTGGGAAGCTAGGAGGATAGTAACATTGTTTGTTAGGGGCCTAATGGCCCCCAACAAGTGGTGCTTTATTAATCATCAATTAGATCATTTACAAGAGATTTACCAGAAACAAAAATAAGGTCTGAAGAAGGTAAAAATTTGTGTACTATTTCAAATACTGGTCTGGTTTCTCTATGGATTCTAACAGTGCTTCCAAGGGTCTAGGTGTGCTTTGGTCTACCCCTTCAGTGGATATTGAGGTGGTGGAATGTCATAATCTTTGAATTTTTCTATTGGTAAAAATATGGCAGGCAAACATCTCCTTCACATCATACATTGGTGGGATTGTTAGCCTACCAAAGAACAGCTCTCTCACATGGACCATTAGATTCCCAAGATTCACAAACATTATGGAATGGCTGGTAAGATATCAGAATTGAGTGGTAGCTTTCTCCTGGCCTTCCTTTCAAGCTAGTTGAAGATGATTTCAGTGATCAAGAGGATAATTTTCATGCAAAATTTCTTCCTGATGAGCTTGGTGGTTTCAAGAAGTTTTGTCATTTGGTTGGGTCAATAAATATCACTGAATTCAAGTATCGATGTGATTCTCACAATGATGAAGTGATCATCTTGTATAGTGTATGTACTCATACGATTGTGGAACTCAAATCCATAATGGATCGCATAACATCATCTGGGTAATGACTTGGCTAAGGATCATCTTTGTAATCTGATGGGAGGTCACTCAACTATGGAAAATAAACTTATTTGCAGGTTTGGGTTTCCTCAAAGGCCTAGTACATTGATGAAAGATACATTTAGTCCATGTTGGAATATAATCCTATTCCACTACCATAGTCAGGGTATGTTGGGTGCAAATGCATTGATTGGCATGCAAGTTCCAGAAGAAGACATGGAAGAATTTTCAGCCCGATACTCTTAGATATGAGTATGAGGATGAATGGCATAATAAAGCTTTGAAACAATTTCTCACTAAGGATGAAACAGTAGTAGCTATAACAAGTGGAGAAAATATGAATTTTGGTAGTCTAGGGATTTTTACTGAACTTGTTGATGTATACTTGACTTTCGGCTATAAACAATCAATGGATACCATTCTTGTAGTTCTAAGTTGTAAAGATCAAACATTCTCATCTGGTAGATTATGTTGTGTAGTATGAGTCAATCTCGAATCAAGTCTCTGGCCACTTTGTATATATGGTGTGTGAAGGGAAGTTGGTATTGTGATCTTAAAGGTACCATTTAACATGCAGCTTCATTCTATGTGGGCGAAGGTGGTCCTCTTTCTCTTGGCATTTTTGTGCCACTCTAGGTATGAAATGGGTTTTTGTGCTCCCCATTACTGGGTTTGAAGATATCCAATTTTTATGCTATTCATTTTATGGGTGTTTCCCCACAAGCAGTGATTTACTAAACAAAAAAATATATATTAATAGATGTAGTGAATTCCTTAACTTATCTTCTAGAAATATTAAAAGATGCATCAATTTCAATAAATATTGTAGCGATGCTCTACAATTTCATTGATGCTTATCTTCACAAGTTAGAATTCATTTACAAAGATCTCAAGCCTGATCACATTTTAGATAATGGTGTCATAGAAAAATTGAAAAATATTGGACCACCTTTGTGAATAAAAATGGGAAGCCCAACAAAAGGATTTTTTATGGTTTCTTGGGATCACTACAATAGAGCTTTCTTGTGATGAACCTCCTTACATGAAGAAAAATATAATGGAAGAAATTGTTGAATGATTTTTGTTTCTTTCTTGTAAAGAAGCAATGTCTCTAGCCATCACCTGGAGGTACCAATGGCCTTGTTGAGTCTCATATTAGAACATGAGTCTATGTACATCATCATTTTTCTAGTCAATGCACATCATCATTGTTCTAGTCAAATCATCATTTTAATTACACCAATTTTTGTTTGTGTTAAAATGCAAGAAATAGTAGACCTAATGTTTCTCTATAAAATACGCAATGCATGTTAATAGTTTACTATCATTGTTAAGGTACCTAGAAAGATTACCATGTTTTATTCTATTGTACCTTGTTATTGGACTTCATCAACCCAATAATTTTGTACATATGTTGAAAGATATGAACTCTTCCTAGGAAAAAAATTTACTTGTTTTTCATTCAATTATACTTGACATATAGGAAAAGAGGATACTCATGTAATATGGAATGCATGATTATCATCTTAGAATATATTTTGAGTATATAAAATATATTGTTCAACGATGTGTGACTGCATAGTATGGGATATGCATGTTGTTTGCCAAGTAAATGTTAATATGTCAACACATGATAATAATTTTGTAAACCTAATATTGAAGTTACATGTAAGTGATTGAAACATTTATATTAAAGAAAATGGGTTACATTAGAGAAATTTGATAAAGTTGAAAATATGTGATCAAACATTAGTTTCTTTGATTGTGAATTCTTGATATATATGTATGTATAGTTTTGTCATAATTTTGATTGGAAAAAATTACTCTATTGAAAGTACTTGTTAATTTAAATTGAAAAGAGAGAAATCTATGAATTAAAAGAAGAAAAGGATGTAGATGAAGTTAAAATTATATATAGAAACATTATGAAAAATAAAAATATTTAATATCAGTTTTTTTAATTATTCAATTATAGTTTTTTTGAGTTGTGATGTAGATGCATCTTGTGCTACTAAGGACAATAGATAATTTACAAGGGGAAAATTTTTATGTGACTTTTTTTCCAAGAGAAGAGAAAACTATGAAATTACCCTTTAGAATTAAAAGGGAGATAGAAAAATAAAGGTTATTATGATCCTTTGGATAAAATAAATATTAATAAAGAAAATGCATAAAAACTCTTTAAAAAGGGGATAAATAATTATATTTATTAAATAATAATTAAACTTGCATCCTTTGGGAAAGGGTGTGATGGTTTGGAAACCACCCCTTAAGCAGATATATAAATCATTCATGTGAGACTTGGGAAAGATGTGGAGAAAATTCAAGGAAGAAGAGGAAAAAGGAAAGGAATTAGAGGAAGCAACGTAAAAATGTAGAAGGTACACAAGACTGGAGGTTTGGGTCTTGGTTGGCATTGAAACATTTGGAGAAGAGGCACATAGTGTGTGTCCAACTCGAGGTACAATGTACACCTAGGACCATCCTGGCCAAGGTTGTGTTTATGCCATGAAGGCAGGTTGGGTTTTGTGTAAGAACCAGTTTCCTCTGGGGTGTTTATGCCATGAAAAGCCTAGACCTACAACCCCTCCTTTGGGTGCCAAATAACAACCTCTCCATGATTTATAGATAAGTATTAGAAAACTATTGATTCTATTATATATATTGGGAATATTGTCTTATATGATTTTGATGTTAATCTATGTGAATTATATGGATGTGTTATTCAATTTACTATTTACTTTAGAACCCTTATCTTTAAATATTACATATTGTAGTTTACACATCATTTTAATGACATGACATCTTGTCAATTTATTTTAACTCTAATATTTAAACTATTAAATTCTATTGCTAAAATTTAAACTACTTAGTAGGAAAAGTGACATCACAACTTTGGGAAAGTACCATAATGAAAACCTTGCAAATAGGCATCATGTGTAAATCCCTCCTCCGTTTTGTCTCTACACTTGGGGCAAAATTCATTCTAAGCATCCCCTTCCTTTATCTCCTACATCCAATCTATCTTAACTATCCTTCCCATCATCTTAGCCATTCCAATCCCTCCATCCTCCTTTAGATCTTGATAAATATTGGAGAAACTATTCATAGACACTTTGGACACATCTTGGCATATATTCACACATTACACACTTTTCATCCTTAATTTCATCCTATCCTCCCACTTTCCCTCCTCTCCAATCCATATCATCCCTTCACGCACCTTCATATTCCTTATTCATCCATCATCTTATCATCCATCTATATCACATATCCTTTTATCATCTTATCATCCATCTTCTCATAAGCATCCAAGTGCTTCATCATACTTGACATATCTAGAAGGTGACATCTTATTCCTTTGTGATATAGTCCTTAGAGATCATATCCATATACCTCATCCATTAATAACCTACCCAAACCCTCCATCCATCCATCCCTTCATCACATAATCCTAACCTCCCTATCCTCCTCCCATTAATCTTTACAAAATATTCATCCCAAAATCCTTCCTTCTCCCCATCCTTAGTTATTTATCCTATATCCATTACTCCCTCATACTGCCTCATTCTCCCATATAATAATCCCTTTTTGTATCTAGCTATAGGACACCCCCAGGTAATTCAATACCATTTATCCCATCATTTCATCACTTCCACCTTTTGAGCTAATCCCACTCTCCTACTATTGATTTTCATCCCCTCTCCTCCCATCCATCCAATCATATTCCTTTTATGATTTAGATAACCTCACATCTTTGAGCTTCATGCTTGGTTTTATTAGCATATCCTACTAATCCTTACACATAATTACAATCCTCATCTGATAAAACAAGATCCAATTTATCCAACATAACTTGTATATAATGTATATTTGTTGGAATATGGTGTTTTGCACCATTGCATAAAATGTTCTATTATAATGTTCTAATTAAATAATTATTTAGTTGTGGTACACCTTGGTGATGTGGTTAATCACACTAGGTAATTATTCGGGGAATGTTGTATTGTAACATTGAATTATTATTTAATGTGTGGGAGACATGTGATAATAATTTAATATTGGGGAAATATTAAATAAAGTGAAGTCTTAGTACCTAATATTAAATAAGGGGTTAGTGGTTTTGTATTCACATGGTTTTGTGGTACATGGTTTTACCTTACCACTAGTTGTATTTTGTGTGAGCTTGTGTCTATAAAAACAAACACGTGTAGTGGTTTAGGTTGGCTATCATTATTGAGTCTTTCTAAGGAGTGCATTTGTGAAGCATGGCATGGGATGTGTGGATTCATCATGAGAGTGTATTGGAGAACTTGATGCTTCAGAGGTATTCATTGTAACTCTTGTATTGCTTTATTGTTGAATAATATGATGGAGTATGGATGTTTTTAGAGGTTCAGTTTTTCCCTCTTAAGGGTTTTGTTACCCATTTTTCACTTACAACTCAAATGGGTAGAGTTGAGTCAATTATTTGCTTTTAAAAGTGAAGGGGGATTAACAAATTTTTGCTACACTTAACCATTGCAAAAAGGATGCTTTCAAAAGAGATTAGTTTTATTATGCAAGGTTTTACAATAGAAATAAATTATACAAATTGCATGATATTGTTGTCTTTCATTCATTTTGCGAAGGAAATGTACAAAAGTTTGCATAAATGTTGTTGCTTTATACATTGAAAGAAAAGTGCTCAAATGACCCACACAAGCTATGGGCATGACTGAACTAAAACAGCATGCATGTAAGTTATACAACTGAAGATAAAATAGGAAAAACACATGAAAATAAATCATATCCTTCATTGCCTGAAATGGAAAAATCTTGGTGTTGGTCCTTTTTCTTTAGCTCCTCTTGCTTCTGGTCTTCAAATGTACCTACAAATGTGTTGGTTATTTTTCTTGCAACCTTCAATCCTAAGGAGAAACACAATGCCTAAACTAGGGGATTGAATATTTAGGACAAGGAATCTACACTGTCAATGGATTGAAGACAAGAAAAGCCAACAAACAAGGCTATGAAAGCCTTTTGCACTTTGAGCTCCATAGGACTCAAGAGGGTTTTCCTAATTGTAGACCTGAATGCATGATAAACTTATGCCAAACAACAAACTACAAGCCTGTGAAAGTGGATAGTTCTTAGGTATATGAGTGATGGGTATTTTAAATTCTACCAAGTTCAAGCATAGTCCCATTTGCATTAAGCATTGCTAAGAATAAATAACTTAGATATCTTCATCTTAAACACATAGAGGGTTACTAGGTGAACTTCTCTCAAATTCAACCTCTATACTCTTTCAAATATCATGAAGATATAAGGAATATAAATAACTTAAACAACAAGCAAAAGGATAAAAGTAATAGAGATTTAATGTGATTTAGATTATTTTTGAACATGTCTTAGGCTTTGTGATAGACCACTGTCTAATCATGGACCGTGGAGTCAAATATAAAACTACAACAAAAATCCTATCAGCGAGCTAGTTTCAACCAATGGATTTAAAATGTGTTAATGCTTTACATTAACAAATCCACTCATATTGTCATAAATTTCTACTTAACAATCCCACTTGTGCACTCTAAATTATAGTTATTTGATCAAAGCATTTTAACTCTTTACTTGAAAGAGAACCCTAGCCAAGCAACACAATCATAGGAAATTTGTGATGGAAAATTTAAACATCCTTGATATATTGAATTCATATAATGAAAAGTGTACAAATCTGGAGACAACTTCATGAACAGTAATTTGTTGTTGCACAAATTGGTTATAACTTGCTCATTAAACCCAGTTATTACAATTTACATTCTCTATTTCTAACTTAGACTCAACACTATTCTACCTTATTCACCTAATTTTCAGAACTTCAGGCCCTTTACAAATGAGAAGAAAGAAGATATAAAAGAAGGAGAAACCCTAAAACTACATCTGCACTTGACACCTAGATCCATTCTTCTGCGTTGATTTGTAACTTCTTTTTCTTCCTAAAGAATCTACAATCTGCACCTTGGTTCATGCATCTTGCATTCACTCATTTGATTCTGCAACAAAAAATATTCCCCTCATGATGAGTCATCACTCACATATTCCTTACTGTTGAAAATATATTTGCCACAATCAAAACCCATTTAGTTCACTTTGCCCTACTTTTTGTCTTTGTATTTTGTTTGTATTCACCTTTAATCTGTGACAGAAAATTATCTTACCCCTGCTTTGTGAAAAACTTCACTCCTCATCTTTGTAGTGAAAAATATTTTACCATAGCAGAAGAAAAACCTTCATCTCCATTTTGCCCATGAAAACTCTTTTAATCTATTTTTGCCTATCTGCTACATAAAACTTTTACTTCTAGAAAATAAAATACTCATGCTTTAATATTAGAGCCATTTAACTTTGATTTATTTTCACTGTGCCCTTTTACTTTTCACCTGAAAGCCCATTAAAATATTATGCCCAACAACCTATAAAATTGTTTTACATTTTAAAAATGG
Organism: Sequoia sempervirens; assembly: GCA_007258455.2. Classification (NCBI taxonomy): domain Eukaryota; kingdom Viridiplantae; phylum Streptophyta; class Pinopsida; order Cupressales; family Cupressaceae; genus Sequoia; species Sequoia sempervirens. The sequence continues at coordinate 595,459,889 of VDFB02271358.1, forward strand.
TGAGGTCTTTTAAAATTTATTTGGGCACAATAAATTTACCCATATCCCATATTCACCATTTTACATTTTTCACTGAGAGCCTTTTAAAAGGGTAAAATTATAAGAAAAATCACTTTACTAGGAAAAATGAAATTTTACTCATGCCTTCTTCAAATATCCACCCAACAATATTTAAAAACATTTTATCTTATATTAGTGAAGGCCTTTAAAAAAATTATCGAGCAACATTAATATTTCTTCAAACATTACCTTTGAAACTCCCTCACGGGCCCACCAAGTCCTCCCTGCACACCCACAGCTTTTTATAAAATAATATTTTAATCTAGTGGGTTGGTGGGAAAACCTTCTTCCAGCCAAATAAAATATTTCAACACTTAAAAACATTGCTTGCAAATGTAGCTTTTCCCCATGCCCCGCAGCTCTTCAGTGATGTCACCATCCACACACATGGGTTGGCGGGCATCCAAAATGAAGTATTATTAAAGTATTAAAAACATTGTTTTGGAGATAGTGTTCCCCATGCCCCTACTGCTCTCTGCTAATGTCAGCCCTAGCTCCTGCAGGCGGACAAGGAAAGCTTTCCTCATTCAACTGCTCCACTTTAATGAATCATGCAGCTTGGAGAAATGTTTACAGTGGTTAATATGCAATCATGTCCTCATTTCATCCATGCCATGTGAAATAGAATTTCCTCAAACAATTTTGATACATTTTCACTATGAGTGGAAATTACTCAGAAATGGCGATACACTGGGTTAGTTTTTTGAATGAAAGGGTGTTTTAATGGTTGCAAGCACCCAAAAAATGACCAGAATAGTAATGAAAGTGTTCATAACACATGTAGATAAGTCTCAACATCATTTGGAAGGTGAAAAACACCATTTGCAACACGTATACAACTTCAAAATTCTACCCTAGAGCCAAAAACGTGATTGCACTCTTTAATTTCTGTGAATTTGATAAGCAATTGCAAGCCATTCTTAATGAAGCAAAGCAATTTATTTGATTGATAGGCATTGGAAGGAGTAGCAGGGTGTTTTCATTGCTGATAATCATTTAAAAATGCTTCAAATGACATCCAAAAAATTGTTGGGGCGTGAGAAAAGTTGCAAACCATTTTTGGAGGCTCAAATCAACAAATTTCATCAATTTTAATGCTCCAAAACTTTCTCCAAGTGTTCAGCTAAGGATGGGAGACATATTTATCCCTTAAACAATCTTCTGGCAGTCTCAAAAATCCCAAAAAGTGGCTTCCCTGCCAGCCCGCGCCTCTCTCAAGACCTCTCCAAAATTCCAACAGGCTAGCGGGGAAAGGCAATTGGTGAAAAAATCCAACTTCAATTTCATCATAAAACCTTTAGAAATGCATTTCAAGTCCCCCCCTAACATTTAAAATATTGAAAATGCCTTAAATTTTTAAAAATTTGGAAATTGCAAAGGGGAAAAATCAATTTTCTTGCTAGCAATATGATGAAAATTTGTTGCTCGCAAATGGGACCACTTGGAGCCATGATTTTTTGCGACAATCCTAATCAATTATTTAGAGAAAACCCATTTCCTCAAAAACTTGCATCGCCGAAAGATTTCTAGGACCTCCTTTGTAAACTAGCATGTCGGATGCCTTTGTCACAACTAAAATGCGTTAAAATAATGCATCAGATGACCTCCATTTTTATGAAAATGGAGCTGGGGATGTTTTGGAGCAAAATGAGAAATGGGTTTCCCTTAGAATTGCAAATTTTGAAACTTTCTAGAACACCAATTTTGACCTGGTTGTAGTCAAAAGACAATTAAATGACCCATCAAAACTAATCCTGGGGACCTGAAACTGAGTAGACATGTTATCATATGTACTAAAAATTGTTCCACTAAAGGGATTTGCAAGATGGCCTCTAAGTTGAAAAATATTAATTGGCAAAGTGGGCCTCCGAGATAGATTTTTTAGGTGCATTTCTAAGTGTGCAAATCAACTTTTTTCAACATGGTCACTCAAAATTTTGAAAATTTTGAAGGTTCCATCACATAATTGAGTTAGGAGATTACTTCCATATTTATCTATCATTTCCTTAATCACTAAAATCCAATTATATATGTATTTAAGATTAGGGGGCTTCAAGTGAGTTGGCATAGTATTCAGACCTGGCTCACAATTCTCATAGAACAAATCAATGCAAAATAATTCATCAGGTCTTTCTAATTCTGGTATTGAAAATAGAAATTTCATGAATCTATCATGAAAATCATAGATGGATTCATCCTCCAATCTCTCTATATCAAGATGATTGAATGAATTGGTTAGAGCTTGGGACATGAAATCTCATCATATGTTTCATCAATAGAAATGTAGCCTACATATATGATGCATTAAATCAATTGATCCATCATCACATGTTTCCAAGAGAGCCTAAAAATCAAACATCAAAGGAGTGTTAAACTTCACTTTTTTTTTATCTAACATGTTTGTTTACTATGCAACTATAGGTGAAATTTTCCTTGCTGGATTATTTTCATTTAACATCATAAGCATGTGGAGCAAAATGGGCTCCCACAAGGGTTGAGCCCAGCATGTTGCCCCCAAGTCTTAAGAGGGGAATGAGTTAAGCAAGAGACATTCAGATTGTTCAAATAAAAGTTATTTTTCAGTTTAAGGAATAATTTGCAAAGTGACTGTAAGAATCACAAGCACATTTCCCATTTAGGACTACCAAACCAAAAGGTGCAATGAGGCAGCCCTCCACTTTGAAGTGGCAATCATAAATGAGTAATTGGCATATGGTGGAACATCATAATCTTTGAAACAGAGTCAAAAGGTGCATCATTTTATTTTAGTAAGGAAATCATGATTGCATACATGTTTCTATGTTGTCACTATTTTTGCATCATGGTTATATACCATTTATCTATTGTTATCATCATTTCTGATGTTTTCATCATATGAAATGCATACTTTAGAGGAGCAATCATAAATCATTGTGCATTAATAGTGCATAGTTACAAGTACATAAGCAAAGATAAATGAGGTCACAATGTCAAAAGCAATAGCAAACTGAGTGACTTATGTACTTGCTCATGCTTTTAGGAAGCAAAAATTTTCACAGTTTGTAGGAGGCAGCAATGTGCAAGTGTCATGAATATCATAGGGAGCTATAAAAGGTAAAGAGAGTAGCCACATAGGGTGAGCAATACAAAATGTTTCATGAGAATGTCAACTCACAATTATGTCATAAATGGGTATGATAGTGCCTTGGAGATAGGAGGTGAAAGCAAGTTCAATGACAAGTTTCTCTTGCAAGCATAGCCTTAATGATGATCATAGGTAATCTCATACCTACGGTGAAGAGATAGTGCAAATTGAAGGTAATGCCAACCATACAGCATGAAAGCAATCTACCATCAGTGATATCTATGATTGTGGACAGTACAAGCATGACAATGTAGATAAAAATGTTGGCTTGTTGGATCCTAATTAAAGTGAATAATTGGAGGCACAAGTTCCTTCTTAAGATGACAAACTGTATAGGAATTTGTGAGGGTGGAAAGGCAGTGCCATGAAGTGAGATGCCATTAAATCAAGATAGTCTCTATAAGAATTCTCAAAGAATACTAATTGTACAATTTGCAATGAATGAAGGAACAATGAGACAGAGGCATAAACACCATTCAATATGTTGTTTCTACTTATCATCACAAATGAGAAGAACAACAACTGTAGAGTACATTTTCATAGATTTAAAAAAAAATCATGCTATTCATAGACACAAAGAATAACACAGAATGTGCATAATCTAATAAAAAAATTGTTTTAAGGAAGTTGAATATTGCTAAAAATTTTACAATCAAACTTTTCAAGAGCCCATATATTCATGATAGCTACAGGTAATTGTATGCTAAGGAGAACAACAGTGTTAATTTTGAGATGCTAAACACAAAGGTACCATAAAAATGAAGATAGGTGCAAACATACTAGAGCATAAACGCCTAGAATAGTGAATGTTGTTTCTTTTGTTCATGGACATGGCTATACAAATAATTAAGCAAAAGAAGCCATATTTTGTGCAAAAAAACATCTATACCTATGAGCTTGGAGTGGATACAGCACCTCTAGTTTCTTTCATTTAAACTTTTTGAGCTCATCAAGTCCTTGTGGTGGCGTCCATGAAGGGGTTTTGAAGAGGAAATGCAAGTATTAAAATGCAGCCATAAGTTTGCACAAATGAAACCCAAAAACTTGTGTTAATATCAAGGGTTTTTGTAAGGAAATGAAAGGTATGTGGTTTTAGTTGTGAGGTCAAGCTCAAGTGTGAGGGGTTCATCTTATTATTATAGGAGATGAAAAGCCATGACAAGGGGTTTTGAACCCATGTTTTTTGAAAATATAAATGGAAAAGCCATGGCCTTAAAGGGAGATGCAGATTGTTATTTTTTCCTTTCTTACAAAGATTTCTAAAATTTCAACATTAAAAATGCAAAGGGCAGAAAATTTTCATATTTCCCCTCACAAAGAAGAATCAAGCAATAGAGAATAGCAAGAGTTCATCATCGACTATGGAGAGAACAAAATAGAAACCTTACCTAGCTCGATCTCAACACATAATCGATAGAGATTCTCCATGAAAGCTCCTAGAAAATAGAAAGAAGACTGAAAGGCTTGAGCTCAAACCCTAGTTTGATGGTGGCGTGAAAAGGTCTTCACCAAAAATTCTAGTGAAAAATGAAGTGGAATGAAAGCCACAGGCTTCCTTTTTTTTTAGGGTTTCCATTTACCCTATGTGGTCGACATGTGGATTTTTTCCACATATTTTAAACTTTCAAGCAAAATATTAATGCCCATAGTAGTGTTAGGATCTTTTCACTTTTTGAAATCCTAGGTCACATGCCTTAGGATGTTATTTTTCCTGATTTTTGAGAAAATAAAATGTGCAAATACCTTAGAATATTTTATACTTTGCAAAATTTAATCAAAACATTGTATACCTTGCATTTTTTGCAAAGTCATAAATCAAGCCAAGTAAAGTGAAGTCATGACTAGTCCTTACCTTTCTATTTCGCAAAATTGAAACTACAAACATTGTAAGACATTATTTAAGCAATGTTCTATAAATTGCTTGATTAATTGTCATTAAAATGCAGTAAATAAAGCAAGTGTGTAATATGTAGAAGGCAATTTCAGTTTACTTTCCTTTTTCACTTGAGTCTCCCTTCATATAAAGTAGAAAAAAATTGAGCCAATTGAACCTTCTATTCCTGATTTCAGTCAGTTCTAAGTGATTTTTAGAGTCTTTTTGGGTCCATCCACTTGGGAGGGAAAGTTTCCACATTTTTTCACTCAGTTTAGAGCAGTTCTTTGCCCTCATTTTTTGGTTTTTTTCCCTTTGCTCAAAAATGACACTTGAGTTTCTATTTTGGAAAGCAGTTAACTAATATTTTTCCCATTCACTCATGGAGACTCATTGGAGATATTTATTGGAGAAAAACTTAGTTCTTTCTCAATTGGGAATTATTGCTTCTTCCTCTCTTGATCACTTACAGAGAGTTTTGTAAGCCTTTTTTGTAACTCGATTTTTTTACAGTTTGATACAGAGGCTCTTTTTAGATCAATAAAAGCAACAATGCATTCCTATATCATGGTTTTTGTCTCATTTTGCAATAAATGATTTGATGTTTCATTTTGATTCTAAGTGTTGAATCTTTTTTTATGTCTCAATATTGCAAATCTATGTGCAAAATTTTCATGTAATGCAGGTTGTGTGTTGTGTTTAATTTCAAGCCTTCATAAAAATCACTTTTGTATTGCATGTTTCACATGAGATTGTGAGAGTGAATGCTTTTGAGGGATAATTGTGAGTTGAACTAGTGAATAAATTTTAAAGTTTCTGGTGCATCACCCTTTAGGTTTTAGGATTTTCATTTCGGTTATCCTTTTATCCCTTTTCTCAAAAAACTTAGTAGTTTTAGGTGATCTACCAAGGGAACTAGCCCTCTCTAGAGATTCATTTTCACCATAAGTCACCCACAGCTTGAAAATATTTCCATGTTACATAGGATAGTTGAGTCTAACTTAACTATGGTACAATCCTCATTGATAACAGGTTTTCCCAAGGTATATCTATGCATTGTGGTTACTTGTATGCATGTTTATTTCTCATGGGTTATGTAGGAAATGGATTAAAATTATGGGTTGAATGTAATATTTCCTAACAAGTGGTATCAAAGCTTTCATGGTTGAATAATTTTTCTTATAACTCCAGTTTGAGAGTTTTTCCAAAGTTGAAGCCATGGACATGCATGTAGGGTTTAAGGTATTACAAGATATGGAACACATGTTGCAGGTGTTTGTATGTAGATTTGGGCTTTTGGGTTAAGACTTGTTGGGTTTATTGCAAATCTGAAGTTTTCTAAATTTAGGTGAAAGAGGGTTTCTTGGTTTGAGTTTTCATATGAGGGTTTTGTAGGGGAAATTTCACAGATGACCTCTTGAGACAAAATGGACCTCATGGTTGGATTCAAGTTAGCCGAGAGACAAAAATTGAAATAAAATTTGACCTATTTTGAAAAGGTTAAAAAAATGCAATTTTTTTTAGTAAAAAGGCCAATTTGGCTATATGACCCATATGCAAAAAAATTATTTAAAAAATATAAATTTCGCCTAAAAAAAATTTGCAGAGGAAAATATTTTTTAGTTTTCAAAATACTTTTAAAATGCCTGCAAATAAAAACAAATGTTAAAAATCATATTTAAAAAAAAAAATTATTAAAAAATTAAAAAAAACATGTTATGAAGGGGATCAAGGTCCGCAGACCTGTACCTACCCTACATCAACCTATCCCATCATCTTACAGCCCATACTATTATGCTTTATGAGTTTTTTGTTGGCCTTTAAAGTTTTGAACTTCGAATTATAAAAAGATTGCGACGGCCTACGTTTCCAAAAAAAAAGAGCTTTTAATATTTAAAATCTAAATTAAATGAAATCATTATGAATCACCTCCCCAACTCCTTATCAAACATTAAGTCTAAAATATTAAATATAAGAAAATTTCACCACTTTCAAAAAAAATTAATATTTGATTTTTATTTTGGAGTGAGGCCTACCAATTTGTTGCATATATAGTTAAATCAAACACTTTTTTCAAACGAGCATAAATTTTGCTCAATATGTTCGTTTTTCAACTTCTTGTAGTAGTTGGAAAGCTAGTCTCAAGTACTACATAGTGGTATAGGTTTGGTTCCCTAATTTTTCCATTTAGACTTTTTTTAGAGCCTGAAAGTTAGATGTTCTCATTTTCACTATTTTGAGCATAACTTTTGCATACGGAGTCAAAAAATTTATTTCAAAGAGGCGTTGGAGAGCATTTGTAGTGTACTACACAATGGTTCAAATTTTTTATTAGTTTGAGGAGCAAGATGAGTTTGATACTTATTTGATCACTTGTAGGAGCCTAAGATTTAGAGTTTGATTGTGTGAGCATCTATACAAGTCAAGAGGTGAAACCTTAACAGAGTACATGTTTTTATATGATATTTATGATGATACAACTGATTAACAGTTTAGTGCTTTCTGGTATAGTTTTACAAGTGTGTTTTCATAGTTGGACTTTGATGGTGACAAGTACATAGGTTGTCTTCAATTTTGAGGAAATGTCTAGACATGGTCTAAGATTTGGATTTTTGTATAGGTGATAGTTGAATGCAAGTACAATGATGACTATGATTATAGTGTCATGGATATGTAGGTACATTTGATGCATTGGCATGACATGATCTGTGTATGTGGTTGTTTGGTGGTGATATGGTTTGATATTAGGGTATCGCACTTATCTTCTTGATGCTCGTTTGGTTCCTTGACTATGATTACTCGTTTGTGGACATCATTGGTAAATAAGATCTATGGTTGATTTGGCGTTTTAGTCTTGATGTCTATAGGATTATCTTCTTTGATATCTCAATTTATAGGTTACTAATGCGATGATGAGTTTTCATGTTTCAGTGGTTTGGAACTACGATTTATGTAGCTTGTAGGTGTAATAGTCTATTGGGTTGTAGTGGGATGACTTAGATGTGGACTATCTATATCCACTAGGTTTGATTCATTGTTGTTGTAGATTTCATTAGTTGGCCTTGTCTATGGTCATTTGTGCATTGGTATGTTATTTTAGGATTGAGAGGATGAATGATTTGAGTACTTAATTAGTTGGTTCATGGGACTTGTAGCATGTGGTTTGATCATGATGTCATGATAGCTTGTTGCATTCATTGGTTATACACTTTCAGTGGAAGCTTTTGACAATGATGACTTGGCGGTGTTGGATTGGTTTGTGATGTTTTATTGGAAGTTGTTTGTATCTTCCTGTCTTGGAGATCTTGGTTACTTGTATGTTACTGACATTGGAATTGAGTGTGTGCAGACCTGGATGATCTTCATGGATGAGATGGTTGTCACGATGCCATGTGTAGCTATATATCACAGTTTAGTGAGAGTTGTTGGAAATGACGTGGATGCATCATTGGTGGTGGTTATCTTCATGTGATTGGAGATATGAAATCTTCTTGGTTTAGAGTATGTTTGATATTATGTCATGGTTTACTCTTGATACTAGTTTAGAGTTTTGGCATGGTATATGTGTTCTCTTGATACCAAGATGTATGCATTGGTGCATGTGATCTAGGAGGAGATGGTTAGATCATGTTGTCATGATAGGTTCTTGATTCTCTAGTTGGATCTTTTACATTGATTGTGGTGGTTCTCTTTGTATTGGGTACATTGATCATTTGCCTAATTACTTCATGATGGTGATATGTTGCATTTGGAGTTTGGAATGGATTTATTGGTTACAGGTAATTATGGATACTTAGAGATATAGGGGATGGTTGGAGTTCTCTTGTGATTCAAGACATTTTCTTGAGACGGTTACTCTTTGGAGGTTTTAGCAAGAAGACCGAGAAGCTTTCATCTGATATAGACATGAGTTCATGTTGGACCGATAGAGGAGATTTGTCACATCCCTCACATTGAGACTAAATGTTTGGTTATATGTCAAATACAATGATCATTGCAAGTAATTGCTTTCATATGATTATGATATTGAGAATGCAATACACTAACTCATTTGACTACAAAATCCAACAAAAAATTTTGACGAAATATGTATAATTTGATGTATCATAAGGTGCTTGTAAAATTTGATGTGTAATTTTCAATTTTTTAAAAGTTTATCCCTGACGCTCATCGAAATTTTGATGAACCTAGGTTTCATTGAAATTTTGACTAGAAGTTTTGTCAAAATTTTGACAAACATGAAAAATAAGAAAATAATCAAATTATGGCCGACATAAATAAAAGTGAGTTCGTTGATTTATTGCAATAGTGTTTTTCTCTACTTGAGATAGTTTGTGGAGAACTAAGGATGATTTTCTTGGGGAAAATCAGAAAAAATTCAAGAAGATATCGCCAGGTTGAGGGTAGTCATTGTCTTTTTGTAGAATTCAATTGTGAAGTCAGATTTGTAGTTCCAGGTTTGAAAATCATATTTTAAAGCAACATCTCATCAGATTTCATTTTTAGAGGTTTAGGGTTTTGAGAATTTTATGTCCATATTTTGTTGTGTGGAATCACCATAAGTTCACAATGAAGGAATAGATTCTTGTGACTGTAATTATGTGATCCATAACTCTATTGGTCATGTGGCACAGTTGTGCTATAACAAATATAGAATGCATTCATGTGTGACCCAAGTTTAATGTGGCTATGTTGTGAGAGAAATGGATGCACTCATATAATGTAGTTAATTCAGGTTGTATATTGTAGGTGTCAATCATCATTGGGTGCATTCAGGTTGTCTCAAGTTTAACAGGTTACAATGTAATTATAGCATGATCCAAGAGTGATTACCTCTTGCTACAATAAAAATCCTATAACTCTGGTTGATATGTAGAGTGGTTGTGTTATATCAATTATGTAGTGTATTCAAGCACAAACCATGTTTAATGGGCTATTCTAGAGAGTGTTCAAGATTTTCTAAACCTTATGAATGTTACTTAAAAGTGTATAGCTTAAACTACAAACCAAGTTTGCTACATACTTAAATGCAATCTTGGGTTACCACAAACTATAATAATGTGATCTACTAATAACCATTATGGAAAGTATTAAAGCAAGACCCATGCTATATAGGATACATTTCCCTAATCAGGTTTACATACCTTAATGATCAAACACAAGCTTTCCACACTCTCTAGGATACAATTCAAGATCATACCAAAACTTTGTCAAGACAACTAATTTTCTAACCCAAGATTTAAGGTTTTTTTTTAATACCAACGGAAGCATTGGTAAGAGCATGATTAGGGTACAAACCCTAGGCCTTCGTAGAAACATAAACAATAATTCTAGAAAATTAGTGAGGTTGCAATACATAAATATTGAGACATTGTAGCTAATAACAAAATATTGCAATCTAAAGACTGTAGCCAATAACAAGCACACTATGTAGCTTAGTGACATTTGTAAATGCAATCTACGGTAAAAAAAAATGACAACCACTTGAGATGTGACAGTCAAAAAGAGGCTGAGCAATGATAAGATAATAAATCTCAAACCTTGCATAGTAAAGTGGAGATTTTAACAGTGAGTTTCCTTACCCCCTTTCTGACCTTAAGGTTTATTCAAATGCTTTCGATAGTGTTAAACAAGGAAAATGCAATTAGGGAATGACTATCCAAATGAAGTAACAGTGGTAATCATAGGTTCAACATTTCTTCTTAGCCATTAATGTATAATGGAGGTAGTGGATTGCATGTTTGAGTAATGTTTTGAGACTCATCAAAGATGGGAGAATAGTGAATAATACCTTGTGGACTATGAAGTAGTGTTAATAAGGTTGAAGGATCTTAAGATCTACAATACCATGAAACAATGAGTCCCCTATAGTAAGTAGGCAGTCTATAGGGCATAGTTTGATTTTATAGAAGGATGATCATGAAAGGAATATTCAAGTGATAGTGAGAGATTTTTGAGATTGCAAGTGAGGGTGCAATACCCAGTCTTAAAGGAAGTTAGCAAAGCAGTAAATGTGCAAGAAAATCAAATTGTACACAACAAACAATTCACAATGTTATCTTGCATAATGCCTTGAGTTTGAAGACAAAAATCTCATTGTATCTTGATGAAAGTGGTGACCTTAATGGTTAATCACTAGCAACCATGATTTTAAAACATGTTATTGTGCTTATGGAGGCAACATTTTAAGCAAGGCAGTGAGTGGTGATTCGAAACAATGGCAGGTATGAAGGACTTGCTTTATATGCATACTATGTAGTCTAGCTTAAGACAACATTCTTAGAAGAGATTGAACGTGGATTATGGAACTCAAGGGTTACCATGAAAAGGATTAAAGCAAAGACTGAGATCTATTTAAAAGCCATGGTCATGAAAATATTAAAGATTTCACATGTAAAACCCTAGTAGCTGGAGTAATGAATACAATGCCAAAGAGGATAGTGTATTGGGGTAGATTTAGAAGATCTCCACATTATCTAATTACAGGGAAATACATCATTTATTTATTTAATTAATTAAAAGAAATCATTCTAAACCCTATATAGGATACATTGATACTTCAAAAGCCTCTAAAGGAATTTGAGATTATTCAAATATATGTCAATTAAATAACTAAATTACAAATAGTAGCAGGAACAATGTAAGATTTGTTGAGCAGAGTAGGAATGAGATAAGCAGCAATGAATCATATGTCTCCTTTCACACACATCTCCTCACCATTCTTTGTCATTCTTTACTGAAACACTTCTCCATTTTGGCGGTCTATGCTTGAAAATAATTTTTTGACGAAAGTTTTAGAGTATATTTATTAAAATGAAAACTCCATTCTGGTGGGCTACGCCTGAAAATAAGATTTTGACAAAAGTTTTAGGGTATGTTTATTAAATTGTTATAGTATTTTGGCGAGCTATATTCTTGATTCCTTAAATGATTTATTCAAATGGATTGTTACTAAATAAATGACTAACTATTTAATCATTTTTATTTGTGTGACTAAATAATTTTTAATCAACGACCAAACTAGTAATTTATTTACTCATTTATAGCTAAGATGCAAAAAATGAGTAGAATTTAGTCATTTTTAGTTGTTGTGACTAAAAATTTTAGTCACCTAGTCATTTATTTGTCAAATTCTACTAGTGTGTGCTTCCTTGTATGATTAGGGCTCTCTCAATGTTGAGGGCCCTAGGGATAAGCTCATCATAAGAAGTGACACATTGCATCTTTAACTAAAAGGGTAAATTTGTATTGACATTAGCAATGATGATTCCGACTTGTTGCTCCTTAGGAATGGGTCACTTGCTCTTACTAGCTCGCTACCTCCATCGTTGTAGGAATTTTATGATCAAGTTCAATATTATGATTTTAGGAGTCTAACGGTTGGAAATCATAGTAAAATCAGAATTTAATAAGTTTTGGAATTAGCATTTTAAAGTATTTTTTGGGGTCATTAACTTCAGACTATCTTCTCTTTTGCATGGGTGGTTGCATGCCAAATGTTTTTGGTGTAAAATATCAGAATTATTAGATTTTGTTACCTATCTATGAATAAAATTTATTGGAGTGTGAGTTTGATATTTTTTGAAGATCTAAATAGTCAAGCTTGGTAAAGAAAAATCATGTCAGATAATATTAGTCCAGAACAAAATGAAGAGACACTTGATAGATTGTGGGCTAGATTGAAAAGAAAGGATGATGGGAAATGTTATTGTCCTTAAAATAATTGCAAGGGCTTAAAGACGAGATGACTTTTAATCACAACAGCTGAGAAACATTGTAGGCAGCATGGTCACGTTGAAGGGGGGTATGATTATCATCCATTGGTAAGTTGTTCATTATATGTGTTTATATTGATTGAATTTGTAAATGTTTATATCGTTTTAACATTATATATATATATATAATCACTCGATCATGATCATGGTTTATTTGTGTCTATCATTATTATAAAGGTGGGGCACCCTAGGGAACATGATATGGATTATCACGGCTCGGAGAATGTGGTTTTGCAAGTGGACAAACATGGAGCTGTGAATATCGAAGATGAAGTTAATGATCCTATGGAAGAAGATGATCATGCACCAGAAAACACAGTTGAAGATGATGGTACAGATACATTGATCCATAACATATTTAGTGGCAGAGTTGATCATGATGATCGAGATGACTTTGATGATGTTCATGATTTACCTGTACTTGAGAAAGCATATGAGCCCCTTTACGAAGGCTCTCAAACAACTCTTCTCTTTGTTGTATTGTTGTTGAACTTGAAGGTTATGAATGGTTTATCAAACATAGAAATCTCACAGATGTTAAGGTATGTCATATATGTCATCTTTTTTCATCTATTTTAATTGTTGTTAATTCATCGCTAGTAAATAAAGGATGAAATATGTACCATTAATATTCTTTATATTAACAAATTATTTTTTGTTGTAGATTGATTAGTGAATTTTTGTTACCACCATCAAATATTTTACCTCGCTCATATCGAGATTTATCTAGCATTATGAAAGATATCAGAATGGAGTATCAAGCAATAGATGCATGTCCCAATGATCATATTATATATCATAAATAGCATGAATTTGCAACAGAATGCCTGAAATGTCATATCAGTAGATATTGAATAGATCAACTAACAAAAAAAGTGTCTTGCAAGGTTTTTCGTTATATTCCCATTATTCCACGTATGCAACGATTATTTAGGTGTGAAAGCTTAGCACAATTTATGGATTACCATGCACGGAATAGAAGTGGAGATGACATTCTTTGAATGTCTGTGGATGGTTCTACATTTAGGGACATGGAGGAAAAATGGTGACACTTTAAAGAAGAACCTTTTAATCTCAAGCTTTCATTGGGAGCGGACGATGTCAATCCATTTGGAGAGCTGAGATCTATTTACTCGGTGTGACATGTTTTTGTTATGAACAATAGCATTCCTCCATGGATGTCAATAAAGAGGGAGCACATAATATTATCAATGATTGTTCCAATTATTTGTTTACATCAATTTTTTTTAACGTAGTAGCATCTCATTTGTCTTATTTGTTGCATGACTTATATTTTTTCATTCAATAGTCATGTACATTAATTTATATATATTGCAGTAAAATGGTTATAATAATTATGTAATGTTTATGTTCATTCAACTAGGTAAGTACCAAGTTAAAGATATCAATGTATATATTGATCCTCTTATTGATGAGTTACTAAAGTTATGGAATGGTGTCACTATGTATGATGTCTCTAGACCAATAGAAAAAAGACAATTTCAATTCCATGCAATGCTTGTATGGATAATTCATGATGTCCCAGGGCTAACACATTTTTGTGGTATGTTATAACATTCGAATGCACTTTAACAATATTTAATTTTATAAAGTAGATATCATGCATGTTTTTAAAATAGTCTATTCATTATATATAATTATAAAAATTGACATATTTAATCCAATTATATATGATCTTGTAGGTCTTCAAACAAAGGGAAAATTTGCATATCCAATTTGTGGTCCAAAGATGAAATCTCATCGTTCAACAAGTTTAGAAAAGCAGGTGTTTGATGAGTATAGGCACTTCCTCCATAGGAATCATAAGTATCAAACTATTGAAAAACATTTTTTCAATGGGAAAGAAGAGACTACATAAAAACCACGAAGAATGACACCTCGCCTATGGAAGTTGGAATATAATAGAATTAATCGTTAAGGTTATACATTGGATCAAATTGTTTATCGATCATATATGATATGTTCTGAATTTATATTTTTATATTGTGTTGTGTTTACTCATGTTGTAATTGACAATGATTGTTGTTGTTAATTTGTTTAACTTATATGCTTCATGAAGGTTGTCAAGGCATTAATGGTCGGCTTCCACAGGGACTGAAAAGTTATCCCAGACCAAAAAGTAGGTTTCCCTACTATGAGCAGCTACAAATTGTGCATTTTTTTGATACATTGCATATCGGAAAGAATATAACATTAACGTTATGGAAAATATTGGATGGAAGGCATGACAAAGAAAAAATTATCAAAATTTGTAGTGACATTCAAGAATCCAATCATGCAATGAAAAATGTCATTCAATTAAATAGCGATGGAGACCAAATTAATATAGGTGCCCTTCCTTGGTTATTAATGGAGTAGCAAAGTGTTGTGCGGTTTTCGCACACACACCCCACTGGAGGTAGGGACCCTCTTTCTTTCTGGCTTTGGTATCTTGGCCCTTTCATTTTGGGGTTTTGTCCTATTTTGGCATGTGCTTAAATGATTATTGTTGGTTGCCTAAGTGTTTCCCCTGGATTTCATTGAAAATATTTAGTTTTGAGCAAGGTTCGGGTTTTTTCCCTAACTCGGGATTTTTCTCCTTGGGCGGATTTTCTCGAATCCCATTTGGATTTCGGTTGTGCGCCATGGTTCAGGTTTTTATTCAGATTCAGGATTTTCCACCCTTGTCAGATTTTCCCGGATCCCACTTGGACTCTGGCTGGATCCTATTGTTCGGGGATTTTCGGTCTTCGTGGATTTCCGCGTGGGTCGGATATCCCCGAATTCTGCCCTGTTGTCGGATTCCCGAAGTTCTTCTCTGGTTGTCTCATCAATTGCATTAATGGCTTTGTGTGTGCTCTGAAGTATGTATTTAACTTGATTTCGGGGATCTTTTATGCCATCATGCTTATTATTTACCATCGTTGAGCTAGGAAGTGCTTTCTTGCGAGTGATTGGTTGGGATTTTGGAGCATTTTGCTGTGAATTGGTTGATTTGGTGGCATTTTCTGGTGTGTTCGTGCCCTTGTTCTTTTTGGACACCATCTTCTTCACATTTTTTGATTTTGGGATCAATTTTTGCTTTATAATGGTATGTTTCGATTGCCCTGCTTTGCATTGATGATTGTAGATAGTGCGTTGAAGTTATAAATCCTATTTGGATTTAATTTTCTGCATTATTTAGATGCTTCATGACTAGGGTTACGTAGTGATTGATTAATTTATGATCCCTCAAGTGGTTTCTGAGTTTGTTGGCCTATTTGCATTTTAGTAAACTTACTTGAAAATCATGATGTCTTTTTCCCTAGCATGGTGTCAGCATTTGAATTACCATAGTCGTAAGCTCGCCTGTGCTTTAATGGCGGATGTATGGGATTTTAACCTAGGGAATCATCATTTTTCATGAGTATGCTCTTGAGTAGGCTTAGAACGTGGAGGAAATATTTTGAAGGTCCATCCCTGACTTGCTCTAATTTTAGATGTTTGAAATTTGTGATTGATTTGGTGTTTGGGTTAAGTCGTGACTTTGAGTCGCAGTACAGGATTTTTCATCCCTTCAGGATAGTCCATCCCTTTTGGATTCCCTTCACTATGACCCTTCGAAGTCAGGGCTCGATGTCACATCAGTCATCCTATGTCTCGTCGAATCCCTTCGTGGGTTTGTATTTGATCACCAGGACACTGTAACTCTCACACCGAAAGTCTTTATGTCAGCAAGACAAACCCTCATCGCCAAGAGCTCATAGCGGGCTCCTTTTGTCTTGCCGGTTTTCCTTTCTATCGCTGAGACCTCCCCCTTTCGATGGGACCTTTCACTGAACATCTTCTGCTCTTGTCGAGTGCCCTTCAAAGTCGGGAAGACTCTATTTATTCAGAGAGACCTTTCAGCGAGCTCATTACTCTTTCCAAGACCTTCGCTTTCGGCGAGACTCCTAACAGTCGCCAGGACTTCATAACAAAGCCTTCCTTTCTTGGCAAGCCCAGATCTTTTTCAGAGAGACCACATATTATTGGCCAGAGGTTATACTGATAGAACTCTACATCAGTGAAACATTACGTAGTCACTAGGACCTCTAGCCAAACTCAAAACTTAACGCCGAAACCTTCATTTGCTTCGCTGAGACTCCCCCTCTCTAGAAAGATGTTATACCAAAATCCCTCCTAAGCCTATATTCATTCGCTATGACAGTGTCTTTCTCACACCGAAGGTCTCTTATGTTATATCACTAGTCGGTGAGACCAAGCCATTCGCTAAGACCTTACCCCGACCACCTGTTAGTTATACTGATGTGTTTGTTACATCGACGGTTGGAAAGACTCTACAAGTTCGCTGAAACATCATTTAGACAAACTTTAGTCTAGCCAAAGTGATTGCTTAAACCCTGATGGTTGGTGAGACAAGTAGGATTCACTGTGACTTCGCTCTAAAGGGAAAGTTTCTCATCGACATGAATTTCCTCATCACCGATCAGCAAGACATGCCCCACTCGGCATGACTTCCTCCCGAATGAAATTTGTTTGGCCGAGAGGCATGCTTATACACTAATTGGTTCGGAGTTTCACCTTATCCATGGATTTCCGCCGAGTCCAGATTTATCTAAAATCTGGTATCCCCCTGATTCTCTGAAGTCTCCTATCTAGCTCGTTCTTCGTGGAAATTCTCCCTGGACAGACTTTCCTGAACCTTGATGGAATGTAACAGAACGTGAGATAATTGGATTTGTTTATGGTTTATGATGAATTCGATGATTATTTCATGTCATATTTGGACTCCCCATGAGACTTATTGATTGGTTATGATCAGATTTGATAGCCAAGTAGGTGTTTCTTGGTTATTCTGTTGGAATCCGATCAGTCAGGAATTTCTCGAGGTTCCTCTCTGGCTTAGATTTCGCGGATGGCCTCGAAACCTAAAATTTGTGTGATCATTTCATATGAGATTTAATGGCACTTTGGTTACATGAGATGCATTCTAACGTTGTATTGATGGATTAACATTGGTTTCCTATGGTTTTTATTGTGATTTTCATGATGAATGCAAGTCGAGTCTAACAAGGCAGCAGCTAGATCATCCATGTCTGATGCAGAGAGGATCAAAATGGACATTAAGTGAAAGATTCCTAAGAGAAAAATCACATCAATATGGTCATAGGTGACTAACACAAATGTAGGACAATGGGATTATTCAAAGAAAGAATGGCAGCTAAAGACCTCCCCTTGGTGGCTAGAAGGATGAAAGATTTAGGTTTAGCGCATGTGGCCAGTTTCCCTTCAACTATGCAGTGTTATGAGCTCATCCTAGAGTGTGCTAGACACTATGACCAGGGTACTCAAAAGATTATCAGTCCTCAAGGGAGAGTAATAGCAAATCTCAACCCTGTCGCTATTGCTCAAACTTTTGATATGCCTGACCGATCTCATGTGGTGGCATTCAACATGGGGTTCACTAGGGAATTCTACGAAGACCAAACTATGAAATCCCAATAGTTCATTAACTCCTGGTTGGAAAATCCCAAGTCACATTACTCCAAACTGCCCAAACAACTTTTTAGGATAAAGTTCAAGAAGGAATATTATGATGCCATGACTCTTCTCGGCAGAGTGGTTGGATTGAGGAATGCAGGAGTATTCAAAAATTGGATGTGCCATGCCATTGTGAGGATGGAATAAGAATTGATTGATTATCATTAGGTTGGTTTGATTAGCAGAGTGCTACATGACCAGCTATCCAATGTGTTGTAGACTAAGACTTTCACAATGACATCGTACCTGGTCTATGCGCTTGCAAGATTCCATCCCTATAAAGGATTGGATACAAAGGGAATCTTTGGGCAGGACGTCATTTATGAATTTTTCCCTCAACTGCATTTAGGAGGTTCAAACTACAGGAGGGAAAATGATGCATTCACCATGTATATCACTAGAATGCTTCAAGGGGTAGATCATGTCAAAATTTTAGATCAAGCCAAGGAGCTCATCAAGAAGTATGGAGCATGGTTCATTCAATTCCCAACCTTCTCCTACATTCAGATCGACAGTTGCCAAAGGGCCCCATATAGACTTCCAAGGTACCCCATTGATCACCTCCTATTGTTGGAAGTAACTAGACAGATTTGTGACTTTGATGCCATTGTCAAGAAGGAAAAACACAAGATAGGATTTGGTGGAGATTTCCCCTTGAGGATTGGCGCTAAAGAGGCATGTCCTTCCATTATTTCTGCCCAAGCTTCAGAGGAAGAAATAAGTACCCTCGGTCTGTCTTTCCACTCCAAGAGGTCCAAATTTGATATCACAGGCGAAGCTCAAAGGAAGGCCAGCAAAGAGTATAACCATAAGGTGAACTTGGAGGACTACCGAGCTAACTGCGCTGATGAGTATGAGGTCAGGAAGAAGAAATTCTATCGACTTCCAGTGGATATAGTCCATTTGTATAATGTAAGGACAGTGCCTGACCAATTGGAAGATGATGGAAATTTAATCCAGGATCATGCCTATGAAGCGGTAAAGGATAGACCGATTGGTGATGTGGACTGGTTGGAAGAGGAGAAAACCGAGCTGAAACAATTGATGGATCCAATTATCAAAGTTACCAAGATGTGGCTCAAGCATACGATATGGGAGCGAAATGCACATACAACCTGATGGGAGATTTGGATTCCCACTCCACTTCTGAGGAGTCAGTTGAATAGGATCCTAAGAGTAAAGGTAAGTTGGACTCTCCATCCAAGATCAAGACAAAGAGTATCCAAGAAGAAGAAGTCTGAGAAACAGAAAACTAGAGAAGACCAAAGGCTAAGAAGAGGACAAGAACTAAAAGATCTGAATGGAAGGAGGTCGAAGAACAAGATCCCAAGACTGATGCTCGTGTGTTGAAAAGAAGAAGAATTGTCAAATTATCAGAGAAAGCAAGCTCCAAGGTTGCAGGAGAAGTAATTTCCCCACCGGTGGTGAGTGTGGAAAGTTCAGAGGAGAAGGAAAAGTTATATACAAGGAGGTCTAGGACCCCTTCTCCTAGGGATAGGGTGCTGAAGGCTGGCCTTCCTCCAGTTGTTTCTCATGATGTGCAATAGGATGACATTCCTCCCATTCATGAAGCCCAAAGTGAACCTGGCGAAGCTGAAGAAGTTGATGAACATCAAGACACTGAAGGGGAGGAATTCCATGAAGGAGAACTCTATAGTACAGAGGCTGAAGTTGAAAAAGTAATGCAGTCTCCCTTGGTCGCACATGCAAAGTCCCCAATCACACATGAAGGGGTTGGATCTCCCTCAAAGGAGAAAGAAGCAGAAAAGGTTCCATCACCTGAGCCTGAGAAGGAAGGGAATAAGGATGAGACTCCTGAGAAACAATATTTGGAGGAGGAGATATCAGGAGATTAACAAGAAGAAGTAGGATCGAGCCAAGTGCAATTGGAGCATGTTGTTCCAGGGTGGCTTGACAGAGAAATAAAGAGGAAGCAGGTTATAGTAGAATACACACCATCAAATTGGGATGAGCTCCTAGTTAAAATTGGAAAAGGCAGAGATAAGAAGGCTAGAGTGATCTCAAGGGTTGAAAGAGATGAGGCACATAAAAAAGTTGTTCACATCGCCACCCTTGCTCCAGAAAAAAATAGAGATGATGTGGTCGGGAACGATTACAACATTCAGACTTTCAATCTAGGACCCACATCAGTTGAGCAGGATATTGAAGACTATGAGGCCTCTAGTACAGATATTATGGACCAATTGAGAAAGGAAATGAAGACTAAGCAGGAGCTCAAGAGAGAAAATGAAAATCTCACGAAATTCTTGGAGGAATTAATGAAGCCCCTGCAATCCATTAACCCTTCTTCCTCTGTTGCAAATCCTCTACCTTAAGAGACTATCACCGAGCTGCAAAGGATGAAAGCCTCCACCCTTGCCACTACCAATTGGTTGAAAGGGGTCCAAGTAAAAGGTGATGAAGCCATTAAGGAAATCCTATCAACAGGGAAGGATGCTGCAATGACGATGGATTGGATGAAGCAGGTAATAGCACAAGATAAAGGAGACATAGACCTACTACTATAGAAAACCAAGACCATCATGGAATACACCAAGGATAGATTAGCAAGTGACAAGATCCTTCCCTTTTCTAGGGCTACTGAACCTTGGGAGTGGTTCGAGGCATTGCAAATCCGATAGAAAGTGTTGAAGATGAATCACAAACGAAGAAGGCAGATTGAGGGTACCCTAAGTGGGGTATATAATGGCTCTATTGCATTCTTTGAGATCATGACATGAAGGAGGAAGATTGCTCCAGAACATTTGAGTCTAGAGCAATTGAGAGAATGGTGGCAAGATATCTATGCACCACTTGGTGATGATTCTATTTCTGAGCACCAGTTAGATGATGCGGCCACCTACCTGGCAGTTATTGATAAATATATGGTGTACAAGGTAGATTGGGATAGGTCGGTTAAGTATTCAAGAGAAGAAATTGCATCCATTGAAAATCGACTTAGGGTTTTTCCTTTGCCACCAATAGCTAACCTGGATGGGATGCTTTTGAAAGTTCATGAAATGCTAGATCAGAATAAAGATGAGGGAGGAGGGAGTTAATGCAGGCTACATCAAAAATTTTGCTTCCCCATTACGTCGCCATGCTCTGGTCTGGGCTGCATTTGGATCCCACGCCGACTAAGATGAAACACATGCATTTAATGCATACTATATTCTATTTCAAATTTCCCTTGGCAGGCTTTCCATGCCTTATTGTTATTATAAAACTTATCCTGGCTGACATGCTTTCAGAGGGGGGAATTCTATATATTGGGCATTTCGCCTCATTTGTGGTGTGGGGGGTTGTTGTTGTTAGAAAATAGAAGTAGAATAGAGCAAGTAGAGCAAGTTAGAAAGTAGTTGCTCCCAAGAAAAATTGTAACAGAAGGCTAGAATTGTTGCTACAGTGGATGATTCAAATACAAGTAATGACATTGTGATTTGGTGTCATATTCGTATTCGCTTGTCTTGCATGGTTCTTGTTCTTCTATCTTTAAAATTTCTTTAAGGAGGTTAACACTTAGATTGGATTCGATTTAATAATGTTTGTGATTTAATACTGGAATGTTGCAGCAATCTCTCAGTCCATACTTTTCACAACCAACTGATTGTTAGTTGCTTTGCAAAGTTAGCTTGGACTTTACATTCATTGTGCTTAGTTCAGTTGTGAGTATTTGTTCATTTCAACTGCAAAAGGGGTTGTTTGAGTGAATGTTCATGATTTGAAAATCTTAAAAAATTGTAGAAGATTGCACTGTTTCTATAAGATTGCAGATTTATCTAGGTTAAATAGAAATATGTTTGAGGGATTGGTCCATTTCAGTGTTTGTCATTTGCATTGCTAATCTTAGGAGTAGTGCTAAGTTTAGAAATCCGTTTGAAACATTTATCTTTTGTTATTTCTTTGATTATTGGGTTAAACTTAGATTGAAATATCATTATATTGTTAGATCTAGTAAACTAAGGTTCAATAATTTGTTTGTAGTAAGGTCCCATTGTGATTACCACCATTTTCACATTTATCACTGGGTTGTTCATGCATTGTCAAGACCTGACATTAGAGACCTTGGGGTTATCTCTTGAGGCTTGCTGATAAAGATTTACCTTTCAAGAGAGATAGGATATTTCATCTTGTCTGAGTTGTTGTGCAGAAAACACCATCAACACAAAGCAATGCTATAAAAGAAGTCATACGAAAAATTTGATTTCCCACAGGATTTGTTGTGAAAATAAACAATATAATAACAAAGAAAGGTGAATTTAGGTCAGAGATGAAAATGCATGATTGGCATACCTTCATTAAGGCAATTATTCTGGTATATTATATACACTTGTATAATGCATGTACTTTTCAATGTATTATGTTTACTACTTTTGAAAAATAATGAAAATATCATTTTATAATTGTTGCAGTATGTTCTACCTCTATCTCTGCCAGACAACTTTGACAACAATGTCAAGCAAGTTATATATGATCTTGGAAAATACATGAGGTAAGTAGTGATATTTGTTTAATTTGTTGTATACATCTTATAATTTCCATTTGTTTTACTTGTTATATAATATACTGTATATTTTTGTTAAATCTCATTAATATATATGCGCCTTGAATTACTTGTAGATGGTTATCATCTAAAGAAATCCATAAATAAGATATAAATTATTGGAAGATAAAAATTCCTCATCTAATGTGTGAAATGCAAAATTTTCTACCTTCAAAAAAATTCAATGCACAAGAACACTACCTCATACACCAAGGCGAGGATATTGAATTGTGTGGACCTGTACACGCAAGGCCAATGTGGATGCTTGAGAAGAACTTGAAATTTTTGAAGGCTTTGGTTAGACAAAGAGCACATCCTGAGGGTTCTATGGTGGAGGGATATATGGTATACCATACCATGGTGTATATTAGTGAATATCTTCCTAAGTTTGTAGCAAAGATCCATGTAGATCGCATTTGGGATCCCAACTCCATTAACAAATTTGAAGGGGAGTGCCTGATGGGGAAAGGTAGATTAAGGAAAGTGAGAGGTAATTATAAGATGGTCATGGAGATTAATTGGAATACATTTTACATATGGTTTTTATGTATATTGTACTTATTTATTTTTTGATCTTCAATATACATCAATTATAAATTAAGGTTGTATACTGTGGTATTTAACTAATTATATGTCATTTGTGAATTTCATTTTTTTTTAATACAGTTGGTCGAGAGTGGGATGCACTACATTTGTACATCGCAAACAATCTTGATTGGATGATGGTATGGATTGAACGATGTCAACAATTTGGTCATGGATTAACATGGGAAGGTGTGGCTTCATTGGTTAAAGAAGCTCATCGCAATGGAGATTTCAATGTTACACAAAAGGAATTTTATTTAGCATATGGTTTAAGAGATAAATAGGTACGTATAAATATATTAATCACCCATATTATTTAATTATTTTCAATTATATTAATGTATATATATGTTGAGATTGTTTTCTTTGCATACATTCGGCCAATAATAAATATGTTCATCAACTGACGATATTGCAATAATTTTTACATGTTTGACATATTGCAGGTGAAACACCACAAGGCTATGTGGTGCAATGGTTGTAAATTTTGAATCAAAATATTGGATGACATGAAGAAAACTTGTGATTCTGGTATAACTACAGTCTTTCTAGGGACTAATGTTTCATCTAAAAGCGACATACATCCAGAAGTCTCAGAAAATCGATACTATGAGATTTTGGATGATATACTTGAGTGTGACTTTAAGTCCTTTAGATTAATTATGTTCGTCATCCTATGGTATAGGCTATGATTGAATGAAAATGATCTCGAGAGAACTGTTATTGAACATGATAATGGATTTACCATGTTAATACAAGGTCGATCGAGCGAGCTGGAAATGAGCCCTATGTTATTCCAAGCCAATGTGAGCAAGTATTTTACTCAGAAGTTCCAGGTAAACCAGGTTGGTCATTTTTTGTTAGACATGATCCAAGAGGAAGGTCAGTAAAGTATAATGTGGTGGAAGAAGAAGATACCAAAGAACTAGAAGATGATGTAGATTATAATCAGGATCAACAGTTAGTTGATGATGTCCCTAACGAAGATGTCGAAGAGGAGGAACTAGATCATGATAATGTAGGAGTTAATGTTCATGAAGATGATATTCATGTGGATGATGAAATTATCGAAGCTGATATCGATGATGATGATGATGATATGACCAATACTTACAATGTCGAATCTAGATCAGATGATATAGACAAAGAGTTGGATGAAGAAGAAGATCAATGACATTGAAATGTATGAGTTATGCGATTATATTATCTATTTGATATTAATTTATTGATAGAATTATATTTAACTTATGTGGTTACATAACTAATTCATGATTTTTTTAATTTTTATGCCATTACATAATTAATTTAATGATGTACTTTTTAATGTTTGAAAGGTCAAAAAATTAAAACATTTCAATAGTGATGTTAACAACTTTGAAATTAGTGTGTTTTATGTTTGATGTGATCATAAAAGATTAAAAAGTAAGTTGTAGAGGTGGTTGTTCAGTGGTTGATGTGTAAAGGCATTTAAAAGGCATAAAGTGGTCACTGTAATGGTTTTTGATGGTTGAGGATTTAAAATGCAAGCTCTTGACATTTGAAAATTTGTGTTTTTCTTCAAAAAAATTGTATTTTTCCTATTATGCAGCACTGTACAGTCACATGTAGCCATATTTTGATGTGGAATCAATTACAGGTCATGAATATATGTGTTACCTTTGATTTGAATCTGATTTGAGGGCTTAAGGCATTGATTTGAGATAGAAAGCTTCATTTCTTTGCATACAGGTCGGTTACCCTATTTTTGAGGGTTTTGTAGTCCAAACATGATATAAAGGGGCTCTTACACTTTTTATTATTATTGTATCTTGTGTAACAGGCCCCATGGATACTGTTGTAATTGTAGGATGCATGAATAGGGCGTAGGATGAGAAATAAAGAAGGTATAGTTGTTGTCCTCAAGACTTTTGTGAAGAAAAGCTTGTGAAATGAGAGGTACTTTCTGGCTCGATGCTTGTTTGCTCCTTCATTTTCTATAAGGATTTCAAGGCCAAAAGTGCGGGTTAGCAAGTTAGATATTTTTTGGTCGAGTCTAGGTGGAGTTGTAGAGCAAATTGTAAAGTTCGATGGATTTAAGGAAAATGCAATTTAGGTTTTGAGTCATTATGTAGAAGGTTTTAAATTTATGGGGATTTGATGTTTTATGACAGTACTGGCATTTGAATTGAAATGATTAATTCAAACTCATGTCTCTCCATTATACATGCATATCTTAATTTTGAATAAGATAATCAAGGGTTTCTCATTCATCTCACTGTTGTGGTGTGTATGATTTTTGTTTTGGCTTTAATTCAAGGAATTAATTAAAACGCTTGAACGGGATTGTAGGTGGATATATTATGTATAAGGATTTGATAAGTAGTATTAGGTTAGAATACATGTTGATGAAATTGTAAAGCAATGTTCTCAAGGATCTTATATGTTGTATGTTAAATCTGTCATAAACTCTTAGATGTTTATGAATTTGACTCCCTCAATGGATATATGGCACTAATCTAAGTTGTACTAATTTGTATGGTTCAGTATTTTGTTTGTCTTTACCTAGTTCTTGCTACAAATTGCAAATCAATGACTATTTTACACTGTAGAATGTGTTGTAGTTATCTCATGCTCCAAATAGTTGATATCATAGATGAACAGCCAATTATATTTAGTATTATCCTATTATGTTGAGCTATTAAATGATATTATTTGTTGTTGTTAATGTTGTTTATGATAATGGTACAGAGGTTGTAAACGCATTAAGGGATCACCCTCCTAGGTCTTGCAGAGCCCAAAGTGTAGGAGGTCTTTAAAATCCTTGTTAGTTGGTCTAGGTCCTTCGAGCTACCCTTGATTGGAATTATCAATTCCTTAGGTAGATTAGAAGACCAACCTAGTTACAATAAAAAAAACCAACACTACCCTTAACCCTTAACCCTCTATCTCTCTCCCACTCCCTCCCTCTCTCACTAAATCCCTCTATCTCTCTCCCCTATAACCCTAAACCCTAAACTCTTAACCCTTAAACCCTCTACCCTCTACCTTCTACTCTCTCTCTCTCTCAAGAATATCCCTTCTACCCCCTCTCCCTATATCAGGTCTCTCTCTCACTCACTCTCTCTATCTCTTTCTCCTCTACCCTTAACCCTAAACCTTAAACCCTTAACCCTTAAACTCTAAACCCTTAAACCCTCTACCCTTTATCTCTCTCCCACTCCTTTCCCATCAAGTCTCACCCTCCCACCGCCTCCTCCTCGTGTCTCTCTATCCTACTCCTATCTTTGTCCCTATACCTTAACCTCACTCTTCTACCCCGCCTCTATCTCTCCCACTCCCTCCCTCTCTCACCCAATCCTCTTCTACTCTCTCCCCCACCCATAACCCTAAACCCTAAACTCTAACCCTAAACCCTCTACCCCACTCTACCCTCTATCTCAAGAATCTCCTCCTCACCCCCTCTCCTCTATCAGTCTCTCTCACTCACTCTTCTATCTCTCTCTCTCTACCCTTAACCCTAAAACCTTAAACCTCCTCAACCTTAAACTTAAACCCCAAACCTCTACCCTCTATCTCTCTTCCACCCCTCCCTCTCTATCAAGTATCACCCTCCTATTGCCTCTCCTTCTCTCAGGTCTCTCTCTCTCACTCACTCATATCTATGTCCCCTCTACCCTTAACCCTCTACCCTTTATCTCTCTCCCACTCCCTCACTCTAGACTTTCACTTAATCCCTCTATCTCTCTCCCCTCTACCCATAACCTTAAACCCCAAAACCCTGTCCTACCTCACCTCTCTGTTCCTCCTCCTCCTTAATAATACACAAGGCCCTCTCCATCTCACCCATCAATTTACTCATTCCCCCACCAAACCCTAAAACCCTAAAACCCTTTAACCCTTTAAACCTCTACCTTAACCCTTTCTCTCTCCAAGTCTCTTCATCCTAGCACCACTCCCTCTGTGTCTCTCTCCTCCCTCCTCCCCTCTTCCCTCCTTCCCTCTCTCTCTCTCTCTCTCCACTCTACCCTTAACCCTTAAACTTAAGTCATCTACCTCTATCTCTCCTCTCCCACTCCCTCCCTCTCTCTCTCTCAAGACTCTCCCTCCTACCTCTCTCAGGTCTCTCTCACCACTCACTCCCTCTATCTCTCCCCTCTACCTTTAACCCTAAACCCCAAACCCTTAACCCTTCAACCTCTTTACCCTCTATCTCTCTCCCACCCCTCCTCTCTCTCTCAAGACCTCCTCCCACCCCTCTCCCCTCTCCCGCCCTATCTCTCACCACTCACTCCTTTAACACTAAACCCCAAACCATTAACCTCAAACCTCTACCCTCTCTCTCTCTCTCCCACTCCCTCCCTCCCTCTCTCTCTCTCAAGTCTCATCCTCCTACCCCCTCTCCCTCTCTCAAGTCTCTCTCTCTCTCACTCACTCTTATCTCCCTCCCCACTACCCTTAACCCTCTACCCTCTATCTCTCTCCCACTCCCTCCCTCTCTCTCTCACTGAATCCATCTATCTCTCCCCCCTCTACCTATTGGTTGTTTTTACTGTAACCAGGTTGGTCTTCTAATTTACCTATAGAATTTCCAATTCCAATCAAGGGTAGCTCAAAGGACCTGGACCAACTAACAAGGATTTTAAAGACCTCCTACACTTTGGGATCTACAAGACCCAGGAGGGTGATCCCTTAATGTGTTTACAACCTCTGCACTATTATCATAAATGACATTAACAAAAATAGATAAGATCATTTAAATAGCTCAACATTATAGGATAATACCGAATAGAATGGGTTTTTCATCAATAATATCAACTATTTGGAGCATGAGATAACTAGAACACATTTTCACAGTATAAGATAGTCATTTATTTGCAATTTGTAGCAAGCTCTAGTTAAAGACAAACAAATACTGAACCATAAGAATTAGTACAACTCATATCAATTCCATATATCTATTGGGGGAGTCAAATTCATAAGCATTTAAGGGTTTATGACAAATTTAACACATAACATATAAGATCCTTGAGAACATTGCTTTACAATCTCCTCAATATGTATCCTAACCCAATACTACTTATCAAATCCTCATATAGAACATATCCACCTACAATCCACATTTAAGATGTTTTGAATACTTTGTGATACCAAAATCATAATAATAGTTTCTTTATTTTGATCAAACCATGGCAGTAGATGTTATGTCCACCATTAAATCTTACTTGTGTGTTGCACGAATGGCTCTAATCGCATTTGATGTAGATTCAAATATTAGTTGTTGATCCTTCACCTTGGTCAGATCATTGGACAACTACCTTAAAAGCAAACTAACATAGTCTCCATCATGGAAATAAGGGGCCCACCATACTACTCATTGCCAAGGAGATCCATGTGGCGCCCACCTGTGATATCATAATCAATAAAGACCTCAAAACTTTTGATCACCCAATGGTGAGAAATTGTGGATCTCAACCATCGGCAATCTTGTTCGTTCAACATAGTTGCCAACCTTGTTATTAACCATCGAGCACCTTTCTACCAAGATTATAACATCTCTATTGATTTAAAACACATGCATCTTATAACTACTTTAGTAACCCACGTCATAATGTATTAAAGACACATGAAAGTATTTATCATTCCTTCGACTTCACTGAATGAGACACGTGGCACTCACCTGTGATATCGTGATCAACAAAGATAGTATGGTGGGGTCATCGTGAGATGGCAGGGAACAGCTGAGATCACATGATGATTGATCTACAGCCATGCAAACTTGTCCCTCTGCAAAATAAAAACATTTATTAGGGGAGAGGGCCCAGTAGTCATGCAGAGTCCAATAGTCGCACACACAATCATGATGATAATACCCAATCTTACCATATATTTATACTATATATTGTAAATAAATATTCCAAATGTAAATAAAGCAAAAACCAAATGTTGATAAAAAAATGGACCCATACTTGAACACATGAGAACCTCTAAATGTCATATGAAAAAAACATAAATACATTCATGAAGAAGTGAAATAAGTATTTTTTGTTTCAAAAAAAATATCATAACTCTCCACTATAATTATATCATTTAAAAAATAAAATGCTCATTTAATAAAATAAGACACTCATTTAAACAAGTATTGTTATCATAGTGAAAAAATATTGTTCTTATGTGTACAACAATTGGGGTAGAAATGTACAAGCATTGGATAATTTTATATTAATAGTTTTCCTATCACAAATATAAAAGGTGAGCACAATAAATAACATGTATTTTCCCATTAAATGTGAAGGATTTTCAAAAAAAATTAGTGTTCAACTATTGGTCCATTTTTGTTCAATATAAGTTGTAATTTAAATAATTATGTGTTGTTTTTATAACAACAAATAGATTTTTTGTTCAACTATTAGTCCATATGTGTTGAATATAAAAGGTAGAGATATCAAAGATTGATGGTTATCAATAAGTATTTGGTCCACTTAGGTTGTATATTAATTTTAATTTAAATAAAAATATGATATTCTACAAGCAACAAATGATATTTCTTTATTTAACTATTGGGGGTTCCATGATTAAGTTTTGGTCGAACCTTTAAAAAGTCAAATTTTAGACACTTCTCAAAAGATCTATTGATGTGGCGATTTGCATGATGAGTCACACCTCAAAATATTAGTTATAGATAAATAAGAGACCAGTCTACATTTAAAAAAAAATGAAGGTTCTATAATATTCCAGTCAATTGCTACATGTTGAGAAAGTTACCCTGCACGACTATTGGGCCCTCTGCCTTAAAGGAATAAGGGGACATCACTAGGATGACAACAAACAATGACATAAGTTGTTTTAACAAGGGAAAACAGGACCAACAAAATACTTAGGAAAATAAAGTCAAGTGAAGGAAATAAAATGATAAAACAAAAGGGGGCCCAGCCTAGACGAAGCGATGGGGCTTAAGTCGTTTTAAAACCTTTCCAAAAAGTAATAGCCAAATAGATCCCATCCAAGGTGTAAGATAAAAATTGGGGTTTTACATGAAGATTAAGGTAGAACCCCAACATTAGGCTTTTCCCAAACACCATAGATGACCAGAGACACAAGGCAGAATAAAATACAACACAAAGAACAAAACTTTGAAGTTCCATCACTACCCATAACCCTAAACCCTAAACCATTAACACTTAACCCTTAAACCCTCTACCCTCTCTCTCTCAAGTCTCTCCCTCCTACCCACTCTCCCTCTCTCAGGTATCTCTCTCTCTCACTCCCTCTATCTCTCTCCCCTCTACCCTAAACCTTTAACCCTTAACCCTTAAACTCTAAACCCTCTACCCTCTACATTTAACCTTCTACCCCTTATCTCTCTCCCACTCCCTCCCTCTTTCCCTCTCTCTCTCAAGTCTCACCCTCCTACCCCTCTCCCTCTCTCAGGTCTCTCTCTCACTCACTCACTCTTATCCTCCTCTACTCTTAACCTCTACCCTAACCCTCTACTCTCTATCTCTTCCCACCCTCCCTCTCTCTCTCACTAAACCTCGATCTCTCTCCCTACCCATAAACCTAAACCCTTAACCCTTAAAACCTCTCTCTCTCAAGTCTCTCCTCCCACCCCTCTCCTCTCTCTCAAGTCTCTCTCTATCTCTCCCCACCCTAACCATAAACCTTAAACCCCACCTCTACCTCTCTCCCAGTAATTTCCCTCCCTCCCTCTCATCAAGTCTCACCCTCCTACCACCTCCCCTTAAACCCTTAACCCCAAACCTCTGCCCCCACCTCCCAGTACCTCCTCCCTCTCATCAAGTCTCACCCTCCTACCACCTCTCCCTGTAGCCCTCTCTCTCTACCAATTTTATCTTTTCCACCCCACCTCCCACCTCTACCCCTATATCTCTCCCACTCCCTCCCTCTCTCTCCTCATTGAATCCATCTCTCTCCCTCTACCCATAACCCTAAACCCTTAACCCTTAAACCCTTAAACCCCACCCTCTCTCTCTCTCCTCAAGTCCACCCTCCTACCCCTCTCCTCCTCTTAGGTCTCTATCTCTCACTCACCCCTCTATGTGTCTCCCTCTACCCTTAAACCCTTAACCCTTAAACCTAAAACACTTAAACCTCTACCCTACCCTTAACCCTTTCTCTCCCCATCTATCTCCCACTCCTCCTCTCTCTCTCTCAAGTCTCTTCCTAACACCACCCCTCTTAGGTATCTCTCTCCCTTCCTCCCTCTCCCTTCCCTCTCTCTCTCTCTCTCTCTCTCTCTCTCTCCACTCTACCCAACCCTAAACTCTTTTAACCTCTACCCTCTATCTCTCTTCCCACTCCCTCCCTTTCTCTCTCTCAAGACTCTCCCTCCCACCCCCTCTCCTTCTCTCAGGTCTCTCTCTCTCCCCTCTACCTTTAACCCTAAACCCTTAACCCTTAAATTCTAAACCTTTAAACCCTCTACCCTTTATCTCTCTCCCACTCCCTCCCTCTCTCTCTCAAGACTCTCCCTCCTACCCCCTCTCCCTCTCTCAAGTCTCTCTCTCACTCACTCCCTCTATCTCTCTCCCCTCTACCTTTAACCATTAACCCTTAAACTCTAAACACTTAAACCCTCTATCCTCTACTCTTAACCCTCTAACCTTTATCTCTCTCCCACTCCCTCCCTCTCTCTCTCAAGTCTCACCTTCCTACCCTCTCTCCCTCTCTCGAGTCTCTCTCTCTCTCTCACTCACTCTTATCTCCCTCCCCTCTATCCTCTATCTCTCTCCCACTCCCTCCCTCTCTATCTCTCTCCCCTCTACCTATTGGTTGTTTTACTATAACTAGGTTGGTGTTCTAATCTACCTATGGAATTTCCAATTCCAATCAAGGGCAACTCGAAGGACCTGGACCAACTGACGAGGATTTTAAAAAGACCTCCTACACTTTGGGCTCTGCAAGACCCAGGAGGGTGATCCCTTAATGTGTTTACAACCTCTGCACCATTACAATAAACAACATTAACAATAGCAAATAATCTCATTTAATAGCTCAACATAATAGGATAATACCAAATAGAATTGGTTGTTCATTAGTAATATCAACTATTTGGAGCATGAGATAACTATAACACATTCCATAGTGTAAAATAGTCATTGATTTGCAATTTGTAGAAAGCTCTAGGTAAAAACAAACAAATTAGTACAACTTAGATCAGTGCCATATATCCATTAGGGAAGTCAAATTCATAAACATCTAATGGTTTATGACAGATTTAACACAGCATATAAGATCCTTGAGAACATTGCTTTACAATTTCATCAACATGTATTCTAACCCAATAATACTTATCAAATCCTTATACATAACATATCCACCTACACTCTCATTCAAGCATTTTAATTAATTCCTTGAATTAAAACCAAAACAGAAATCATACACACCACAATAGTGAGATGAACGAGACAACCCTTGATTATCTTATTCAAAATTAAGATATGCATGTACAATGGAGAGACATGAGTTTGAATTAATCATTTCAATTCAAATGCCAATACTATCATAAAACACCAAATCCTCATGAATTCAAAACCTACTATAGAATGACTCAAAACCTAAACTACATTTTCCTTAAAACCATCAAACTTTACAATTTTGCTCTGCACTCGACCAAAAAATATCTAACTTGCTAACCCATACTTTTGGCCTTGAAATCCTTCTTATAGAAAATGAAGGAGCAAACAAGCATCGGGCCAAAAAGTGCACGTGTCACCAGCCAATTAAAACACCTAGTGATATTCCAAAAATCATTACAACATCAATCACCCTAGAGAATCTTCTTGTTCATAGTGCCTGCTGATAATGGTTGATGCAGCAGCAAAAAACCTCAAGAATCTCACACCCAGACCGCCACCAAAAACAAAATTGGAATCTTTTGTAACTGCAATAGCTGATTTTCCAACTGTTAGCAGCCCACTCCTTTTACTCTTCCTTAGTTAAATATTTATTTACCCATTTCTGGTATTCATTAGTTGGCCAATCAAAATGAATTACCTCATTCACCTTGACATTATAAGGTGTGTATTTAATTTCTACTTTATTTGCTTCCCTTTCAAAAGATTTTAAGAATGAGTTGGTGCTAATGATTTTGTCCATACAACTCACCAATAAATCATAATCTGAGTCATCACAAATTAGTTTAATTTGATCATTGATGGCCTCATTTTCCTCATCTTACCACTGTTGGAGTGACCTGATATTCCCCTACTCATCAATTATGTCAGGTAACAATGTGTTTCCCCAATCATCAAAATTCTTCACCAACTCCCTAATCTTCCTACTCAAGTCATTTGGTAAGGTTTGAAAACCTTGCAATTATTTAACTAACACTTGAGTGGGCCTTAACAATTGGGGCCTATTATTTATATCAAACCTTGAGGCCTTATACATTATGTCTAAATCATTGGCCCTAGGGATCCAATTTTCAATTAATGGTATCACTATTTCTTGATCCCTATCAATATTCTTTATTGCATCTAATAATAAAGAATATAAAGAATATATAGATGACAATCTATTATCTACCTTCTCATTTAGATTCCTTAATACAACAGTAACAACCTCCTTTTGTTTTAGAAGGGATCCTTCCTCACTTACCTTCAAAGATGCCTATAATTCTTCAATTTTATGCATTAGCTTCTTCTTCGAAGGATCAACAGAGTATTCCATTTCTTCATTAATTTGTTCCAAAGAAGGGTTGAGGGAAGGAGTTTGACTGGGAGACCCTGGTGTGGAAATAATAGGAGAAGCAAGAGGCACTAACCCTGATGTGGAAGGCAATGTATTGATCCATGTAGCACTTGATGTCTCCCCAATCTATTTGTACCTTAACCTATCCACCGCATTCTACAGCTCAACATTCCTTTGTTGCATCTTGCTATATTCCTCAATCAGGAGATTATATTTCTGCATTAGGATTTTCTTTTCAGCCTCCTCTCTTTTAGTAGTCTTTTGGGCCAATTTGGCCACATTTACAGCCAAATTAGTGGCCTTAGTGCTTGAGGTCTTTGAATCCCTCTTTATTATTAACCCTCCTCTTAAATTTGGGCTAATATTAGTAACATTTGGCTTTCTCCCTTGAGGGGCCAATGCCCAAATTGCCAAGGTCTCATATTCTTCACTAAAAGTAGAATCTTGCAATGTTTCCTTGACCTCTTCTTTAGAATGTTGCAAGGGATGATTGGACTTTATAATAGCATTAAAAGCTACGCCATCTGTAATGTCCCATTCAGGAAAAATCAAAACACCAGCCTGACTTACCAGCTTTCTCCCTTCCTCAAGAGTGATGTTCTTGAATTCATCCATTAATTCAGCTTTCACTTCATCATCATTCTCCTGGTCAGACATGTCAAGTCTTAATTCTCTTCTCTTCTTACACTTATCCTGGTATTCTTCCAATTTCATTATCCATACCAATTGCAAGAAGATAGTAGTTTTTACAAATGCATTATCATCTAGAAACTCCTTACATGGCTCCATTCTTGCATCTTGCACACATTTACCTTTCATATCCAAATCGGATAGAACCGACTCAACTGGACTAGGAGGGGAAGGCATACCAATCTGCATGTCCTAATCAATGAAAACAATTTCATCCACCAAATCCTCATGTGGTTGATCAATATTTTTCCTCTTAGGGCTTGGCTTGGATGGTGGTGGTGAGGGACTATCCTTAGGTGATGATTCCAAATCAATGAGCTTAATTGCCCTAGGTGTTTTGAATTTTGGACCTAGTTGTGTAGGAAATTTCATTATTTGTTTCCCTTTTTTGTCCTCTTCTTCCTCATCACTGCTATCATCTCTTTTCCTCATGTAAATAGGCCTCTTTCCTATAGGTTGGTATGTTGGCCTCATTTCAATTGCCTAGCACTTTGCTCCTATATACCTAGACTCAACTCCAAGTTTATCTTCTTAGTCCTCAAAATGCCCATGATTTCTTTGAAGTTCTCCATCAGAAATTCAATTTTCTTATGGTATGGATTGAATTCCAACAATGGATCATACTTTGGATCCATTTTGTGCATAATAGTCAATAGCTTATCATAAATTATCCACTTCTCCTTTTCAACTCTTGCTTTCCTAGGTCAAATTCATTTCTAATCAAGTCCTCAGGAAAGTTGAACTCATGCACAAACTTACCACCTTTTATCCTTTGTCTGAAAAGGGAAAAGAAACCCTCAAGATCATGTTGCCTCTTATGACCACACCTCAAATGATAGTCTTCAATGAATTTCCCAAAGTGCACCCAACCTCCTTTTGAAAAGACAAAATCTGACACCACTGTATAATCTAGGAAAAATGTTTCTTTACCCTTCCCAGTAAGGTTGTCCTCATGGATACAACCAATTTTCCACATAACCTTTGCAAATCCCACCCTTAGTGGCACATTGTATGGCAATATATGAGGAGTCCCTTGAAAACCGTACACCCTCAAGACAGTGTTGACTGGGTATGGAATAATGTCACCCCAGTTATGGAAAACCTTCAATTCTGGCCTCCTCCATTTTGGTCTAAGGAAATCATGCAGTCCCTTAGGAATCCTAGGTACATTTATCATCAACCTGGCTCTCAATCTAGAAGCAAAAAAATTGTCAAAATGCACATAACTAGTGTTTTCCTTGTTACATAATAAATCTGTAGTCCACATCTGTACTGGAAATCTTTCTCCATCAACCAATTACCTTAATTCCATCTTCTCAAAGAAGAAATCAGAATTCTTGTACAAGAACATATCCAGTAACATAGAATACCAAAAGAATTGGGTGCCTGTATCATTTTGTTGCAACTTTAACAGCCCTTCATGTATCCTTTTAGCCAACAAAGAAGCAAAATCATAAGTCATAGAGAAGTTAGGGTGTTGTATTTGCACCCCCCATGAACATGTAAGTGATAGGCATCATTGTGTTAGGATTGAAACCCAAAATCTGGCACAGTGAGTAAAAAGTGGCCAAGAAATTATTTGCAAAACAATTCAATCTAAAAGGTTTATGGTCACTAGGGCTAATATAGAATCTCAAACCTCCTACCCTAGCCAAATGAGGTGGGAGCAGCTTAGCTCTAAAGAGTGATTTCAACTCCCCATACTCCTGCTTCATTTCCTCAATATTGATAGGAACCAAGTACATCCTAGGCTCACTCAAATCAAAAACTTGTCAGAATTCTTCTCTATTAATGCTTAAGAAAACCCTTTCATCATTATCTTTGATTACCCATGTGACAGGGTCATATCATGCAGCCACTACCCTAAGCAAGTCTACATCAGGGAACACATTTGGTATCATCAGCTTCCCCATATCATACATCCAACCATTTGAAAAGGGGTGAGGAAAATTCCTCTATCCAAACCACAATCTGAACATCTCCAAACATGTAAGAGGAACCCTAGCATCGGCTATGTTGGAACAATTATACACTAATCTCTCCCCTAGGGTTTTTCCTCACATCAAAACCAATCCCTTCTTCCTATCATTTTTTGACAAGGGCAATTGATCCAAGAAGTCATCATATAGGTTTCTACTTAAATAATCAATCTGGCCAAATTGTTACTTTGTTGGTGCCATCTTGAGTAAACTAGGGCTTCCTTGCTATCTCAAACCTTAGACAGACTAGGGCTAAAAAAAATATGAAATTACATAATAGAAATTTGCAATTTCCCACAATTTAGTTAACCTATAGCCCTAAAAAATTTATTAATAAGTCCTATGACAAGCACACAACAAAGTTCCCCTAAATTTGAACTCAGAATAACCAGGAGATACAGAAATTGAACTCACGGCTTTGTGCTTGCATAAACCCAAATCCTTGTTGTAACAGCTTGTGACTTCATCCTCGGCTCTACGACTGCTTCGCAGAGATGTTTTGAATGCTTTGTGATACCAAAAGGAAAATAATAGTTGCTTTATTTCAATCAAACTAGGATAGTAGATGTCATGTCCACCATTAAAGCTCACTCGTGTGCTGCATGAATGGCTCCATTCGTATTTGATGCAAGTTCAAATATTAGTCATTAATCATTCACCTTAGTCAGATCATTGAATGGCTGAATTCAAATCAAGCTGACACAATCTCCATCATGGCAATAAGGGGCCCACCATACTATACGCTGCCAACAAAATCCACATGGCGCTTGCTCGCGATATCGCGATCGATAAAGACCTCACAACTTTTGATCACGCGATGGCAGGAAACCGTTGATCTTCAACCATCGAAAATCTAGTTCATCTAACATAGTCACCAGCTTTGTCATTAACCATCAAGCATCTTCCTCGCTGAGATCAGAACACCTCCGCTGATTTGAAACATGTGTATCTCACAAATACTTTAGTAACCCGCTACATAATGTATTAAAGTTGGATTAATTTACCAAAGTATTTTCATCATTCCTACGGCTTCACTAGATGAGACATGTGGTGCCCACCCATGATATCATGATCAACCAAGACAGTGTGGTGGGGTCATTGCAGGATGGTGAGAAATGGCTGAGTTCAAACAATGATTGATTAATGGTCATGCGAACTTGTCCCTCTGCAAAATAAAAACATTTATTAAAGGAATAAGGGGACATCACTAGGCCAACGAAAAACAATGACATAAGTTGTCACTCAAATGAGGGAGCACAAGACCATCCAAGACTTAGGAGAAATAAATTCAAGTGAAAGAAATAAAATGATAAAAAAAGGGGGCCAAACCTAGACGAAGCGATGGGACTTAAAATGTTTTAAAACCTTCCAAAAAGTAATGGCCGAATAGATTCTTCCTAAGGTGTAAGATAATACTAGGGTTTTACAAGAAGAAAAAGGTAAAACCCCAAATTTAGGCTTTTCCTAAACACCATGGATGACCAGAGACATAAGGCAGGATAAAACTTTGAAGCTCCATCAATTTTGTTGATGTGTTTTTCATGACTGCACCAACACAGAATAAAGTTGCCAATGGTGACTCTATCCTCTCTTGAATAGAGTATCCAGCATGATAATATTGCAAGAGAGTTTATGCGTTCAACTCCAAGGTTCCTTCATGTAGTGGATAGTCTCAATTGGCTTGATGTGGTTTTGCTAGTATTTCAAGGGGACTTACGAAATTGTTCAACAGCAGAGAAAGGAACTTGAATGCTCGAAAGGTTTGTCTATAAAGATCTTGTTTCCTAAACTAACCAAAAAGTAATGAATTGAAATGGTTGTAGGGATAAGAAAGCTCTAATATACTCTAAGGCATGGGACATGGCGATCAATTCTTGCAGACTTACACTAGGCTCCGCTTTTCCTTGCTTCAGACAGCCTCCACAAAACCAATGCAATCTTCAAGGGGAGCAACTATAAATGTTCAAATTATAATTCAACAATGGATACACCGTCACAACTACGCATGCCAACATAATCAAAGTTAAGTCTGAAATATTCCAATTGAACACACAAGGCAAACCCACCATCAGTGAGCCCACTAGTGGTATGGATTTAACGAAGCTTACTTAAATTAAACACCTCATTCCACAACTATCACCTACATGCATGAAATGAAACTTATGCTACTTTAAGATTCTATTTGAATTGGAAGGACGAAGAAATCTTGCTAGTTGCTCACAACAAAAGATGAAATCATCATCAATGAAAACTCTTTTTATTGAGAGATTGTTCACAACAACTTCTTACAAAACATTCAATGAGAAAGTTTTCCTTCCTCTTCAATCTACACTATCAATCTATACTAAGTTATCTCTAAGTTGTCTCCCTATCTTCCTATCTCTGAGCTAATCTAATGAATTACAAATGAGGGGAATTCCCCTTTTATAGTTGGCCCAGTCCAATGGAAGGCTCATATTCAATTACAATGAAGGGCTCAGATTGAGCCACATAAACCCTAACCCTAAAAACTGCCACCAAGAAGAGTGGGGTAATAAATGAGCCATTAATGTCCACCATCCTTCTAGAAGATTCCTATTTGGAAATTTGTTCACATTGTTTTTTTTCTTCTGACTACAAATTGGATGATTCTGGTTGCCACTGCTTCAATTTCTTGGACTTGGTATGGGAGGCACGTTCTTTATCTAACTTCAAGCTTGTAACCTCTGTATCTTGCTTGACGATGATTTTCTCCTTCCTGTTACTGCATCCCTAGTTGTGTGAAGCATGTTGGAGAACATACTCAGGGTCATTGAAGGACTTTACACTAAAGGATAATTTCTCTACTTTGTTCTTGAATCTATCATGATGTTAGTCTCCAACACCTGGTCCTTCATCTTTTCCTCCATCTTGAACTTGAAATATTTTCTTGTCTTGGATTCAATCATTCCTCCTTGCCACTCGCCTAACTGCGTTGGGTGCAAGACTTAGTCATTTCTGATAACATCTCCCTTCATGATTTGGATGTAAGTGAGACATCATGGAGAGGCTTGAAACACGTAACCTTATTTCATCCTATAGTTGCAATACTGTCCCAAAGTATTCGCTCCATCACTTCAAGTCCTCCTACCTTGGTCCCGATATTCATCCTGCAAAACAAATAAAAGAAGAGCATCAAAACACTTATAGTATAACTTCACTTTACTTACCTGATCTCCATGTTTTGACTCCAAAGCTTGAGTGATCCCCGGATCTGATAGGATTCATCATTTCCCTCTAGAAAACCTCATCTTCAAATTCCTCATGCCTTAGCCAAATTTCTGACCCATTTTCCTTAGAAATAATTTATTTCCTATAGAAAATTCATCAAGCAGGTGCCTGAGTAAAATCTCCATCATAAAGTCTCTGGTAGGGCATGAAGAATTTCAAAATCATTTCTTTGTTGAAGATATGTAGTACCCAGAAAAGAATTTCCCTTAGAAAACATCAAATTCATGTGTCCATAGATGAAGGGGTACTTTTGATTTTTGCAATTTATACCTTTGAAAAATATTTCTCACCAAAGTTTATTCTTATTCCTCCTATCTGGGCATATTTGCAAGGTTCAACTTTGAATTCATTATTCAGGAAACTCTCCAAGCATCCCTCCTATCTCAGGCACATATGAGAGGGTCTACATCCAATTTTGATGCCTTACTTGAATTTTCATCTCCTCCATTGGCTTGGGTGCATATAGGGGTCTCTACTCCAATTTTCAACACTTAGAACATTTTCCAACTCCCCGCACAAGTCAAGGCACATATAGAGGTAACTACTTCAAGTTTTGAGCACTTAGAAAATATCAAACTTCCTCCTCAACTCTTAGGTGCATATGATCCTTCAAGCTTTGATTTCATATCCATAAAAAATTCAACATTCTTCTCCTCAAGGTTGGGCGCATTTAGGACCCTAAGCTTCTAATTTTCATAACTTAGAAAATTTTCCTATCTTCCTTCCTTGCTTGGGTGCATATGACTACCTGAGCTTCAAGTTTCAGGGACTTAGACAAATTTCCAATCCATCTCCATGTTAAGGTGCATTTCAAGGTGCGTACTTTGAGTTTCAACACCTTAGTGAAAATTTCTA
The DNA here is from genome assembly GCA_007258455.2 of Sequoia sempervirens. Lineage (NCBI taxonomy): Eukaryota > Viridiplantae > Streptophyta > Pinopsida > Cupressales > Cupressaceae > Sequoia > Sequoia sempervirens. The sequence goes on from VDFB02271358.1 coordinate 595,500,834, forward strand.
ACTTCCAATATCCTCTTGGGTGCATATAGGGGCTTCAACTTTCAATTTCCAATACTCAGAATATTTCCTCATGGCATCCAATCTACCTAGGGCGCATATAAGGGTCCTTACTTCTAATTTGCATACTTAGAGAAATTTCAAGGCTTCCTCCAAGTTTGGGCGCATTTGGGGCCTAAAGCTTTCATTTTGTGGCACTTAGAATATTTCTTCATGGAATCCAATCTACCTAGGGCACATATGACATGGATAGCTTCCATTTTCTAGTACTTAGAAACTTTTCATGGTCTTCCAACCTTCCAAGGTGCATATATCATGGGTTACTTCAAATCTTGATGCCTTAGAGAAATTTCCAACCCCTCTTTTAAGTCAAGGCGCATTTAGGGGTAGCTACTCCAAGTTTCAAAACTTTGAACATTTTCCAACTCTTCCTACAAGTCAAGGCGCATATAGAGGTTCATACTTCAAGTTTTGGACACTTAGAAAAAAATTCTAACTCCTCCTCCAAAGTTGGGCGCATATGACTAGCTGAGCTTCAAGTTTTCTATACTTAGTCAAGTTTACTCAACCCATCATGCTCAAGGGTGCATTCTAGGGTCCTTGCTTCCAATTTAGTAGACTTAGTCAACTTTCAATCACTTCCTCTCTACCTTAGGCGCATATAGAGGGTCGAGCTTCAAATTTCAAGGACTTAACTAAATTTCTCATGCTATCTCCTTTCAAGGGTGCATTTGGGTGGATGTGCTTCAATTTTGCAAGACTTAGTAAAATTTCCAATCATTTCTCAAGCTAGGGAACATTTCACCATGTCTACTTCCAATTTCAAGCACTTAGAATAATTTTCCATCAAACCCAAGTAGCCAAGGTGAATAAGAATAATTTTCCATCAAACCCAAGTAGCCAAGGCGCATATGAGGGTAGGAGCTTCAAATTTGCAAAACTTAGTGAAATTTTCACTCCAACTCCCATCCTAGGCACATTTCAAGGGTCAAGCTTCAAGTTTTGAGGACTTAGACAAATATTCAATTTATTCTCTCAAGCTAAGGCACATTTGGCATGTTGGACTTAAAATTTCTCAAACTTAGGCATTTTTTTAAGCTTGCTCACCCTTGTTTACTATATTTAGTAAGTCTCTGATTTTCACTCTTTTGAAGCTTGGATTGATCTAAAATTTCAACCACAAGACCCTGATGACCTAGTTAAGTTGTTCATGCTTCCATCTTGTGTTGACTTCCTATTTATAACATGTTTCTGGAGGTGTTTTACTATTTATAGCAATTCGAGACTTCCACAACTATGTTTAGCTTGAAATCTGAATGGTGTGATCCTCATGGGTGAACTTTCCTGTTCACACTGGTGCCTAATGTTGACTTACTATTTATAGCCTATTTTAGAAGTGGCTTACTATAAATAGTAAGTGCTCCAATTGCCCTCAAATTTTACCGGTGGATAGCTTAAAAGATACTGATCACAGTCGGATACACCAATTTTCAAAAATTCTGGCATTTGACCCCTCATTTTGGGCACCAAAGGTGAAAACCCTAATATGACTTTCATTTCAATCAAATGACCTTTGTTTGAACTTGTTTTTGTTGCACTTTACTCTGTTCATGATACTGAGGTGTTGGGAAATTGCTAGAATGATCCTGCTAAAAATAGCAAGTCTCTGAAAAGTGATCATCATGCCTTGCATGTCACATCACTACGTAGCTCTTGAAAAACCCATAAGGAATAACCTAACATGTACTAAAAAATCTTGCATGCAAACCCTAAAAATAGCCTTTGAAGAAAGCTCCTGAAAAATTCTTGATCCTAGTTTGCATGTTATACCACTGTGAAGCCCTTGAAAAACCCACAAGGAATGTTCAAACATGCAAAGAAAATTTCAACATGCAAACCCTAAAAATAGCCTCTAAAGGTTGAATACTAAAATCCATCATCTCATTTTGCATGGTATATCACTGCGTAGATCTCAAAAAACCCAGAAAGAATCTCTAGACATGCACTTAAAAACTTTGCATATAAATCCTAAAAACAGCTCCTGAAGGTGAACTTGCTAAAAATAGAAAGTTGTTTGTTTTAGTTCAAAATTTGCAAACAAGTAGCTTGATGTGTCCTAGATGCAATGTGGTGGAGAGAACTTCAACAGTGTTGAGGAAAATGTCCCAAATTAGGCACTTACTAAAAATAGTAAGTTGTCAGAATTCAATGAAATTTTGCTGGGGACTAGCTGGAAGCATGCTGACTGAATTGCCAAACTCATATTTCAACTTATTCACTCCATTTGACTTCAAACTGGCTAGAAGATTCAAAACCCTAATTCTCAAACTTAGCCAAAATTTCACATTCAAGCGGGCACATCCCGGAAAGATAGAAAAGACAGAGAGAGACAATAGAAAAACAAATCCAAAAGACCCAAACAAAGCAAAAATTAGGGGGTCCCCATTTGCAATGGGGCAATGTGTGAAAATGTCACAAGTTCCATCACTACCCATAACCCTAAACCCTAAACCATTAACACTTAACCCTTAAACCCTCTACCCTCTCTCTCTCTCAAGTCTCTCCCTCCTACCTCCTCTCCCTCTCTCAGGTCTCTCTCTCTCACTCCCTCTATCTCTCTCCCCTCTACCCTAAACCCTTAACCCTTAACCCTTAAACCCTCTACCATCTATGTTTAACCCTCTACCCCTTATCTCTCTCCCACTCCCTCCCTCTTTCCCTCTCTCTCTCAAGCCTCACCCTCCTACCCCCTCTCCCTCTCTCAGGTCTCTCTCTCTCTAAATCCCTCTATCTCTCTCCCCTCTACCCTTAACCCTAAACCTTAACCCTTAAACTCCAAACCCTTAAACCCTCTACCCTCTACCCTTAACCTTGTCTCCCCTCTCTCTCCCACTCCTCTCTCTCTATATCAAGTCTCTCCCTCCTAGCACCACTCCCTCTCTCGGTCTCTCTCTCTCTCACTCAATCACTATATCTCAAGTCTCTCCCTCCTACCCCCTCTCCCTCTCTTAGGTCTCTCTCTCACTCACTCACTCCCTCTATCTCTCTCCCTCTACCCTTAACCAAACCATAAACCCTTAACCCTTAAACCATCTACCCTCTACCCTTAACCCCCCTCCCTCTATCTCTCTTCCACTCCCTCCCTCTCTCTCTCTCTCTCTCAAGTCTCTCCATCCTACCCCCTCTCCTCTCTTAGGTCTCTCTCTCACTCACTCACTCCTCTATCTCTCCCCTTAACCCTAAACCCTAAACCCTTAACCCTTAAACCCTCCACCCTCACCCTTAACCCTCCTTCCTTTATCTCTCTCTCTCAAGTCTCTCTCTCTTAGGTCTCTCACTCACTCACTCACTCTATCTCAAGTCTCTCCCTCCTACCCCTTCTCCCTCTCTTAGGTATTTCTCTCACTCACTCACTCCCTCTATCTCTCTCCCCTCCACCCTTAACCCTAAACCCTTAAACCATCTACCCTCTACCCTTAACCCTCTTGTTAACTGTAAAATTTGAAAATTTTATAGTTTTTTCTACTCATGAAATTTTTCCAAAGAGGCCCATATCATGAATATAAAATTGATGTATTTTGTTTTGTCGCCCATCTTCTAGTCAGTATTTACCATTTGGTCCCATAAAATTCACCTGACCCCAAGCATTTGAATATATAAAGTCATATTGGCATGAGATGATATAGGTCTTCCCGACCCATAAGTTATTTTATACTAACACATATTTTTCAATGCATCGGCAAGAAGTCATGAATGTCTTACCAATATAATTGTATCTGAGGATTCATATCAACATGATGCAATTCACAGTCTCAATGAAAAAAGGATTCTATCAACAAGACAACAGTCATCAAGTTGAGTCATATCAAGCACATGTGTGTCTTACTGACCGAAGCACAAAGAACTATATTGGCCAGACTTGGGTCATTGGAGTGAAGTCCCGTAGCATCCATCTGGTCTTTCTGATAAAGCGAAGGAGGATTTTGTTGATATGAGTTCATGGAGTCATGCCGACCCCCTATGTCACACTAACAAGATTGCATTTGTAAAGCCTTGGCGATACATTTTGATCATTGGCGAGACTGGTTTCATCAGAGAGAGATATGAGAGTCATATCGAGTGTTGTTCCATCAACAAGAAAATAATTGTCTCGATGATCAAAAACAGACCAAAGGAAATATCTCGATGAGATACAAAGTAAGCAAAGGAACATCTACCCAGCTTACAAAGTGACAATGACATGTTTGCATTGGTGGGAGTTATAGCAATATACTTGAGATTGAAGGGATAACTCTCAGGGAGACTCATAACGCTGGTGAAACTACAAGACATCTTAGCAATATATGATCTATCGATAGCAAAGATACAAGTGAATCAAAATAACTCTCAGGGAGACTCAAAGTGTTAGGGAAACTCGAAGTGTCAGGGAAACTACAAGGTGTCTTAGTGAATGTTTTAATGAACGTTGGTAGAAGCCCTAATAGAAGGATCGCCCAAGATTTGAAAATTTCTTGCCAACAATATTACATGATGTGATAGTGAGAGTTTCAAAAAAAGACCTATTGCACTCGTGTTTCAGCTAAAACATTAATGGCACCACGAAGCATAAGTAACTTCATGAATTAAGGAAAATTCAATTGAAAACACGGTTGTGAAATTGATAGCGAAGAAAGCAAAAGGACGAACGAAGAACCAGGGCATTTTTTGACTCAAAAGTTTCAAGAGAAATACAGTAAGCTCTTTGCGCCTTGAATTTTATAGTTTTGACTTCTACAATTTTTGAAGAATGGAAGCCACTAGTTCAGGAAAATTGAAGGGGAGAAAAGATGGGGAAAGTAGTCAGTCTAGAGGGAAAAAAATAGAAAACTAAAATTGACCCAGAGGGCACTAAGTGGAAGCTAAGCCAAGATCTTATCAACCAATTATCTAGCTCTAGACCTAAATTCGGGTGATCTGCACAACTTAGGGGAGAAGTGGATAAACTAGATGACAAATGTAATCTCATAGGAGATATTTGGACACCAATAAGAGGCTATGAACTTTTTAGTTTTCATTATTATTGGAGAAATCATTTTGAACCAGTATGTAATCCATGGAAGCTTAATTTGGGAAAGTTGGTGTGCCCTAATGTATTTGTCAATGTTGAATTGGTGAGATTGTTGGTCGCTCATTATAATCCAAAACTCAAAGCCATATGTGACCCATCTGAGAAACCATTGATACATATATCATAAGATGCAATAGGTGAGGTTTTCAAATTGGAAGGGGTTTGCAATGAGAAAATCATATGAGAAGAATTAGAGAGGAAATTTTAGAGGATTGACACAATTTATAAAGGTTGGGGGTTGCCACTGCACAAAATTAGATAGGGCAGCAAACTAGTTCCACTAGAGGATAGTGATGGACCCCCCTTCCATGTTGATCTTTTTGAACCCTATATGAAGTATACTTATTTCTCGGTAGGCCAAGTATTGGGAATGGAAGTCCCAGAATATATGTTAATCATGCCTATGATAATTTTAGTAGATATTCAGTATCATAACTCTAGACCTTTTGATTATGCCTCATACATTTTTAAGGGGCTTGATTCTAGGTTGATGGCAGTGAAAAGTGGAGCCTCTTACATCTTAGGCATTATTCATTGTTGATGCACATAGTGTTTTATTTTGGATAGGAGTTAGGGTTGTGGCCTCAGGAGATGAGAATTTCCCAATTTGATAAGGAGGGTATGTCATTACCTATTCAATTATGGACTGTTGTTTGGGATAGCAGGTTTGCTAATTCTTGTTTCATACACTTTGAGGAGTATTTTGTAAAACCAATGTACAAATTCTATAATCATCCATGTGCTTGTTCTCTATCTGATGAGATAAAGAGGTTTCTTAGGCCTAAGGACTTCAATGGGCCAATTAATCACAATTAGGGGGGTTGGCATTGTTTGGATGATGCTACCATGATTAGGGTTTACGAATTTGAAGATGCCCCATTCATTTTTCCTAAAATAGTCCCAGATAGGATTGCATACTTGGAAATTGTTAGGCAGATGGACTTTTCCAGTGTTATGAATTTGAGATCCTTTGGAAAATAGGATTTCATGCCCAGTACGTTGTGCTTCGGTGATTTTACTGTATTGGCAAAGGAAGGGTATAATTTGATTCTTGATAAGCTACTGCAATACAACATGAAAAGAGGACCACCTAGAAAGAATTTTGATCCAGAAGGGTATATCAATTATGCTAGACAAAAGATAAACTTTGGAGGATATCAACATGTACCCTATTAGTTTGATGATATGATCAGGAACCTGGAAGCTAAAGAAGTAGAAATGGTGATAGAAAAATATAATAAAGGGTTGTAAGATACAGAGTTGTTATCTTCTAGGGAAGAGGCATCTGAGGGTAATGTGCCACAGGGTCAATCCAATAAGATGTCAAGATTGAGAACTCAGGGCTACACCCACCCTACCAGGGAATTAAATGTGGAAGAAAGTATAGATACAAATGCAAGGCACATGGAGTATAAGGCATTTGTATCAAATAATGAATTTATAAATTCTCTATAATTTAAAGCATTCTTGTATAAACAAAAAGGAAAAGAGATAAGAGAAATAGTTGATAATGTTACACCAAGTAATGAGGAACAACTATTGAAGGACCTAAAGATGAGTGTGGATAGAGAGATGGCAGGTATGACCCCTGAGAAGGGAAGGAGAATGTTAGAAAATGCTGGTGTTATGATCTTTCCAGGGTTGGATCTTAATTCTGCATTAGTATTTGATAGTTTTCTGAAGGACAGTAATGCTACACAAGCTCAACCTGGAAAAGGTGACAAAAGTATTTTGCATTAGTCTTTGATATTTTTCTGAAGGGTCATTGATGATTTGGGCCTTGTATCCACCTCATAGGAAATCAGTTGTCATTGATACTAAGAAAGCATTTGAGCATGTTATGAATCTAAAGGTTGGGGAGGTTGATCCCTTGGCAACTGTAGAGATTGGAATCAATGTAGCAAAATTGAAGAAATCTCAAATACAGATGTTAATCAAGGAAAGAGAAATGTACAAAATGAATAATGAGAGGATGTTGAGAGAAAATGACCACCTGAAAGATTTGTTAGGAGTTAAAATGAAGTCAACCAAGCTGCTCACTCATGGTGAAATTTCACAAGAAAAATATCATTGGGAAGGATCAAGTGCATATTCTCAAGGGAAATATGATGCACTTGTAGCAGTAATTAAGAAAAGACAAGCCAGTCTAACAACTTAGTTGAATAAGCTCTGGGGAACACACTCACATAACTTTGTTGCATTGCAAGAACACGAAAGAATGGATGGTCATATTCTAGAGAAGCTTCAAGAAATAAACCAAAGGGATGTTTATGATAATGTAGCAATTGAGGTTGCAAATCATCTTGTGAACAAGCACAGAGAATTCTTTGAATAATTGTGAGGGGATGTGCAAGGATTAATTGATGCCACCAAAAAGGGATTGACTGCATTCTTTGATGATAGAGGAAAATTAAAAGAAATGACTAGGTGGAAATGTGAAAGTGAATCAATATTGCAAGAAATTTTGAAGACAGCTACTGCAAAAGATACAACACTAGATGAAGCATGCGAACAGAATGAAAAGATGGTGAAAATGGAGATCGCGATCTGGAATGCATTGGGAGATGCAAATACACATGAGCATCAGGACTACTTGGACCACTTGTCAAAGATTCATTTGTGGCTTAACAAAGCCTAATTACTTCTTTTTAATTATTTGTTGTTTTAACATAAGACATTTCTGAAAGGATGTTTCCTTTCGAACAATTGATGTATAAATATCCATTTTTGGTAGCAAATAGCGAATATCGAATAGGAGAAAGATACAGTAGATTACAATGTTTTGCAATTATGAGACTATGATGCATGTTTGAAACTCTGGAGATATCAATGAAAATCATTTAATGTGGTGGCGTATTTCTAGTATCAGTTGTTTGTTGTGTTAATTGAAAGTATTATTGAAGTTTTCTCCAAGGTTGATGTTTTCTAGTTATTTAAATTGATATAAGAAGCTTATATTCAATTTATCGGTGCACACTTGTTGTATCTGTATGGTTGATTAATTGATTCTTTCAAGAAAAGATTAAATCCTTTTATTTGATAATAGTAAATAGGAATCTCATTTGGATCATTAAGAAGAACTCGGTAATCATATTCTTGCATGTTTATACAAGTTATAAACTCAAATTTATTTTCCAAACAATTAGAGTATCTACTAGAAAGAAGTTACTCATTTTAGATTTCTCATTTGACTCTGCATACCCAATAAGGCACTAGTCTATACATTTTCACCATTTAGGTTTCACTCATGTTTACATCTGTTAAATTAAACATATTGAGTTTTAGCCTTGATATTGCTATACAATCTATAACAAAATAAAATACATTTATCCACTCCCATTTTCCATTGTGGATGAATTATTTTAGGAAATAAACACAAACCAAGTATGCCTCATTCATATAGTTATACCCACCTTGATCTAGTAGCACCTGAAGAGAAGAAGGTATAAACTATTTTGGCCTTGTCTATTACCCTAAAAAGTACCAAGAGATTGGCAACCTCTTGAGGCATTTCGCCTACATTTTTGAGAGCTAACACCTCCCTCCCTCTATCTCTCTCCCCTTAACCCTAAACCCTAAACCCTTAACCCTTAACCCTTAAACCCTCTACAATCAACCCTTAACCATCCCTTCCTTTATCTCTCTCTCTCTCAAGTCTCTCCCTCCTAGCACCACTCCCTCTCTCAGGTCTCTCACTCACTCACTCACTCCCTCTATCTCTCTCCCCTTAACCCTAAACCCTTAACCCTTAAGCCCTCTACCCTCTACCCTTAACCCCTCCTTCCTTTATATCTCTCTCTCAAGTCTCTCCCTCCTAGCACCACTCCCTCTCTTAGGTCTCTCTCTCACTCACTCACTCACTCTATCTCAAGTCTCTCCCTCCTAACCCTTCTCCCTCTCTTAGGTCTTTCTCTCACTCACTCCTCCCTCTATCTCTCTCCCCTCCACCCTTAACCCTAAACCCTTCAACCATCACCCTCTACCCTTAACCCTCCCTCCTCTATCTCTCTCCCACTCCCTCCCTCTCTCTCTCAATTATCTTCAATATCCTACCCCTCTCCTTTCTTAGGTCTCTCACCACTCACCCTCTATCTCTCTCAACCCTAATCCTAAACCCCAACCCTCTACCATATACCCTTAACCCTCCCTTCCTTTATCTCTCTCTCAAGTCTCTCCCTCCCTAGCACCCACTCCCTCTCTTAGGTCTCTCACTCACTCACTCCTATCTCAATTCTCCCTCCTACCCTTCTCCCTCTCTTAGGTCTTCTCTCACTCACTCACTCTCTATATCTCTCTCCCTCCACCCTTAACCCTAAACCCCAAACCTTCTACCTCTACCCTTTAACCCTCCTCCCCATCTCTCTCCCACTCCCTCCCTCTCTCTCTCTCTAAGTCTATCAGCTCCTACCCCCTCCCTACCCCTTCGTCCTAAACCCTTAAACCTTCTATCCTCTACCCTCAACACTCTTCCCTCTCCTTAATTCTCTCTCTCTCTACCTCTCCCCTTCTTCCCCTCTTTCCCTCTCCCTTCCCCCCTAATTCTTTCTCTATATCTCTTCTCTCTCCCTTTCCCCCTCTCTCTCATTTTCCCTCTCCCTTCCCCTCCTAATTCTCTCTCTCTCTTTCCCTCTCTCTCTCTCCCTTTCCCTCTCTCTCCCTCTCTCTATCTTTCCCACCCTCCACATCCTAATTACTCTTGGGTATATGTGTGCAAAAATCGGATATCCAATTTATAGCACCAAAATATTACATTTTAAAATATTTTTCAAATTATATATTAGACACGAATTGGATATCCATAACAAATCGGATATCCAATTTGTAGTACTTTGGCTTGGGCATTGCTATGGAGCAATGTACTGACACCCAACCCAAAAAAAAAAGTCAACTCAAACTTTTCGCATTTTTTGGCGAGTTCAAAACGCTAATTTTTTCATGTTGCCACTTTTTGGCCCATCATGATCCTGCACATACCCAGGTATAAATCAAGTAGTTTTTATTGCTAAGTTGGATCACTCCTTTCTTCTAAGGCCATACACTTATGATTGGGTCAAGTGTTCTTTTCTTTAGAAAATTCCTATTGCCTTTTTTATAGGTTAATTATGATTTGATTAGATGGGTTATGAAGCACTTATTTCAAACAAATATCTTTATGAAAGAAGTATATTGGCATGAAATTAAATATGATTTGTATTCCAATGTAAAAACTACAAAGAATGGAAACAATTCTTTCAACACATAAACTATTATGTAGTAGTCAATTAAAATGAAAAAGCTTACTCTATATTAGTTAGGATACACAACTAAGAAAATGATCTAAAGTGACTTATTTATCCTAGAGGAACTAAGTATATAGTATACAAAGAAAACCAACAAACCCACAACTACTCCTATTTTGAAGGAGTTTAGTTTTCTCCCCTTCCTGATCTCACTAATATTGTCTAATTATTTTAAAGAGATGAAGGGTCATAACACAACTTTATTCAACCCAGTAAATAGCTTGGTTAATGAAACTTGACAAAAGCAACAAAACAATTGCTACATTTGGCATTTCATGTTGAATGAAGAGTGGTGACAATAATCTACTTATAGTTTAATAAAACACTATTTTTATAAGAAGGATTGACATTAGAAAGATAAGTGTTACTTATAGTTTAATAAAACACTATTATAGTTTTACCAACATATACTATTGTATGCTTTCATGGCTTCTTAGTTAATATATGGGGAGATAGAGATAGATGGGGAGAGAAAGAGAGAGAGAGATAGAGATATATGGGAAGAGAAAGAGAGATGGAGATATATGGGAAGAGAAAGGAAGAGAGGTGGAGAAAGAGATTTGATGGATAGGGGGGATAGGGAGGGAGGGATGGTGCGAGATAGAGAGGGGGAGATAGAGAGGGGGAGGGAAAGGGATATAGATAGAAAGAGATAGAGATGGAAGTGAGAGGGAGATAAAAAGAGAAATAGAGATAGAAATATAGATTAGGAGAGATGGAGGCAGAGATGGAGTGAATGAGAGAGAAAGGGGGGAGAGGTAGAGATAGCTCAATAGATAGAGGGGGGAAGAGGGAGTGACATAGATAGTGGGAGATATAGGCATATAGAGAGCAACAGGGAGAGATATATCAATCACCCTCCCTATATCTCTATCTATTCATCCTTATCTCTTTATCTCTCTACCTCTCTCTATCTCTTTGTCTCCCTATCTATTTGTATGTCTGTCATTATCTCCCTCTCTCTCTATATTTTCTTCCCTATATTTATCTCTGTCTCCTTAAGTGTGCAATGGGTACATTGAAGAGGTCTTAAAGGAGAATTATCATATATTTAATCAAATGGCATGCTACCTTGAGCATAACTCCCCAAGGACACATGCCATCCTTGGATTTTTGACATGAAACAACCAATCAAAATTTAGTTTCTCTCTCTCATGTTAATATATATTACTATTATATTAAATATATATTATATTAATTATATTTTGTATTATATAAAAATATTCTTATTATTAATTATTAATTATAATAATTTTATACGTATTTAATAATTTTGTTAAAGAATATAATATATAATTATAATAAGTTGAATAATTAGATTATTTATTATGTAAAATATAGCTAATATATACTTAACTATATTGTAGAATATTAAAAACTAGCTAAATAGCGCCAAAATTTTTAATTTAATTAACATATTGTAAAACCTAATGAAACCAGGTTGTAGCTCATCAAATTGGAGAAGTGAAAGGTCAATACCAGCGTCGAGGAAGAGTTTGGAGTAGTGAAAACAAGGTCAATTCCAATGTCGAATAAGAGTTTGGAGTTAAAACAAGGTCAATACCAATGCCAACGAAGACTTTGGAGGAGTGAAAACAAGGTCAATATCAGTGCCAAGGAAGAGTTTTGAGAAGTGAAAACAAGGTCAATACCAGTTCCAAGGATGAGGTTGAGGGCACTCAAGGAAAATCAATGACTAAGGGGCAATGAGTACTGTAAGTTTGGCAACCCCATTCTCTTTAACCTACAATTTTCATGCCTAGTTTCCAAAGATCTTCTCATACATTGGCACCCCCATTCTTGTAAAATGGTATAAGATAAGACAAAAAATAAAATAGCTTAGTCTTTCACATTTTTATCAGCCAGCCTCAGGTCTTGGAAAAACTCCCATAATCTACCCACATCTTGGTTGAGGTCTAGGATTTCATCACACATAGCCTTCATCGCATGAGTCTAAAGTAATTATAGACTTAGCCCAAGTATATGCTAGGCTAAGGTAGATATAATGAATGGAAATAGAGGCATACAATTCTTCTTTAATACCTCCACCACAAACATATGCAAGGTGCTGGTTGTTTTTATGGTAAGCAGGTTGATCTTCTAATCTACCTATGGAATTGCCAATTCCAATAAAGGGTAGCTCGAAGGACTTGGACCAACTGACGAGGATTTTAAAGACCTCCTACACTTTGGGCTCTACAAGACCTGGGAGAGTGATCCCTTAATGCATTTGCAACCTCTGCACCATCATCATAAACAACATTAACAACAACAGATAATCTCATTTAATAACTCAACATAATAGGATAATATCGAATAGAATTGGATGTTTATCAATATTAATATCAACTATTTGGAGCATGAGATAACTACAACAAAATTTCACAGTATAAGATAGTTATTGATTTACAATTTGTAGCAAGCTCTAGGTAAAGGAAAACAAATATTGAACCATACGAATAAGTACAACTTAGATCAGTGCCATATATCCATTAGAGGAGTCAAATTTATAAGCATCTAAGGGTTTATGATAGATTTAACACATAGCATATAAGATCCTTGATAACATTACTTTACAATCTCATCAATATGTATTCTAACCCAATACTACTTATCAAATCCTTATGCATAACATATCCACCTACAATCCCTTTCAAGCAATTTAATTAATTCCTTGAATTAAAGCTAAAACAAGAATCATACACACCACAATAGTGAGATGAACGAAACAACCCTTGATCATTTTATTCAAAATTCAAATATGCTTGCACAATGGAGAGACATGAGTTTGAATTAATCATATCGATTCAAATGCTAGTACTGTGATAAAACATCAAATCCCCATGAATTCAAAACCTACTACAGAATGACTCAAAACCTAAATTGCATTTTCCCTAAAACCATCAGACTTTACAATTTGCTCCGCAACTTCATCTAGACTCGACCAAAAATATCTAACTTGCTAACCCGTACTTCTGGCCTTGAAATCCTTCTTATAGAAAAAGGAGCAAACAAGCATCGGGCCAAAAAGAACACATGTCACCAGCTAATTGGATTGCCTTGTGATATTCCAAAAATTTGTTACAACAGCAATCTCCCCAGAGAATCTTCTTGTTCACCATGCCTGCTGAGAATGGTTGATGCAACAACAATAAACTTCAAGAATTCCACACCTAGACTATCACCAAAAAAAAAAATTGGAATTTTTTGTAACTACAACAGCTGATTTTTCAACCATTAGCAGCCTACTCCTTTTCACTCTTCCTCAGTTAAATATACATTTACCCATTTTTGGTACTCTTCATCAGTTGGCCAATCAAAATTGATCACCTCATTCACCTTGACACTATAAGGTTTGTACTTAACTACCACCTGATTCGCTTCTCTTTCAAAAGACTCCAAGAATGAGCTTGTGCTAATGATTTTGTCCATGCAGCTCACCAACAAATCATAATTTGAGTTACCCTATTTTTGAGGGTTTTGTAGTCCAAACATGAGATAAAGGGGCTCATACACTTTTTGTGATTACTGTAGCTTGTGTAAGAGGCCCCATGGATACTGTTGTAATTGTAGGATGAGAAATAAAGAAGGTATAGCTATTGTCCTCACGAGTTTTGTGAAGAAAAGCATGTGAAATGAGAGGTTCAAGCCTAGGTTTCAACAAAATATGTATAGGAGATCTGATTTTATGAATTTGTATCCATGTGCAGACCTAATGGGTTGTTTTTGAATACTGGATATAAATGATATACACACACACACACACATATGTATGTATGTATGTATGTATATGTATATGTATTTTTAAATGTAAATGTAAATGCAATTACTAGATGCTCTCCTAAAACAATAAATGCAACATATCATTAAAGAAATCTATATCTATGTATATAAATGTGTAGTTCTAAATGCAAGTGTAAATGCAAATAGCATATGGTTTTGTAGTGTTATAGATACAACATATCCATAAATTAATGTAATTAAAATTCTAAAGTCTTCAACACATATAATATGAAATCGATCAAACTATTAAACTACATGAGAAATAAATGAAAATAGTGAATGCATATGTATGTGTATTTGTAAATGTAAGTGTAAAATAAATAAGAATAATGAAAATTATAAAAGAATACAAGGGGAGACCAATGCCTTATTGGGTATATGGAGTCTAATGAATATTTGCAAATGTGGATTTCAATAATGGAAATAATTCAAATTGTTAGGCACATAAATTGTTTACAACTTGTGTAAACGTGCAAGTGAATAATTGACAAACTCTTCTTGAGATAGAATGGAAATTCTAGTTATGTGATTCTTCTTATTAATCCAAGTAACACTTCCCAATTGTTGTGATTGATTAAAAGATTTTAATCCCTACTTTAGAGAACCGAATAACCAGATCACACATATATAGCAAATGTACAATGATAAACTGAGTATAAACTTGTTATATCAATTTAAACAATAGAGAAGCATCAAAATGGAGACAATCAAATAACTATAAAAATTTAACAAACAACTGATACCAAAATATTAATCCGCAACTTAGATATCTTCATTTACTCCATAAAAATACATGCATCTGAGTCTTTGTATATCAAAATTCATTGTCTATTACAAATGACCTATATGCCATTTATCTAGTGTCTGTATCTTGGCTCTCTTCAACAATTAGTTCTCTAGGAGGGCAGCTATAATCTTGAGTTTTTAGTTCTCTAGGAGGGCTAAACAGAAATATGAAATTATAGAACCTTGTAATCGCATTTGATGCAAATTCATATACTAGCCATCGATCCTTCACTTTGGTCAGATGATCAAACGGTTGCCTTCAAAACAAACTGACACGATCTCCATCATGGTAATAAGGGCCCACCATACTATGCATTGCCAAGGAAATCCATGTGGCGCTCACCCGCGATATCACGATTGATAAAGACCTCACAACTTTTGATCACGCTATGGCAAGCAACCATGGATCTTAACCATCGGTAATCCTGTTCGTTCAACATAGTCGCCAGCTTTGTCCTTAACCATCAAGAACCTTTCCTACTGAGATTATAACATCTCCATTGATTTGAAACATGTGCATCTCATAAATGCTTTAGTAACCCACTACATAATGTATTAAAACTAGATAAATGTATCAAAGTATTTCTATCATCTCTTTGGCTTCATTAAATGAGACACGTGGCGCTTGCTCGTGATATCGCGATCAACCAAAATAGTGTGGTGGGGTTATCACGAGATGGTGAGGAACAACTAAGATCAAATGATAATTGATCTACGGTCACGCAAACTTGTCCCTTTGCAAAATATAAAATATTTATTAAAATAACAAGGGGACATCACAAGGCCGATGATAAACAATGACATAAGTTTTTTTTTAAATGAGGGAGCACGGAACCATCCAAGACTTAAGTAAAAATAAAGTCAAGCAAAGGAAATAAAATGATAAATCAAAAGGGGCCCAACCTAGATGAAGCAATGGGTCTTAAGTTGTTTTAAAACCCTCCCCAAAAAGTAATGGCCCAAAATATCCCACCCAAGGCATAAGATAAACACTAGGGTTTTACATGAAGACAAAGGTAAAACCCCAACTTTAGGCTTTTCCCAAACACCATAGATGACCAGAGACATAAGGCAAGATAAAAATGGAACACAAAGAGAATAATTTTGAAGTTCCATCACAAGGAAAGGTCTCCTCCCTTCTTGGTACTGATAACCTCCTCCACACACAACCCTTAAAAATTATGAATAGAGGAGTATAATCTTTGAAGAACTCAAAGTTGATTCTCTCCTACCTAATGCAATTAGTCATTTTATCCTTACAAACATTTATAATGATTACTAGAGGCACATAAACCAATTCTTCATAATAGAAGAATTTGATCATACTTTTCCAATGATGGAATTATGAGAAAACCTTAGGTTAAATGAATAATTCCTAGCTAAGTTCTTTAAATCATGTCCAACCGTATAAGAGAAGACCACTGCTATGTGTACCTAGATACCATGGAGAAATGCTCTTTGGGCTCTTTCATCAATCATCCTACATTAAAACATACCAAAAGTCTCCTAGCAATTAGACATAGGAAGATTTAAGATGACTTAAAAAAAAATATTGCCAAAGCATAAACTTATGATGACTTAACCAAGCATCATACACACTCCCTCCCTGTTAACCACTTAGACATATGGAAATTAAATGTAAATTTGCTACTATTTTTAGTCATGTAGGTGTCTAATAAACCACTTGGTGGTGTTTCCCTTCAAGTTTATTTAATTGAATGAAGAGAAAAAGTCCTTTTATTACAATTAGAGAATACATTTAAGGCCTTGGTTGTGTAACTGGTGGACCATAATCACATTTAACATTTTTTACAAAGTTTGGGAGTTAAAACGTTAAGTAGATTTGATTTGTGATGGACACATTTTGATGGTAGTAGCAATAACTTGCAATCTATCAAGACTTGATTACCTTATAACTTGTGAAATTCTAACTATGAAATGATAGATTAATCATAATGTCACCTTAGGATCACATCACCATGAAAAGAACTCCATCCAATACCTTATGAGTGCAGGTACCACCAAATAGGTATTTGTCAGATCTATCTTCCTCGAGCGAGGGAAATTCAGGAAGAGAAGAGGAAAGCGAGACATGTAGTATGTCTAAAAGAGGGAGATCAACTAGAGGTCAAAAGATTAGAAGAAAATTTTGTAAATTCATGGAATTTTTTCTTGCTAGAGGGGGGCCATGTTCTTATGATGATAAGAGCATAGGAAACGTCGAGGTTCCCTTGAGGTACAAATATCTACGGAAACAATGGGTACCCAAGGAACTTCCTCCAATAAACACTTATTTTTGTGTCAACGAAAGGATATATCACATACCACCATTGTCATTACATGGTTTGGGCCTATTTTGCATGGACGGCATAAATGTTTGTTACAACAAAGTTACTAAATTGATGGAGTATATCGGACCCTGTTACAGTTACAAAGATTGGATGCAACTAGTTCGATATACACGAAGTATGCATAGGTATGCATTGTCAGCAAATTATATACAGCTAAAAGATAAGGATCAAAATAAAGGAGTGGCTATGTACATTAACGAAAGGCCAAAATCATCAAGGAATATTGTAGGGTTTATAAACAGTACATGACCTGGGTCAAAAATTAAGCAACCCAATTGCATATTTGAGGCACGTGAGGGAAACCGTGTATTTGTATGTGTAATAAAATCAATAACTGGAGGGGAAGAGTTGCTAATCAATTACAATTTGAATCACTTAGTTACAAACACAGTTACTATGGGAGTGGTACATACTATGTATCATTTTACCCAACCTCCAATTAATGACTCCAATATACCATTTTATTCTTATGTTTTTTTTTGTAAGTCTATTGGTTTCATTTCGGTAAAAAAAATTTATATTTAATTTTTGTCACAGCGGGACATTGATCGTATGGAGAAGGCTCTGGCCCAGAGCATAGATCACAATGTATCTTCAAGTGCTTCTACCTGAAAAGTTTACCTCATTGTAATTGTACAAATTAGATATGAGAAAAATGTTTTATTATTATGTTGTTTTCATAATTTTATTGGGTTAATTTCGATAATGTTTTTAATATTCTTGCTGCAGTCGATTGATCGGGGAAAGGTACTAGCAGTAGATGAGAGCATCCATAGGGAGGTGCAGTCAATATTATGTGATGATAGCATCACTTATTCAACAAACCCTCTCGATATGATAAGGAAGGCCCAAAAAAATGCAATGAAGAAATCCTTAAGTTGTTATTCATAGTGCCTCAAACAGATGAGATAAGAGAGAGGGTTAAAATATTGACTAAGAGATCACAAAACTTGCAAGTAAGTTGTCATGAGGTCTTTAATTATAACATAAGTTCATTCATGGTTTTATATTTTGTACTCTTTTATGTCATGAACTAAAATATGTGTTGTTTTTACAGGATTTTTTGTGCCCTCATTATGCTCTTGGCCATGATCAAGGTACTACAAGTGTTGTCTGAGGAGTAGGGGTTGGTACAAGTGCCCATCTTGATCTTCCTGCGCATACATCACATCATCTGACCCCATCATCCATGCCTATATTGTTGTCTGAAATGTTAGCAACACATACCATGCAGGAATCCGTTAGTGCACCCTCTGGCAGCAAATACATGCCAGAACATACGTCAAGAGATGTACTTGGGCATGCAAAGGCCACTAGTACTGGTGATATTTTAGTAGCATTTCCTGGATCTTCTCGTATTACTAGTACAAGAACATTTCTAGTCACATTTGTGGTGACTAAGGATTTCATTCCCATAAAGATAGAGAAGGTCCCAAGTACTTTAAAATGTTTTAATTATTATATATAATCCAATTAAAATTTACTTATTGATCACTCTTTTTAGACTATTGATCCCATGATCATTTTGGAGGAAATGATGTTTTTTATAAACATCTAAGTGATATTACATTGGAGCTCTTTGGGCCCACCATACATACACGGTGGAATTCCCAAAATCAAGATTTAAAAGGTGAGCTCATTAACCATTTAGTTGTGCTCTTTGATGATAAAAAATTCAAATGAACCAAGGTCCTTAAGAAAGTTGATATCTATCTAAAGTATGTAAGGGACCAATATAGGTCACATTTAGAGAAGAACAAAAAGTAAGAGCGTCCCCCCATGATTCTGGAGAGGGAGTGGAAGGACCTGGTGTCAAATGGAAAGGAGAAGGCTGAAAAGAAAAAAGGAAATACACCACCAGGCCAAAGAAGGTATGTGATACTATCAACAATGTAATTATATATTGATTAGTCTTTTTTTTACATAATCTAACGTATTTCAAACTTTTCATAGGTTTCCTGACACATCGAAGGCAACAAAGACAAGACTATAAAAACACGGGCAGCACAAACTTGGCTCTGGTGGTTATATGAAATTAGCCACATGAATTGTAAGTATCAAAAAATGAAATATTGTATCCAAATAATAAATTGAAAATAATTTTGATTTTATCACACCATAGAAGCAAAATTCATGATCTTATGCAAAAATGTAGGGCTCTGAATTCAACAGAGTTCCCACAAAAGAGGACCTGAAGATTGTCTTCCAACAAGGCTATGGAGCCATGGTTGAATGCCTAAGAGTCTTGACTAGGCAAACACAATCTTCCACTGCATCCGACATGTAGGTAAATAAAGTTTATTTAAAATTGAATACTTGTGCAATCTATTCAATATTAATTTCCACCATAAAGTAATTACATGCCTATTTGTTTTAAACATTCAAGCAATGATAATACTACACATGACATTGGAATCCAGCCTGGTGAGGATGGAGCACAACCTGCAGATGAAGGTCATGGTGTGCATCTCAGTACTTTAGAGCATGTAGAGTGTGATCAACATGTTGAGCATGATCAGGCTAGAGAAGATTAGGAACATGATGTGGCCCCATCAGGTAAAGAGGACCACTTTAAAGTTCTTTTAAACATATTTAATTGCAATTGGTGTATTAATTAATGTAACCTTTCATGTTTCAACTTTAGAGCATGTAGAGCGTGATCAATGCGTTGAGCATGATCAGGCTAGAGAATATCAGGAACATGATGTGGCCCCATCAAGTAAAGAGGACCACTCTAATGTTCTTTTAAACATATTTAATTTCAATTGGTGTATTAATTAATGTAACCTTTTGTGTTTCAACTGCAGATCAGGATTTAGAGCGTGTTCATCATGTTGAGCATGAGTATATAATAGAAGTTTAGGAGCATGATGTGGACCCATCAGGTAAAGAGAACCACTCTAATGTTCTTTTAATTAATGAAATACTTGTAACAATAATAATAAAATGTATCAATTTAACATTTCTTTGTTATTGCAGTAGACCCCCCTTGCAGCCGCGTCCATGTCGTGAGTAGACGACTAGGTGTATATTAAGATCACGAGAAAAGGACAAAACAACTAAATGGGGGACAGATGATTTAGAAAATGATACTCTACTTCAGATTTTTTAGCTTTAAAAAAGAAACAAAAAAAAAGTGTTTCTAATCATATCATGAGAACCATATTTTTGATAAAACTGAAAGAATGAATATTATATGTTAATGAATGAATGTGAATATGTTAATTAATGAATGTTATATGTTATTAATGGATGAATGAATGATTACTGTTATATGATTAGGTATGGGGAATTGAGAGTGATGTGAGGGGGGGAGGGGCCAAATGAGCTTCCACCATCACATGGTTGGCCCTGTTAAGTAGAGAATATTAAACTATTCTTGAAACAAAGAGAAGCTCAATAAGGTAATGCACTTTTCAATATAACAAATGCATCATTTGAAGCATCAAACCAATATGCAAAGATGAAATAAAGTGCTAACTTTTCACTATGGTGGCAGAAAAATGATTCTTTATACCTTGAATCCATGCTCTACATCATAATTTGAAGTTGTTTCCATTCCAATGTTCTGATTTTAGTTTGTTTCTATGGCTTTGTATGAATACCACATTGTGTTGTGTGTGGATTTGGTTTCAAAGCTTTATTTCTTTTGTTTTTAGTGGTGACATAACTCTAAAATTTGACTTTTGTGCATAACAAGTCAGTGGAAAAATTGACAGCTTTGAAGGGTTTAGAGGCTCGATTGAGATAGATACACGGATATTTGGATCTTGTTGTTGATGGGAGGCTTCCACTTAACCATGAAATTTTGTACCATTTGCAAGCATGCAAAAATTTCTCTACTTACATTCATTCTTGATCATAAATGTTGTAAATGATATTAATGCTTCAAACTTAACATTTCGTTTCATTGTTATAATGATCAAAATGTTATACTTTGCTATACATTCAAGCATTCTCTTTCCCCCTACCCTTTTCTCTCTCCCCCCTCCTTTTAAGAATTTTCTTTGTCATAAAAGATTCACATTTTTGTCTCATTTACACAAATTTATCTAAAGCGCCACGAGTAAATAAAGATATGTAAAAGATGATGGATTATGTCTAAACAACAAATTTACATCTTATAGCTAATTAAATCCTTAATATTTGAATAGTTTAGAGCTTGAATAATGCTTGTATATGTATGTGTAGCAATAAGGGAGCCTATGTGAAGATTGAAATTAAAAACATCACTTTGGTATTTTTCCTTAGGCAGTGAAATGATATTTTGAGTAATACAAACCTACACACACATTGATATTTTTTGGCATTGCATTGAGGAAATTTTTTCTCTTATACCTACCCTCGGCTAGACATGGAGGTATATAATATTGGTTAGTGGGTTTTTTCTGTAAGTAGTTAATTTCACAAAGGAAGACTAAAATCTTCTTAATGTCCTATCAGGTGTGAAAGCACATGAATCACTTGCTAAAGGCACCATTTTGTATTCATCCAAAAACTGGTTTGTTCTTTTTTTATGTTTCTTGCATGTGTTTTTTTAGGCTCTAGAGATGTAGCTCGACTCTTTCCTTTGCACTTTTCATTTATTTTGATATTACAATAGATTTTCCTCATAATTTTTTATGTAGATTTTTTTGTAACCTTATTTTCTACCAATCAATTTGCAAACTAGTCACATATTAAGGACCATTTCACTAACTTGTAGTCATCCATTACTTCATATGTTGCAGGTTGTGTCTGTGTGCCAATAAATCCTAATGATTGCGAGAACTTTAATCCTACAAGTCTACCCAATCTTTCTCAAGTAAAAGTCTTACCTTATTTTATAGTACTTTAAATGGTTAATTGAAGGTGCTTCTTTAGATCTGAGATAGTTGAACCCTAGATTAAAATATGGTATTAGATGGGTAGTATAATGACAAAATTGAGGTCCATTGAACACAAATTATGAACATAATTTACTAGACTATGAATAGTGTTACAATTATAATTATTTCTCCTTTACCTACCTCTGCATTAATGAAAAAAATAGCATATTAGAAGTTCATTACATGTCTCATGTATGTGTTAGTATTTTAATTTTGTTTAAGTTGTTCAAGAGCTTGATTAGGTCAAGAATATGTTCTACAAGCTCGGTTCTCTTAACACCGTTCAGCATTTTCCCTACACATTTTCTCTTCAATCCAGACATTTCTTAACTCCTTCCCTTGTTATCCCTTGGTTGTTCTCAAGTGTAATGCTTTTTCTATGCATCTTGCAATTTGTATGTATGATTAGTCATCTCTTATGAAGCATGGATAACTTTCCATGGAATTTTTGTTGTGATTAGACAATTGCCATTGTGAGAATAATCATTTAATTTGTATGGAAGTAAGTCTTTTTCATATTATTTGACTTGGTATTGTAAACTTGTCTTTACAGAATTCTCTAGGGGGGACAGCAGAACTATGATGATAGGTAGAGTTGTACAACACCATAAATCATTTGGCATTATCAATATATTGCCTATAGAATACTCTATGCAAGTAAAATGGAATGTGCAATGACAATTGGTCTTGAATTCAAATCTAAATATAAGTACATTATACACAAGAAGATGGTATCTATTCTATGATTTAAAGAACCCCAAAATAATAAAATTAATAAGTTCCATCTATTTACTTTCTCTTAGACACTTGTTTAATCGGTGAGACCCTCAGAATTTCTTGCTGATAACCAATAGTATTCATAACTCCTAAAGAGGTTAGATCGGTGTGACATTGGATCTGTCTTGCCGACGGAAGTCATTGGCAAGACATGGACTATCAGAGTGACTTTTCTATCCTATGCCAATGATTGATCTCTCACTGATGGGTTGGCTTTAGTGGTCATCGCCAAGAGTCTCCGTGATGACATGGTGTAGGTCTGTTTAAAACTCTTGAAGAGGTCAGATCGGTGTGACATTGGATTTGTCTTACCGATGGAAGTCATCTACAAGACATGGACTATCGAAGTGAGTTTTCTATCCAGTGTTGATGATTGATCTCTCACCAATGGGTTGGCTTCGGTGGTCATCACCAAGAGTCTCCGCAATGGTACATTTCAACGAATATTTAAAAAAAAAATTGCATTGTTTTCTTGAAATTTTGACGAAGGCCACCAACAAATCACCGAAAAGGTTCGACAAAGTTGTTATATTAATGCTATTGGATGAAAAAACTCCAACACAATCTCAAAATCCAGAAAATTAAAAATTCAAAGTTGTTATAGCTGCGACAAAGGCTTCGTTGTAACTCATTTCCCATTTCATCGAAATGGCAATGAACTTCTGGTGTTGTTTTGACACTCTGGAAGAGCCATTACAATTTCATTTTGGTTGTAATTCATTGGTGGATACACGAAGTTTTCGTCGATATTCCGATGAACATCTAAGCCATTTTATGATGCCGACGACCAACGAATTTGTGCTGTTATTTCGACATTTAATTCATCATTGGAATTTTGATGAAAAAATGGCAACGAAATTTTTTTCATCAATTCATCGATTGTCCGAAAAATGTTTGTCGAATGACTGACGAACATTTGTCAGAAAATGGAGTCAAATTCAGTAGTGATAGTTCTTCTTTTATCGTAACTATAATGTTAAACGAACTTTTTATTTTGCAAGTGAATTCATTGTTCACGCGAAGTTGAATGAGATCATGAGACTAAATTAAATGCATATTATTAAGCCGTTGAGAATGATCTAACCATAAACCTTGTCAATTGATGCAAGATTTTTGACACCATGAGAGAAAAGGAAATATCGTCAGAGAGAGGACGTGGTTAACAATGGATCAATTTTATCATCAAACGTAGAGTCAATGCAAAACAGTTATGTCGATGTCATTACCTTGGCCATGAATAATTTAATATAATTATCATTATGCAGGTCAATTTTAAATATTTATAAATAAATATTATTAATCACGTTTTAAAGAGATTTCAAAAGGTTTATAAATATTAAATTAAAATAATTGATATAAATAAAATATTAAATAATAATAACCTCTTGAGAGTTGAGAGGAATGATTCTTGATATATATAAATATATTTTTGTAATAGCTAAATTATATTAAATTAAAAATAAAGGATAAAATTCTAATGCCATCAATTAAAATACAAAATATTAGAAAGGTTTAAAAATTGAAAATGAATTAGAAGTTGAGATTGTTGGCGGTGGTTTTTCTGTCATCTTCCCATTGAACCTCGTGTTGAACGGCCGAGAGGGAAGCCAAGAAGGCACCAGAGCTTTTGAAATCTTGGAACAGAGGTTACTAGGAAGGATTCACATTTAATTGGGAGGTTTTTCTTTTCGGGGGACTTCTTTTTCTCACGGAATCAACTCTGCTCTGCTTTTCTATCATTAGGAGTTCTCTCTCACCCGTCGGAAGCCATCTTTAATTTCTTGACTTACTCTCTTAAAATTTTGTGTCTATGCAACATCATATTTGGGAGAAATTTTGGTTATGGTGTTCATCTCTCTCTAGTTGGGGTTTGGGATCATCATTCTGCATTTTATTCAGTTGGAGGCCATTATTTTCTTATCTCTCTTGACTTTACTTATGACACCCTTCAATTAACTTCCTCATTCTTTAAATCTTAGATGAATGTCGCATCCATTTGCATCAACCCCTATTTCATAATTCTGCCCTTTTTCTCTTAAAATCTTGGCATCACTTTTATTATGTGCTATTGAGGAAGTCACAAAGTCATTTGCTATACTATTTTAGAACTTTTGCTTGAGATTCTGAAGATATAATTTTGGGATTGCATCTCCATCGACGGTATCTACATAGGACTCTCCCAAGAATCAATTTTTGATATATTTCTGGTCAATTCATCGTCATCAGGCACGTACGACTATCTTAGAATTCAACTTAAAGCTTGGTATAGTTAGTCGATAAAAAAACTTTTCTAGTTTCTATTATCTCCTTAATGAAATAGGAGTCTGTTACCTTAGAATAGTAATGTCTCTATTGAAAAGATATTTATGTGAAATGCTAGAAAAACCATATTCTTCTCATTCCTTGGCTGGAAGTCGATAATATTATCTAGTTCTCTTCTTTCTAGTATTTTGAAACCTCACTCATGTTGGGTTGAGCTCCATTAATCTTCTTAACTCTTTTTTGAACAACTGTGGAAGGCCAAATAAATATTTTTCTTTTCATAAAATCATTAACCTCGAACTTCTCTAGGAAATACAAATCTACTCTGTAGGATAGCAAAGTCCAACGTCATATGAGAAAGTCCAAATTGGGACAACTTGAAAGGAGAACATAATTTATCAGAACCTCTAAGATTTAAAACTTAATTTAAGATTCCTTGAAATAACTTTGAATTAGTGGAATCTGAAGGAAACAAACTGAATTTCCAGTCAATCTCAATCTAATCAGCAAACTAAGTATTTGCCTAGTTTTCTTTCTTTTTGTTGTTGGATTTCTTTTGAATATATATATATATATATATATATATATATATATATATATATATATATATATATATATATATATATATATTTAAGATCCAACCTCGAATTAAGAGAGAAATGGTTACAACTTATTATGGTGAGATAGACCTAGAACTAGGACTAACTTGAGTAGAGAAAAGTTAAAATGTTTCTCCCTTGAAGGATGAAAGAATTTACTTATAAATGCCTGAAAGGAAATTTGGGTCTGAGCTTTTAAGACTTCTTCCCTTCTTTGTAATCCTGAAATAACTTAGATGTTAGATGTTACTATTCAGTTGAAAATGAAACTTAAAAGTTGGTTGAAGAATTAGATTTATGTAGTTTTATTTGAAAAATTCTTTACAATTTAAAGTTCAAAAAGGAAACCCTAGTTTGTTATCAGTCAATGAAAGTTGTGAGTTAGTTAATGATGCCCTAGCAGTTTTACTCATTTCAGTTCGATATCTTTATTTTGGAAAACCCTAGAATGTCAGTTATATATATATTTAAGATCCAACCTCGAATTAAGAGAGAAATGGTTACAACTTATTATGGTGAGATAGACCTAGAACTAGGACTAACTTGAGTAGAGAAAAGTTAAAATGTTTCTCCCTTGAAGGATGAAAGAATTTACTTATAAATGCCTGAAAGGAAATTTGGGTCTGAGCTTTTAAGACTTCTTCCCTTCTTTGTAATCCTGAAATAACTTAGATGTTAGATGTTCCTATTCAGCTGAAAATGAAACTTAAAAGTTGGTTGAAGAATTAGATTTATGTAGTTTTATTTGAAAAATTCTTTACAATTTAAAGTTCAAAAAGGAAACCCTAGTTTGTTATCAGTCAATGAAAGTTGTGAGTTAGTTAATGATGCCCTAGCAGTTTTACTCATTTCAGTTCGATGTCTCTATTTTGGAAAACCCTAGAATGTCAGTTATTTAGTTGGCTTTCAACTGAAGTTGGCAAATAACTATTTTTTTGTTATCTGTAAGATGTTAGCTATTACAAGATTGTTCTTGGAGTGAGTCATGATGGCTTGGTTATCTTGGAGGAGCATTCTCATTTCCCACTCTTGGTCTACTTGGCAACTTGTTATTTGAGAGGTATTTTCCCATTATATCTTTCAGATGTGTTATGCTTCATGCTTTGATTTCTCATGGGATTGAGTTGATTCATGGTGATTGATTATGGAGACTCATTTGAGGATTGTTTAGCATGAGTTTGTATTCTTTATCTTTCATAGATATGGATCTTGAGTTATGGATAGTTAGTTCTGGAGGATTCATTTTGAGGGATGTTATGGCATGGTTATCTCCTTGTGCATTTGAGTTTATGATATGGGTGTGTGCAAGAAGTTGAGTCCACTTTTTGGCCATTTAGTGGAAGTGTTTTCCCTAATTTTCAAAATTCAGCACATTTGACCTTAAAATTTGAAGCACTTAGAGATGGAATCTTGAAAAAATTCACTGATCATAAAATGTAGTCCTCAAAGTCTAGTTTCCAAATATGTAATTTATTTCAATATTCAGATGATACAAATTTATTTTCAATAGGCGTTTCTAAAAACCACTATTTAAAAGTCAATTTTTTTACCATACCATGCACGTGTACGTCATCCATATTTTGACCTAAATAATCATATTTTTTTCTAAATCCTTTTGGGAAAATATTTGTACCTCACTGAAGCACGCATTCCATATTTTTTTGTAATTTTTTATTGAATAATTTTTTTGTTAATTTTTTAGTGGCCATATTTGGTGTTTTGAAAAATCGTTGTCTACGTCACACATAAGATGACCTAAACTTATCATTTTTTTGTTTTTTTTTAAATTGAAAAGAATTGTCTAAACTACACTTTCGTGCAATCCATTCGTCAAAAAATTATGTTAATAAAAAGTTATTAAAATACTAAAAAACCTTGATAATTCAAGTTTATGGACCTTTTTTGTAATGCCCCACCATAGAACCCTAGAGGACAACACATCTAACTACAATAATGGAACAATTTTTTTTTTAAAGTGCAATAACAAGAAATGTAAATCAAATCTAAACATAACACATAAGCTAAACTATGTCCTCTAAGGTTTAATGACTACATGACGAACATACATTCCAAACATAACATCAGATAAATATTCATCGAGGATCATATATAAAGAATCTAATAGGTACATAGACAAATTCACTTACAAGAGGGTACATCATTACATTGTTACAAACTTACATCAATGCTTCCCTAAATACAATGGGAAGAGTACATCAAGATTACATTACACGATACATATGATATAAGGTTCAATATATAACATAAGCAACTATCTCCTCGAATTGGTACAAGATCCAGAATCTACAACATGAGATACAACCTCCATGCTCATGAACAACAAGGGAAACCCAATGGAGGAAAAATCATAATCCACCCAACCATGTGGAACCCTAAGGTCCACCCCCCATGCTAGGAGATAATAATAAGGTCCCACTACATCAAGCAAGCAAGAAGACAAAAGACTAACACAAAGGACTAAACATGGCTCCAACATAACTCAATACAACATGAACATCACATAACAAAGACATCGCTTCTAGAGGCATACAAATAAGGGGAAAACAAAACTAGGGAATGCTAGATTACAATATGGAGGAGTGTCGTAACATAGCTTGATATGGGTTACCTTGACGAATCTTCCTAGGCTATTGGCCCCCATCCTGAGTTACCCTAGCAACCTCTACCGATTATCGGCCCCCATACAAACTCATGCAGGATCAACATACCTTTCAAAAGGAAAAGGTAGTTGATCTTGTCATTCCATGCCTTCCCACTCGTCTCAAGCCTAAACGAGCACTTGAGCCATGAGTAAGAGATTATCTTGATTAATGTGAAAACTACCCAACCCCCTAATTCATTTTAGGTTATCACTGGATTAAATTTACCCTGGACACCACTTTGGGTGTTGGACCCCAGTGAAAGCCACTCCCCCTACTAGCAATTAGAGACCTGACACGTCAACAGGGTAAATCCATCTTGCACACCAAAACAAAACCACAAGGAACACATATCCAGAGCAAGGCTTAGACCCTCTTGCTCACAAATCTCAACCATTAAAAAAATGAGTAAGAAGTGCAAGAATAAAGACCCTCATGTCCACATCTCAAGTATAAAGTCAATCTATTTTCAAAATGAAATAATCATGAAACCAAAACTCGAGTTAATCCCCCAAGCCTCTGGAAGTCTCTCAATAACCATTTGGCACAATAAGCTCCCTCCATAAAAACAATAACCAAAATCAACTCAAAATCAAAATTAACCACAATAATCAAAAGCTTCTCATTTTCACTAATTCAACACCTCATTCTAAACAAGCAACAAATAAACATTACAACCATGGATTCAACTTTAATGATTACAAATGAAACTAACATTCAATATTCAATCAATTAACCATATCTATGGGAGACTTAAACAAATAAAGAATGTCAAATGAATTTACTAGAGGAAGTATTTAGGGAAAACTACATTGGCTTTTGACTCTCTAATTCTTGTCTTTTCTCATCTAAAATATAAACCCATTTACTTAATTAGATTTTAACTATTGAAAACCTTCACATTAGTATTAATATCATACAAATATATATATATAGATATATATATATATATATATATATATATAGATATATATATATATATATATATATATATATATATATAATTTCATTTATCTTTCATAGTTAATTCCTGCATTCAATAATAGCCTTTCAGTACAAATAAAATCAATCTTTTCCTAGTTAATCTTCCATTTTGCTTTTCTTATCTATAGCTATGATAAACCTACATGTATACATACATATTTATATATATATGGATATATACATATATATATTTCAGTATACATATATATGTGCATACTATATTCATAATTTTGTTTTGAATTACAGTAATTCATATTATAATAAAATAATATATACATATATAAAAAGAATGCAATGTTTGAAACAGCATACCAAGTTACAATTGAACCAACAAATACACAGTATATATAATCTTATTGAATTCAGCTTTGCAGCAGCTCAAAATAAGAAATTCCATGCCTAAATTAAACCAATGAGAAACAAAATCAAAATCATGTTCAACATCCGTGACAGCGGCCGTAGCCGATTTGCCGCGAAACGTACCTGTCCCGTATGGTGGTGATATTAAATCAACGATGAAGACAGCAAAAGGCAGATACTGGGCGTCGCGGGTATCGGCACAAGATTTGCAGCCGCGTGAGATGCGGCATGTACTGATGCCGTACAACATTGCCAAGTAGAAGATGTATTAGCGAAGCAGATGAAGTGGATCATCATCAAAGTCGCCAAAATTAAGAACAATAAATTAAACCATATATAATGTTACTCAATTACCGTCAATCCATACCTTGGTCACCGGGCCGGTTTTATGCAGAATTGAGCTCATATATAATAAATCTAATATATTATTGATTTATACAGGTAAACTCTAGTAAAACTAACCCATTCAAAGGAATGAAATCACCATATGCTAATTACTTAGTAACTCAGGCCAAAATAATAAGCAAGCCCAAGTGCATAGGAAAGAAGCAACATAATGAAACTTCATAGAATTCAAAAATCAAGTATAAAAGTGTAACACATGAAAATCGAATTCCACTCCCAGAAAAAAAATCTCATTGAAATGAATCTGCATGGGAAAAAGGCAGCCAATAGTTTGAGATATGGATTATTATACAAGGCATATTTACATCTAATAACTATAGTTTATCATGCCCCAATAGCAACCAAAAATTGATTAACAAGGCAGACCAATAAGGGTACGGTGTAGGAAAAGGACTCACCCAGCAAAATACAAATAGCATAAACAAGGGCACAGCCTTTGAAAGCTAAAGAAACTTACAAGCAACTGCAATCAATACCCATTGACATTGATACTAAATTCTCAAAGTGAGATGCAAGGATGGAGGGGCTGCAAGGAATAAAATTCACAACGTGAGTATCAATTAAACATGCGGAAACATAAATCACAACATACAGCCATTATTTAGATCACCTCATTTAGAAAATATGGTGCATGAAGAGGAGGTGCACAAATGATTTGTTGGAAAAGCTTAAGACTTTCAAGTAGATGCAAAAGATTATGAGACGCCATGCAATCAAGTTTACAAAAGAATCATCTCGTAGATAGCAGTGATCATAAAACATGCACAAAATGAATTTATTTAAAAAGGATAAGAATCTTTCAAGCTAATGCGTTCAATTGGGATAATAATAAATTTGATGCCAAAATAAGAGACTAAAATTGCAGAATATGCACAATAGGAAGCACTCGTATCATGAATTTATGAAACACTCTGAAACACAATCAACGAACAAACAATCATATTCAACAAACAGAGAAAGAAGAGTTCAAATTACATCAATTGGAAAAATGAAGCACCTAGATTCCAATGCTACTAAAGCAAAAACCAACATCGAGATTGACTTCTACGTCTGCAACAATTCATTTCCTCAAAACCTTAATCTAATATTCAGTAATTTTCCCCCAATCCAATTTTGAGAATAATCAATTGAAAATAATTATTCAACAGATTATTCTTGCAAACAAAGTTCTCTATTTGAAAACCAAAAATCAATGATAATAATAATAATCATCCCTAATCTCTCTAAACTGGTAATTATTATAATTTTTTCAAAAAGAAGCTGTAAGATTTTCAAACACAAAAATTAGATAAAAATCTCACCAAAAATAGCAAGTTACTTTTCGACAATCAGTTTGGAGTCACACATATGCTCCAAGAAATATTTTTCTATCTTTTTATATTATCTTCATTGCTTATCCATAATCACCTTCCATTTTTTTAACATTTTATTTTATATTGTAATAATTTCTCTCATTTTAATTTATTATAATCCCATCATCATTAATAATTATATTTATATTTAGTTATAAAAATACTTTTCAACTTAATAATTTGATTTAATGAATTAATCAATCAAGAACGACTTATATATCTATTTATCAACATGTTTTATATAATAATTTATTTAATTCATCAATTAATCAAACAACTTAAACTAAACAACCCAAAACAACATTTATAAATCATCATGAAAGGGTGAATCATGGAGGGGCACTACATGTTTCATCATAAATTAATTAAAAAATAAAAAAATTAATCCAATTGTTAAAAAATTACATATTTGGAATCGACACTATCTCGTCTATAATGGGTTTTAATTTCGTCAAAAAAAATTTGCAAAAAAAGTCTTCAGACATATTCCCAAAGTCACTATTTTCTTGTGACATTGCTAGGACCTTCAACTTGTAGGTCAAACTAGGTCCATGGCCTAGGTTCAAATCCCCAAACCTTTTCCCAAACCTATTAACAAAGCAAAAACCCAGCCTACATTTCAAATTTCAAGAAACAAGATCCCATTTCCCATTTGTCTATTGAAAAAGGAACGAGATCTCGTTTACTACAAGATCCCATTTAAGGAATAGGATCCCATTTACTATGAGATCCCGATATATAAAAATTAGGATCCTGCTTAGTAAACAGGATCCTGATTTATATAAATTAGGATCTCGTTTATTAAATGGGATCCTAAGTTATTTTTTACCTTTTTTAAATTTTATTGTCAAACAAGTGCATCTCAGGTTTGATAATTGTTTTGTATGACCGACTGTGACATATTCCCTATTTTCAATCAACTTTTGCCTTGTAGAAGCTCTTCAACATGGGATTTTTTTCAATTTTGATAAGAGGCATCATTGGGAGACTGTTACAAAGGAATTTTGTTGAATTGCTACTTGTTTTCAAAGGAGGAAGAGGAATTTTATTTAATTGGTACTTGTTTGAAGGAGGAAGAGAAATTTTGTTGAATTGCTACTTGTTTTCAAAGGAGGAAGAGAGATTTTATTTATTTGCTACTTGTATTAAGGAGGAAGAGAAATTTTGTTGAATTGCTATCTGTTTTCAAAGGGGGATGAGAAATTTTGTTTAATTGCTACTTATTTGAAGGAGGAAGAGAAATTTTGTTCAATTGCTACTTTTTTGAAGGAGGAAGAGGAATTTTGTTTGATTGCTATTTTTTTGAAGGAGGAAGAGGAATTTTGTTCAATTGCTACTTGTTTGAAGGAGGAAGAGGAATTTTTTTCAATTGCTACTTGTTTGAAGGAGGAAGAGGAATTTTGTGAACAATTGCTACTTGTTCAAAGGAGGAACAAAGAAGGAATACTTTCAAGTTTTTGACATTCATTTGTATATACTTCAAAAAAATTCAATCATGGGATCACAATGTCGAAATAAGAGAAAAGATAGGAAGGTATTGACCCCTCAAGAAATTCAAGCAAAGAGAGAGGAGGAAGAAAGACAAAGCGAAACAAGAATGAGAATTTGATCAATGAATGATGTTGAAGTATCCAATTCCACAACTATTGAAGATAAAAACTTTGAGGAGACCATGGATGTAGACAATGCAAACTTGCAAGAGGTGAATGTGGAAACTAATACAAATATACAAAATACTCCTAGTATGTTTTCAAATATCCCTTTCAATGCTATGGAGAACGTTTCAATAGGCACAAGTTTAGGTACGTCTTCAAATCCACCTTTGAGCCTCATGGAAATGGTGTTTATTAGAGAATTAAAAATGTTGGATATAACAATTTTGGCATTGATAATATTTGTAGAGTTCAAGATTTGAGTCAAATTGTTGTTGAAAATGAAAATGAAAATCCTTTTATTGAAAATGAAAATGAAAATGAAAATCCTTTTATTGAAAATGAAAATGAAAATCCTTTTAATGAAAATGAAAATGAAAACCATTTTGTTATTGAAAATGAAAATGAAAATCCTTTTATTGAACCTAAAAATGAAAACTGTTTTGTTGATGAAAATTAAAATGGTTTTGAATTTAAAAATGAAAATAAATTTCTAGGAAGTGATGTTGAAAATGAATAAATTTTCTTTTAAATTGAAAGTAATTTTTGGATAATCTTTCTAGTAATATTTCTTGGAGACAAATAAGAACACATGCCAATAGATTATACAAACATTTTTTTTTATCGTAAAAAACTTTCAGTTCAATGTCAATTAATGATGTAATTGATGAGAATGCGAAAAATGAGAAAAGTAATGAAAAAGTTAGGAATTTTTTTTAAACAAAGAAGAAAAGATCAATCAGTAAAATGTGTTATGTCTACTATTGCTAGTGTCATTCAGTCTATTGGAAAAAATAGTCAATCTACAGATAAGAATGCAACAAGAAGAGCTATAACAACTGCTATAGTTAATAAAGCAACTTTGAATAAAAAAATGGTAAGCAATATTAGTGAAGTTTTAAAAATGCATCCTAAAACATTGCTAAGAGTGGAAAAAAGAAGAGAAAGTATAGAAAATGGTCCAATCAACCAATGTTGGAGTTTTATTGGTTGAATCTTCAGGTTTGACATGAATTGAATGTTAAAATTAAATCTTTGATTGAAAAATATTGGCATGATAATACTAGGGTATCATCTAATGCTAGAGATGTTATAAAATTAAGAGTGGAGTCCAAAGTTCATGATTCTCATCCAAAACACCTATTAGATACAACACAAGCTAAATTTTATAGAAAATTTTGTGGTGATTTAGTGTGTCTTGGTAATATTAAAATAAGTCAAAGGTCTTTTAAAAAATGTAAAACTTGGTATGTAAAAATTAATAAGAAACAAATATCTTGTTGTTGTAAAACACATGTTCAATTTCATTATTTTTATGATGTTTTTTGATATATACGTTGTACTTTGCATACTAACATGATTATGCAGGAATGTGGTATTAATATGCCACCTAAAACAATAAGGGAGTTTATATCAAGTTTGTTTTGTGAAATATTTAATGGAAAATTATTTTAAGTTCTTGTATTTTTGGACAACGCACTAGTTGTGGAAATTTTTCATTCTTAAGAGTTTGCATGCATGAAAGTGTTGATAATGATTTTGGAAAACAACTAGTGGATGTTAAAAGATTTAAGAATGTTGACTATTCTCTAAAAGATGGAAAAATTGGAAAGCATTGTGATTTAGTTACAAAAAAAGTTAGTGTATATGCATTCATATTAGAATTTAAGAATAATATTGTACCAAAATATGGCATGCACTCTCAACATGCTCG
Source organism: Sequoia sempervirens (assembly GCA_007258455.2). Lineage (NCBI taxonomy): Eukaryota > Viridiplantae > Streptophyta > Pinopsida > Cupressales > Cupressaceae > Sequoia > Sequoia sempervirens. The sequence goes on from VDFB02271358.1 coordinate 595,535,770, forward strand.
ATGGCTTGATGGACAATTTCACGCATGTAGAAACACTTTTCCAATTGGTAGTATCCTATTTGTGGTTGATTTTGTGGAAAACTATACTCTAGCTTCGCAAGAGGAAATTCAATCATAGTATTATAATTCAGTGCAAGTGGATATGTTTGTTCATATTGTTTATAGACGTTTAGAATATAGCACAAAGGATGATAGAAATTTTTTGAGGGAGTATCATTTATATTTGAGTGACAATCGATTACACTTGTCAAAGTTTGTTCAATACTATTTCAATATATTTTATAAAAATTTAAGAGAAAGAGTAATTCAGATGACAGAACACCTCATATGGCTAGATAATTGTATGATACAGTTCAAGAATGCTCGAATGTTCTATTGGTTAAGTAGGGTTCACAAGGAACTTAATGTCCAACATATGTGGAGTTTTTTTTAAGCTAGGCATGGTAAAGGAGAACATGATGGAGCTGGTGTGTGTGTTAAAAAGAATTCTTGCTAGAGAACAATTGAAATTTGAAGATGTAGTAAAGTTTAAAGATGCACATGGGATTGTGGATTAGTCTAATACAAAATTATCTACACCTAGTTTAAGTGAGTACTCTATAGTTTGTTGATTCTTTTGGTTGGTTGAAGAAGAGAAAATTCTACCTAGACTTGATTGTGAGGCAATCAGTGAATCTACTAAATAGCATTCATTTAATAGTTAGAATGCAAGCACATGGACTATTTGGACAAAGGAGCTTGCATGTTTTTTTCAGTTTTGTATCTCAAAAGATTGGGAAGCGTGTGAAAATATAGAATGGGTTGAAAAGTGGAAGCAAAGATCATTGACACCTGCACAAGCTCACGATCAATATGAAATAACAATTGAAGACAATGATCAAGTGTTTGCATCAGAAGACTATGATTATGTTTCAGACCTTGTACAAGAAGGTAATTTACTTCAATTTATTTCACTTTATTAGTATTTTGTAATACTAAATTATTTATTTATATACATATGAATGGATGTATGTAGATTGGTCAAATTATATGGACACACGCAAGTTATTAAATCAAATTTTGTTTCCAGGACATGTGTATTTTGTTGTTGCACCTGAGGGGAATGAAGAGGAAATAGAATATTGGTTGGCTCGTTGTGTGGAAACTAAACATAAGTTAATAGCACCTCAAGAAGATGATGATGGATATCATTATCCAATAGGTATGGTGATCCCCTTAAGCAAATTTTGATAGCAAGTTTTTGATCCCCTTAAGAAAAATTTTAGAACTTCTTTGATCCCCTTAAGCAAATTTTGAGAAATTCTTTGATGATGGCTATCATGTTATCTAACAAGATTGGTGGTGGTTGTTGGCACTTGGTTACGAAAATACCTGATAAGGAAGAATGGTTTGCTTGCATTCAAATATTATGAAACACATAAGAAGATTATACACTACTCACATTTGGTGGTGGCAACAAATATAAAACTAGATTGGTATTGTGGAAGACCTACAAATAAAGAGCTATGGACAATTTCTATGGAAGAGCATGAGACAATCATAGATGCATTACAAAAAAAGAGATGCAAATGGTACAATGGAATAAGTAAATATAGGTAAATATAGTTTTAGTTTTATATTTTCCTTTTAAATATATTAAATACATGTTTTGATATTGTTCAAGTGTGTTATTAGTTGGAATTTATTTAAATTTTCCTTTTATATCCTTAAGCCATCATCACAAAGTCATCACATACTTTGAGACAAAAAGGAGAGTCCATGCAGATTCAACCTAGACAACATGGAATACTTGGTAAAAATAGGTAATTATTAGTTAAATTATTTAAATACATGTTTTTATTATATATTGATATTGTTTGTACATTAATAGTTAAAATTGATTTATTATCCTTTTTTGCATCCTTAAGCCACCATCACATTCATCTCCTACTTTGAAACAAAATGGAGAGGATGTAGATTCAACCTACACACATGTGTGGATTACTTTTAAATATAGGTACTTGAGTTGTGTACATATAGATAGTTTTATATAAATTAAAATATGTATGTTTTGATGATTTCATTGATATTGTTTGTACCATTTTGATATCAAGTGGTGTGAAGACCTACTACATTATGAGCACAAGTTTCAGATGTTCTTGAGATGGCATAGCCAAATTTTGTAAACATTATTTTGAGTTGACATTTATGTACATACATACTTACACAATTAAACATTTTGTACAAATTTGTATACATGTACATACACAATTATACTCTATACTTTTGTGTATCAAAATCAATATTCTATATATTTTGTTTGTTAAATGTGCATGTTTTCCTACTTTTGAAACTTTAAATTTTATTGTATAATCACTAAATATCATGTATATTATTATTAATTCAATTATATCAATTGCGATTAAATATGAGACATGTACTTTGAAGTATTTCATCCACTTAAGACATCCTATTAGGACATATCCTAAATATTATAATTAATTATATCATTTGTTATGATGAGTCACCCTACTTTGAAACTTTACATTTGATTGTATAATCACTAAACACCATGTATATTACTGTTAAATTTGCTTGCCTTGAGCAACTTCACCAAATTTTGACAACTTCTTTGATCCCCTTAAGACATATTAGGACCCCTTAAGACATCATATTAGGACATATATTTAATATTATAAATTATACCGTTCATTATGATGAGTCACCCTAAATTCTAATACTTGTTTATATCCCTTAATATTTATACTTAATTATACTCTTCTTTGATCCCCTTAAGACATCGTATTAGGACCCCTTAAGACATCCATTTATGGCATTAATTAAATAAACATTGACACTATTTAAATTGTATAGAATGTGATTGTTATGATGAGCCATCCTAAATTCTAAGTTAATTATATCAATTGCAATTAAATATGAGACTTGTACTTTGAAGAATTTCACCCCCTTAAGACATCCATAGGTGAAGATGTTTGCTATTATTTGACTTGTATTTTGAAATCATTTGGTTTAGGATGATGCCAATTACATGGAAACTTGTAGATTAACTTAGTTGTCTCTTTTGACAGAGGATGTGACTCCCATTCAAATAGACAGTACCAGAAGAAAGGGTGGACATAGAGGAAGAAGGCTATAGTATTTTTTTTGGATGTTATTATTTGTTTTGACAACTTATAAATTAGTGTTTTTTGTGGAACATGAGGTCAAGAGGACTTTTCTGTTCTTAATTTTTCTCTAGCACTTTGCATGATTTGTAATTACGGGAGTACATGATTTAATTTCAAAACTTTAGCCCATTTTTGGATAATTAAGTTGTATGATTGTTCTTTAATTTTATATTGTAAAAGAACTAGGAAATATGGTGTATACTTATAGAACAATTTCTTCAGAAAAAATCATTGCATTTTGATTAGTATTTATGTTTAATTTATCAAATTTATTAATGCTTTTGTTCTCTAATCTTGTATGGTATTGTTTATTTCTTAAAATTTTACCCTTTTTGGTATATAAATAGATTGCTTTTGTTTGTAGATTATGATTTATTTTCTTCTTTTATTAGATAATTTGTGTATTATGACCCCTTAAGACATCCTATTAGGACATGAATTAAATAAGTGAACATTGACTAATTATCACTAATTATATCATGTATGGATCACTAAATTTGTAATGTACAAATATTGAAATGTCCTATTAATTTCAACTTTAATTTCATATTTGTATTTAAAATTAAACAATAATAAAGTCCATTATTTACAATATATTAAGTCTATGAAACCAATATATATTAAGTCCATCAAATTACAACCCATGAAATAAAGTCCATGAAACAAAATATTAAGTCCACAAGAAACCAAATATGTAGTCCATGTAATAATCAAATACAACCCATGAAATCATGTCTAACTCATATCATCTCTATAATCAAGAGACCTCTTCACACCATGCAAACTACATGGATGACCTAAACCACTCTGTACAAGAGAAAGATGAAATTAGATGTAAGACGATTAAAAATGATTTAATGAAAATTTAACTTATAATTCATCATAAAATTAAATTACCATGGTATTTGGCTTTGGATGCTTTGGTGCACTTGGACCAACCTCTAAATGCTCTGAATCAATCTATATATAAAAGAGAAAGAAAGTTGAAATTAGATGAAAGTCTATAATTAAAAATGATTTAATTCAATTTAATTTATAATTTATCATATTTAAATTGTACTGTAAGAGGTTGTGCACCCTCTATTCCAAGACCTATTTGTACATGCTCAACTACAAGATGTGTCTCATGCTATAAAAGAAAAAGAATTTAACATGTATGAGCTATATATATATATATTCAATTTTAAATTTAATTAAAGTTATTTACATTGTGTAATTTGTAATTGACTTTAAATATAATCAAAAATTTAAATTACCATGATATATGGTTGCTCTGCATGTCCTCCTTGAGGTGTAACTATGATTGATTCAGGGCAAAAAATGGCAGTCACAAAGTCCTGCAAAGTCAAATGTAAAGCATGTATACTTGAATTAGGTTAAAATATATAATCAAATTTGCACATTTTGTGTAGAAACTTTTTTAAACAACCAAAAATTTAGATGCCTCATAAGTAACTGCCACATTTAATGTTTGTTTGATCCCCATTCTCATTGTCATGTCAACCTAGACATACATATAGACATTTAGTTCACTTGTATAGTATTTACAAGTGTACATGCACATTTGATATATAGTGAATTCAAAATTTTCATAATTGTAAAGTTATAATAATGTAAGTTAAATAATTTACAATATAAATGTACCTACCCTTGATTTGAGATGCTCAGTAGTGGATGAGCACTTGACAACCCCTTAGGTGGAATCGACGTAGAAGTCGATTGAATCCCCTAAACCAACATAAATATTTAAAACATATGTTCATGATTGAATTATAATTTAAAAAGTCAAGTTAAAAAATTATTTCATATATAATTTAAAAAATTGAAATCAAAATACCCCATGAGGGTTGTCGACTTCAACTGGTGTCGAAATATATACTTGAGGTGCAGATGATTGCCCTATCGTTAGTGTCATCTATACCAAACAATTTGATTGTTAAAATATATTGCAATTCTTTTGATATATATGTTCATTAAAATTCTTATAAATCAACATGTAGATGCATATTTATACCTATGTTGCACTATCCTTAGGGTGATGCTCTATAGTAAGAAATTATATGAATGAACTAAGGCAACTAGATGATCCACCAAAATCTCCACAACCACCCGAACTAGGTGTGGCCTGATCAAGTCCATAGCATAACTGATGGAAACTAGTAAATACATGTGGTTTTGACACTCATGGAGTGGTACTAGGACCAACTCCATAGAACTCTCCTCCATCATCGTGGTCTCTAGGCTCCCTAACCACTATCGCATAAACATGTTGATCAAGGTCTCCTACGAGTGTACTTAGGAATCCTAATATGGATATCACCGCACATTGATGCACAAATGCAAGAATGGCGAGACCAAGAGGAGAAATAAGGGGTTGCACATGCACAAGGATTTGGGGATAAAACCTTGCCCCTAACCTCTATTGTTGCATGTTGCCACCAACACCCTAAAATGATTTAAAATCAAAATAATTGGGCTTTTTCCCCAAAACAAACTCTACATATAGTTTCCTCAAAAAATATAATGGGGCATCCAAATTAGTGTGTGGTGGATTATCAAATACCATCCACCATTGATCCCAAAAATGTGCACTCATCTGTGGATGTATACACCACCTCATGGATATTCTAGATTTAGTTGCAGGAATGGGTTGGTGAGTATTAAGGTCGATAAAATAAGGTGCTAGATGGGATTTTGTTATTTTTAGGTCTAAAATTTGTTTATATGAGAGACCATCTGCATAAAATCATCTCATCTCCTCCCTATCTCATCAATAAATATCTAAGTCAAAATCAATAGACCTAATGACATCAACAATGTTTTGCATTGTAGATGCAAAACGTCTCACATGTGGTGGAATCAATGCTTCATTTTGCATAGCATTGATTTAGTTTTGAATGGATGCCACATTTTCATTGATATGTGCTCGCAAGCGAGCCTCATCTAATCTAGCGGGTGGTGGAGGTGGGATATGAGGGGGAGGGGGTGGAGGTGGAGGGGGTGGAGGTGGAGGTTGCTGAGGTGGTGGATTAATGATATCTATATAAGTGTTCACTTGCATTAAATTATACAAAATTAACATACAAACTTACAAAATTACAAGAAATAGTTAAATTTTAAATGTACATGCAAATTTGTTTAAATAGGATGTGCATACATATACATACACATACATACATTGATTCAACTTGAGCATGTGCATACAAATTTCAAAATTTAAGATGTATATGTACATTTAAAATAAAAAATGTGATGCATGAAGCATGCATGCATCATTCAACTAAACTATGTGTACATACAAATTTCAAAATTTAAGATCTAGAACTATGTAATTTTAATACATGTACATACTAAAAAATAAACTCGAAACATTCACAAAAAGCTCATTTATGTCTAATGCATATAAATTAAATTTTTCCAATAGGATAAATTATGATAGTAGTCATAAAATATAATATTATAAATTCATCATTATACTTATTATATTCATAAATTTAATGCTAAAAAATATCCATCCAACCAAATTCATAAATTCATCACTAAAAATATCCATCCAACCAAATTCATAAATTCATCACTAAAAATATCCATCCAACCAAATTCACAAATTCATCACAAAAAATATCCATTCAACCAAATTCATAAATTCATAACTATGAGATCATTTTCTTAATTTATAAAGTGTTGCGGCTCTCTACTACACCTCTTTATTTCTTTGTGTTTTCCTTTTCAAAATCTAACTTTCTTCTCTCCTCTATCCATCGTTGATGCTCATCTAAGACCCCATCCATAGACCTAACAACATCAACAACATTTTGCATCATAGATGCAAAATGCCTCAAAGGTGGTGTGATGCATTCTTCATTTTAAATAACATTGATTTGATCATGAATGGATCTAACATTGGCATCGATATGTGCTTGCAAGCAAGCACCATTAGTTTCAAGTGGTGGAGGTGGGGGGTATGAGATGGAGTGGGTGGATGTGAAGGTGAAGGTGGTGGAGATGGAGGGCATGGAGGTGGATTACGAATATTATTGAATTGATCCATGATCTCTAAGATATAAGTGAACCTACATTAGATTTGTAATTTCAAAATGTAAGATACATGTTTAGGAAATACCCTTAACCCATTCAATATAAATGGCCTAATTGAATACAAATGATAAAATGTGTAAGCCTCATTTATGTCTAAGGCATGTTAATTGAATGAAAAAACAATTAACTATTAATATAGGATGGCTTAAGGGGATCTATGTATTAATATAGGATGGATTGAGGGGATTTATGTATACAAAAAAACATGGCTTAAGGGAATAAAATTTGGTGAAGTTGCCCAAGGCAACCAAATTTCATTAAGGTCCTAGGAAAAAATGAATGCTTTATGGTTTAGGGTTTAGGGTAATAGGATGGCTTAAGGAGATCTATGTAGTAAGGTCCTAGGACAAAATGACATGGATTAAGTGAATAAATTTTGGTGAGGTTGCCCAAGGCAACCAAATTTCATTAAGGTCCTAGGACAAAATGATTGCTTTAGGGTTTAGGGTTTAGATTTTAGAGTTTAGAGTTTAGAGTTTAGGGTTTAGGGTAATAGGATGGCTTAAGGGGATCTATGTAGTAAGGTCCTAGGACAAAATGGTATGGATTAAGGGAATAAAATTTAGTGGAGTTTCCCAAGGCAACCAAATTTCATGTTAAGGTCCTAGGAAAAAATAAATTATTTCGGGTTTATGGTTTAGAGTTTAGAGTTTAGGGTTTAGCGTTTAGGGTTTAGGGTCTAGGGTGAAGTTTGGGTGGCCCTTGGAATAATGGACTTGCAAGTTAGTGAACAACATTTTCTTATGTAACTTTTGATTGAGATAGCTCTTGTTTTGACTGACCAAGATCTCATGAAATCTCATTCATATTATAATCTTTCATGGTCTTATTATTGTTAAATTTGGTTTCCTTGGGCAACTTCACCAAATTTTGAGAACTTCTTTGATCCCCTTAAGAAATGTCATATTAGGACCCCTTATGACATCAGTTTAGGGTTTAGGGTAATAGGATGACAAGGGGGTTAATATTTTTGATTCATCAAATATGCAAGAACATTATTTTATGAATATTTTTTATTTTATGAATAGACTAACTATTTCCTTAGATTAATTCTATGATGGAGGTACTTTCCCATATAATTATTGACCAAGTTTTATAATGCTCTAGTTAGATACCTTGCAAACATGGGTTTGATCCTAGGCTTCACACATATGTTTACTCATTGATAATCCATAAAAATAGAATATATATCACTACCATATAAGTATATAAGTGATCATAAAATTATGTTGAGGTCTCTACTCTTCTAGTGAGGAAATTTAACTATCTACTCAATTTTTAACAATCATGGTTTAAATTGTAACATATTATGGCATAGTATCATGTTGTAAGATAGTATGAATCATAATAGATGCATAAAACCCATATTATTAACTCAATCAAGCGTAATCAGTAATAGAAACACATAATTGAACATAATCCATAATAGAAACACATAATTTATCAATTCTAATGGTCCACTAGTCCCACAAGTAAAGTTTAACATATTATTTTCTAATTTAATTATATCTATGTTCATAACATTTAATTGATTGTGTCCCTTGACACATATCTCTAACTTAATGAATTCACATTTAAATGTATAATATTTATCAAATACTATTTCATTGTCAATATCAAAGACCCTAATTTAGTATGTATCAACCTAAATCTATCGAATAATTTCATTCATAGGCATGCCTACATACTTGTCTCCATACAATGCAAATGAAATTTAAAACATTTAAGCAATTTAATTCCATTATCAAATATTCTTGAGCTTGAAATCAACATTTTCAAATGCAAAATTTTTTGTTTGATTTCAATTTAGGGTTTTCAAATGCAATTTTTTTTGTTTGAATTCAATTTAGGGTTTTAAGAATCAATTAGAGTTTTGAATGAAATTTTTTTGTTTCATTTCAATTTAGGATTTCAAATACAATTTTTTTTTTGATTTCAATTTAGGGTTTCAAAAACAATCAAGGTTTTGAAATGCATTTTTTTATTTCATTTCAATTTAGGGTTTTCAATGCAATTTTTTGTTTCCTTTCAATTTAGGGTTTTCAAGTGCAATTTTTTTTGTTTCCTTTCAATTTAGGGTTTTCAAATGCATTTTTTTTTGTTTGATTGAACAATTTAGGTTTCAAAAGCTATTTTTTTTTTCTTAGGATACGATATAAGGTTGATTTTTTTGTTTCTATTCAATATCTTTAGGGTTTCATTTATTTTTTCTTCTACAAATCAACATTTCTTGTATTACAAGTAAATAAAAATACATAAAACACTAAACAAATTGAAAAAAAATATACTAAAATATATCATTGTGTTAAAATTTTCAAAAAAACATGAAAAAAACAAAAAAAATGGGGGTGGAGGCTTACTTGGAGGTCGATGTATGCTCTACAAAATTGGGATCTTGTGTGTTGAAGAAATGACTGAGTTTTGTTTATTTTTAAAAATAAATACCACTTAAAAACAAGATCCCATTTTGTAAAGATCAAGATCCCATTTCCCGAATGTCGGTTCAAGACCCATTAATAAACAAGATCCCGCTTTTTAAAAAAATGGGATCCCGAAGCTAAATGGGATCCCATTTTTTAAAAATGGGATCTCGTTTATTAAAAAGAGATCTCATTTTTTGCAAACCAATTTCATTTTTTTGCCTAAGGTAAAAACTTCCATATTTCATGGACTCATCTTCTTGCTCTTACCCATATCATTCTTTGATGAGGATTGTTAGGAGATGATTTATGGACTAATTTCCAATTTTGGGGATGGTTACTTTGAGCTTGATCTTCTTGATTAGAGAGGCTTACATCCATACTAGAATTGTTACATTGATTCGTATGTTGTACTTGATCTATGAGATTGGGTGTTATGTATGTTGTTGAGGCTTTTCAATTGGGGTTGTTAGGAGATCATACTTGACACAACATTACACTTTTGAGGTGTTGGTAGAAGGAAATTATGGTTTACAAGTTTCACTCTTCATGGTTCCTTCCTAGATGTTCTTTTTTTTGGGAGATGGTGGCAACATGTTGTGAGAGATTATGCAACTCTTTGGGTTGTATGTATGGATCAGTGTTATTGTTCTTGGTACTTCATGTTTTGATTTACTTATCACACCTTGATATAGTGTTTATTGGTAGACTTGATATGCTTTGACATTACCTATGCAGTGGGAGTTCCTAGATATGTATGTTCTTCATTGACAAGTTTTATACAAGGAGCTTGTGATTGCAATTTATAGGTTGTATATGTTCTTGGCATGGGTTTACTGATATATTGATACCTTAGAGGTATGGATGGTTGGTTGTATTAGCATGTTTTTTGGATGTTATTTTTTATCATGTGGGTTTTTGTAGTTGAAAACATCTTGGTTAGAACCTTTTTTATCACTTGGATTTGATGCTTGTGCTCATGGATTGGTTCAATTTCACCTTGGCATGTTCCTTTTCTTCCATGGGTGGCATGTTGGAGGATGAGAGGAGTTCTTGCTTGAGATGGTGGTCACTTTTTCTTAATGTAGGTATCTTGATGGAGCATGTGAGCATGTTGGAGATTCATGTGGTTTCATGTATGGATATGATGATGTATTTCATGTATTGATCCCTTATGCAATGTATAAACTAGTGGGAGAATGTTGGGATATGGTGTTGTACACCATTGCATAAAATGTTTTATTATAATGTTGTAATTAATTAATTATTTAGTTGTGATGCACCTTGGTGGTGTGGTTAATCACACTAGGTAATTATTTGGGGACCACTTATGTTGTATTGTAACATTGTATTATTATTTAATGTGTTGGAGACGTGATAATAATGTAATATTGGAGAAATATTAAATAAAGTGAAGTCTTAGTACCCAATATTAAATAAGGGGTTAGTGGTTTTGTATTCACATGGTTTTGTGGTATGTGGTTTTACCTTACCACTAGTTGTATTTTGTGTGAGCTTGTGTTTATAAAAGCAAACATATGTGTAGTGGTTTAGGTTGGCTATCATTATTGAGTCTTTCTGAGGAGTGCATTTGTGAAGCATGGCATGGGATTTTTGGATTCATGCTTGGACACATGAGAGTGCATTGGAGGACTTGATGCTTCAAAGGTATTCATTGTAACTCTTGTATTACTTTATTACTAAATAATATGATGGAGTATGGATAAGTTTGGAGGTTGGGTTTTTCCCTCTTGATGGTTTTCCCAGGGTATATTTTGTGTTGTATTATGGATTGTCTATTTAATCTATGCATTGTGGTTACTTGTATGCATGCTTATTTCTGATGGGTTATGTAGGAAATGGATTAAGATTGTGGGTTGAATGCAATATTTCTTAACAAGTGGTATCGGAGCTTTCATGGTTGAAGATTTTTTCTTATAACTCTAATTTGAGAGTTTTTGCAAAATTGAAGCCATGGAAATGCATGTAGGGTTTGAGGTATTATAAGATATGGAACACATGTTGTAGGTGTTTGTATACATATTTAGGCTTTTGGGTTGTCAAGATTTGTTGGGTTTATTGAAGATCTGAAATTTTCCAAATTCAGGTGAAAGAGGGTTTCTTGGTTTGAGTTTTCATATGAGGGTTTTTTAGGGTAAATTTCATAGATGACCTCTTGAGACAAAATGGACCTCATGGTTGGATTTAGGTTGGCCGAGAGATGAAAATTGACATAAAATTTGACCTATTTTGAAAAAGTTGAAAAAAAAAATAGTAAAAAGGCCAATTTGGCTGTATGACCCATATGCAAAAAAATATTATTAAAAAATATAAATTTCACCTGAAAAAAATCTGCAAAGGAAAATATTGTCTGATTTTATGGTGATTCTTCCCAAAATACCATCCAAGTATTATCTCCCCTCTCATTCACCCCCCTTGTGTCACATGGTACGATCTCATGATTTGAGAGATCACACTCAATCTACATCCTTTCTCTTCATCTTCCAATCTCAATCCTCCATTCCTATCCATCCCAAAATCTATAAATCTTTCCAACACTTAGTCATTTTTATTACTCACATTTGTATGAAATCATTGTTATGCAACCAAAATTTTGAGTGAGCACACATCAAATGCAATCAACTTGGGAAAATATGCACAACATGGAGTCTATCATAGTTTATTTTCATTTAGTTCCATGTTTGCTTATATTTCCTAGGCTTAATTTGAGAGTTTTTTAGAATTTATGTTTGTTCAATTTTATTTGCTATTATAATTCACAATGACACATTTTCTTGCACACAAAAATAAGTTACAACTTTTGATCAATGGGGTTACATATTTGGTCAACTAATTCATTAAGCCATATAAGAAAGAGAAAGATGACAACTATACCACAACCCATTTTATAATTTCTATAGAAAAATGATTATAGGGCTAGATAACACATGTAACAAAAAGAAAAAGCCAAAAATATTAACTTACTGCAAATAGAGAATGTCCAAACTTGGAAATATTTATTGAGTGTCACACATAAAATAATTCATTGGGAGGTCAATCAAACCTTAAAATTTTAATGATATAAAATCCACATGTGGTTGTCAAAGTTCATAGTTCGCTATCTAACCCATTGAGAGTTGAATAAATATTTTGAAAAAATTCCTCCTCTGAATTGAAATTGCCTATTAGAATGAAAGGTTAGGTATGTTGTAAATTATTTGGCATATATTCACCTTCTTCCAAATGCTTAGGTAGGTTGTGAGACCTTCATTGGACCACTGAGGTTGGTGAAGTGGAGAAAATAATGGTATCTAATTAAGAAGATAAAATAGACACCACCAATAATGCTCTAGTGAATTTTAGTTTATTTTCCTCCCTAAATGACTCCCCTTGGGAATGGATAATGCATTCTCCTAGGTCATGAGGTTTTGAACTATACAACATTGCTTTTTCAATGTTTTGCTACCAATTCCACTCAAATACTTAGTTGACAATTAGTATTAGGCTTGGCTTATGACTAATTACAATTGATCACTCTTTTTTTGTAGGAGGATTATTAGCAACTAGTCAAGAGGCAGGCTCAGTATGAAGACTAACCAAATGACACTCTAAGATCTTTTTCTAAGTAGATTGACAATGATAAGAAGTTTTAGGTACATTTAGATAAAGAATACATTGAGTGTGTCTCACTTGGCCAATCTATATATCTACTGTCTTCTTTAGATCCTTGGAGAGGTCAACTTGAATGTAGACCATCTTATAGGGTTGAGTTGAAAATAGCTTGTCTAGTTCAATACAAATGGTCTTGCTTAGGGAGGAGGCTATCTTGGTCAAGAAATTCTAATATGGAAAAGGAAACTAAGGAAAATCCACCCAAATAGGGACATAGATAGCTTTCTCATGTGAAATAATAATGTCTTTATTCCAAAGTACAAAAATAAGCAAAGAGGAACAAGCATATTAGGTATCATGTTTGAGAATAGCTTATGCATGGTTGGCTTTTGCAAAACAAAAAAGGAAAAAAAAAATTCAATGTGGTTTTGCATAGCATCAAAAAATATTCCATGTAGGACCCAAGCCTCGGTCCCATTCTTTGAGCATACTTTCAAAGGGGACCCTGCACACAAAATATCATATCAAAGCATAATTTTCAAGACAACATGCTCCATCAAACTCTAGAATGGAGAAAACCATATACAAATATATTTTAGTTGATGTACCTTGTAAAAAACCTTCGGAACAAAATTCTTAAGATGCTTAAATAAGAAACACTTTTTTATATTTTGTTAAACCTTTAACTCCAACACCAACTACATAATTATGAAAGGTTAAGACTGTTTATTATTGACAAGAGATACTCATAAACATATCAACCTAAAAGACACAATAATAAATTTTAAAAAAAGTTCAAATCCTACTTGAGAAAGAAACAATATGACATAAAAATAACCCAAGCCAAGACCCTAGCCTTGGTTGGCTAGGGTCCTAGCTTGGGTTCTTTTTTATGCCATATTGTTTCTTTCTCAAGTAGGAACAATATGACATAAAAAAGAACCCAAGTCAGGACCCTAGCCTTACCAATATTGTTCCTACTTGAGAAAGAAACAATGACATCACAAAGAACCCAAGCCAAGACCCTAGCCTTGGTATGACATAAAAATTAACCCAAGCCAGGACTCTAGCCGACCACGACTAGGGTCCTGGCTTGGGTTCTTTTTTATGTCATATTGTTTCTTTTTCAAGTAGGATTTGAACTTTTTTTAAATTTATTATTGTGTATTTAGGTTGATATTTTTATGAGTATCTCTCGTCAATAAATATAGGGGAGCGGGGCCCAAAGTAGGGCGAGTCAACTTTGGAGGTCCATGTGGCAATCCACAAATTTTCCCACCACATCACCCTACCACTTGTGCATCGGCCCATATTGTTTTTTTTTTAAATCAATCACCTTGCCACCTTTCAAGCACCATTTACGTTGATGTGTCCAAAATGGGCCAATTTTTCCCTCCGCCCAAAAGTTGAGCCCACTTGCGTCCTTAATTGATGAGCACATCTACATACACTAGATTAGATGGTCGCATGTACATGACAACCTCGCCACCCTAAACCAATAGTTTAGAGTATTAAACGCTTGTCGCCTCCTTCATTTCCTCCACTAACCAACTTGCCTTACGTGTTGCTTCACATTTACTCAGTCTATCAGGAATGTTAATCAGAGATCAAGGTTCATTCAATGCTTCACATTCTCACATATCTCGCTGACTCTCATTCCTTTTTTTTGCAAACATTCTCGACTGTTCATTTCGTTTTGCACCAAAACTTATTCGACTCTCCACACTTTATTTTTCAACTCTTCACGCTTCTTCATTTGGTTCTGCACTCTTGACAACTCCCTTTCTCTTTCAAGTGAGGTTTATAACCTCACTCAACCTCTACTAGTCTCAGTGAATACGATGGTATTTCACCATGCACTTAGTTTTAGAAAAAATATATTTGCAAAATTTTCTTTCAATAATATGCATAAATTGAAATGTGGGGAGGGTTTCAGTGGTTTTCTTTTCCTCTATACTCATCCATGCACTTCTACTATTTTGTTCTTCATTGCATGATGTTTACTTTGCATTGTGCTTTTCATATTTTCTCCTTATACGAAATATGAAATGGGTTTTACTGGTTTAAATGGATTTTCATTACTATTTGACTTCTTTGACGAAATATGGAAAGGGTTTGACTGGTTTTGTATAAGTGTGTTTGTCATTCCACAAACTTTAACTTTGTAATTTATTTTATTACATTTCTTTGTTATTCCAAAATACAAAAATGGTTACATTATTTTTATTATTCATAGGGTTATAATGTTTATCATTTTGAGGGTTTTTTCCATGCACTTGCATTCATGTGTTCCTCATTGCACAAACTGTAACTCTGCAATTTGCTTTAAATAATCTCATCTCATTCTGAAATATGAAAATGGTAGCACTGGTTTTAATTTCAAACATATTCTACCAATTGTTTTTTATTTGCACGACATTTACTCTACATTGTGCTTTTCATTTTCGCTTCCTTATATGAAATATGAAGTGGGTTTGACTACTTGAAATGGTTTTTAATTACTATTACACTTCTTCGATGAAATATGGAAAGGGATTACTGGTTTTGTATTTGTGTATTTAATATTCCACAAAGTACAACTCTACAATTTCTTTATTATTCCTAAATATGGAAATGGTTACAATATTTTTATTATTATAGGGTTATAATGTTTATCATGTTAGAAGCCAAGATCACCTGCATGCAATCACCTGTCACATGCAAAAGACATGCAGAACCAAAGAAGATGTTCTGTAAACCTCAAAGTAAAAATGCATTATTGAGAATCAATTATTACAAAGAGATTAATCCTTATGAAGGAGATCAAGAAACCCTAAATGAAACCCTAGTGTGCACACTTAATAATTAATCAATTATTAATGTGCCTAAGTTTAGCTTAAATAACTAAAGGAATAAGTGACTTAATTAATTAACCAATATGATATAATTAATTAAGTGGAATAACTTATTACTAACACTTAAGATGAACTTAGGAAGAAGCTAAAACACTAGAATAAGATGCATGAAAGCAAAGATGGGTCCCGACAACTAGGCCTCGGTACCCATTTACAAATGCAAGAATGAGGTAGAGAAGGAAAAACCCAGTGGGACAAAACCCCCCTACAATGAGATGACATGCTGCAAAGAAGCACTGGAAGAACTCTGTAGAGTAACACTGGAACCTGATACTGGAAAGCAAGGAAATATTCTTCTGTTTACTACTGAAACCAGATGAGAGTCACTGATTGACTCAAGGAATCATGATAAAGCAACAGTAGACCCGATGCCACGAAACACTTGAAAACTCCAAACGGGAACAACCCTGGAATCTATGAAGCAGCAAGTGATTATTGAATGATGTATTACTGAAAACGAAGTGCAAAGATGCAAGATGCACCCTTCCAATTGCCAAAACATCCAAGTAATCTCCAAACAACCCATCGGGCCAAATCTAGACTAACCGATCAACTTGGGAAAGATACAAAAAAAGTGCATAGACAGCAACATAGAGCTCCTTAATACCTTTCCAATGCCACAAAGATAGCGAAAATCAGAGATCGTGGCAAAAAGTTATGAGCTCGGAAGTCCAAAAAGAGCATCTAACTTAAAAAAGTAATAAATGTAGATAAATAGTAAAATAATGAAAAATAAACAATACTACTGGAAAGTGCTCGGAACCAGCTTTCCGACGATATCTCGTTTGCCCAATTTTGATACCGTATGCCCAAGTTATGACCAAAAGAAAAAAACTACTTCTTTAGGAAAAAACAGGGCTAGGAGGGGCAAGGAGGGTCGGCCATACGCTAACATCATGCTAACGTTAGCCATTCACGAGTGTAAATTTGACAGCCATTTGGCCGTCGAAACAAAAAATCACCCCCCCTAGCAAAACTTTGACAGCCGTCATACAGAATATTCTGCAGAATCTTAGAAGATTCCATTTGACGGTATATACCCTAGAATCTAAAGATTCCCTGCTGATTTTTCACCGGTATTTGTTTGCTGCCGCCGGTAGGTGGGGTTTACCGAAAAAACTTTCTACCGGATTGGTTGAAGGTTGCTAGAAAGACTAGAGAATGTCGGCCGGTTACTGGGAGCTACCGCCGGTGAATAAGAAGTTGTTGGCCGATGAATGAAAACCACCAGTGGCTTCAAACGCCGACGTACGAGGGGCCCACACAAGGAAAGTGTAGGCGGGTAGGTAGGGCCTGCGCAGGGTTTAATGACCTGCGTTTTTTTTTTTAAACTCTGCCGTCCTTTTTGACCTTTTTTTTTTTTATTAATTTTTATTAAAAATTTATGAAAGAAATTTTAAAAAGAAACAAAAAAATCAAACCTTGAAAACAATTTTCCTCGGATCGCGTGATGGGGAGGCCGAACGGCCCCCCAGACAATTTTTTTTCCTCCCGGATCAACTGCACCAAAATCAACGAAACGACAGGCGTTCTTAGGGTTTTTGGTCGTTGCGAATGCGATGGCAGTGTCCATTTGAGCCCAAAGTGTCCCAAAAAATTGGCTACCCCCAGATCTTGCAAAAAAGATGCCTGTGGAAACCCTTGCATTAGAAACTCACTGAAAGGCTATATCTTCATATCACGAACAGGCAGCTGCAAGTCTGAAGCTCTGATACCATGTTAGAAGCCAAGATCACCTGCATGCAATCACCTGTCACATGCAAAAGACATGCAGAACCAAAGAAGATGTTTTGTAAACCTCAAAGTAAAAATGCATTATTGAGAATCAATTATTACAAAGAGATCAATCCTTGTGAAGGAGATCAAGAAACCCTAAAAGGGAAACCCTAAATGAAACCCTAGTGTGCACACTTAATAATTAATCAATTATTAATGTGCCTAAGTTTAGCTTAAGTAACTAAACGAATAAGTGAATTAATTAACCAATATGATATAATTAATTAAGTGGAATAACTTATTACTCTAACATATCATTTCAAGTGTTTTTGCCATGCACTTGCACTCATGTGTTCCTCATTGCACAATATGGAAATG
Source organism: Sequoia sempervirens (assembly GCA_007258455.2). Classification (NCBI taxonomy): domain Eukaryota; kingdom Viridiplantae; phylum Streptophyta; class Pinopsida; order Cupressales; family Cupressaceae; genus Sequoia; species Sequoia sempervirens. The sequence continues at coordinate 595,554,055 of VDFB02271358.1, forward strand.
GATTGATTGGTATTCTATTCGTGTGTTCATCATTCCACAAACTTTTACTCTGCAATTTGCTTAAAATAATCTCATGACAATCCAAAATATGGAAATGGTAGCAGTGGTTGTAATTTCAAACATATTCTGCCATGTGTTTCTTAATTTCATTGTTAATACCAAACATGGAAAGTGTTTGACTGGTTCACAATTATAGGGTTTTCTGGCATGCACTTCTATTCCTATGTTCGACATTGCACAAACTTTAACTCTACAAATTCCCTTTCATATTTTTTTGTTATTCCCAAATATAAAAATAGGTTTTCTTGTTTTCATTTCAAAGATATATATATATATCAAATGCCACCCCCCTCCGCTAGCTTGGAGGGGCGCACGCCCTTCCACCCACACACATATATATATATATATTTGTTCCTATAAGAAAAAATATATATGTGATATATATTTGTTCTTATATATGTGTGTGTGTGTCTAATTATATATATATATATATTTATATATGTGGGTGGAAGGGCGAGCACCCCTCCAAGTTGGCGAAAGGGGGTGGCATTTGATGCCATGGTGGCAGGGTCGTTGGGGTAAGGAAAGTTTGAGCTGGCAATCATAATGGCAAGTAATGGTTGAAGTAAGTCTTTTCGCAAGGCATACAGAGGATAGTTGAGGACAGCTACGACACCCTATTCAATTTATAGTGATGAGTGCATATACTACCTGAAGGATTTACTCATGGAAAGGAAATCTTGCACGTAGGATGGTGATGGCCTTGTGATCGTGTTTTTATTTATTGTTGGCTTGTATCATTTTTTGGTTAAGTTTTCATTGCAGGTGTGAGTGGAGTATGTGAGCTTCATCTTTCCTTCTTGTTGGGTGTGGACAAAGCAGGGTCATCAATGGCGAAGTGCTCAAAATTTATAATTGAGGTTTCGGTGGAGGGCCTCACAATATTTGGGGCAAATACACCAATTTCATTACAGTCGAAGGCAAGGAAAACTTTCTTCAGGGAGATTACTGACCAAAGATTGAAGTGTATTCTACTTAATTATGATCCTTTGGTCATTGTGGTTGTGAAGATGATTTTGGGTTCTAGCCATTTGGAAAGCAAGGAGTATGGGAGCTTGGATAATTTGCATGTTTCTTCTCATTTCCTGACATCTCTCCTAGACAATAAAGTTCCCAAGGTAGAAACAAAGGGGTTACTAGTTAAAATGTTTAGGGAGGATTTGGTGGAAGGAGTGGAAGGCAAGGGTTTCCCAAGGCCCTACGATTTGGAGTGGCTCCACTTAGAGGAGACTGTGAAGATTTTTCCATTTCTTATGGATTTGCATGGGCCAAGCCTTATGAGGCATCAGATGATTGTGTTGGTGATTGTAGAGTTTCTTAAGAATTTTTTTTGGGTTGATGGCAACCGGTGGTGTTGAATGGATAAAGGACTTCGAGGATTTTGCAAAATCTAATAGTTTTCTATAAGTCAAGCTATGAGTTGTGGTTTTTTTTGGTTTGTGGAGGGTTGGTGTAGTTTTTTGTTAGTTTAGATGGAGCTCTGTTTGCAATATAGCCATTAAAATGGCATTTTTGTTGTGTTTTTATCTATTTTTTTGGTGATGAAAAATTATCCCTGCATTGCAGATGTTTGTAGCTTTGTTATTATTAATAATAAAATACTCATCTTGCGTATCAATTTTTTTATATATATTTATATATAAATATATTTAATTATATATATATATATATATGTATATGTATATGTATATGTTATTTTATATATGTATATGTAATTATATATATATAGATAGATACATATTATAAATATATAGATAGTATATGTAATTATATATAGATAGATAGATAGATAGATACATATTATATATATATATATAGATACATATATATAAATATATAGATACATATATATATAAATATATATATATATAATTACATGTATTTATATGTAATTGTTACTATGAAATATGAGTATGGTATTAGTCGTTTTCATTTCGAAGATATTCTGCCATGCAATTGTATTATTGTGTTTTTCTATGCACAATTCTTTTGTTTGCAAGATGCTTTTTTTTATTTCATTCATCTACCAAACATGGAAAGGGTTTGACTGGTTCACAATTAGAGGGTCATCTACCATGCACTTGTATTTGTTTGTTCGACAATGCACAAACTTTCATTTTACAATTTTTTTGGTATTCCCAAATATGAAAATGAGTTAACTTGTTTTTATTCGAAGATATTTTGTCATGCAATTAAAGAATCCATACCAAACCAGCATTGAACATATAAAGATATTTACAAATTCAAAAATGCATATCTCCATATTTTCGAATTTCCATTTACCAAGACTCACTTCCATATTCATATCTACATGGAACTACAAACATTCAACTCCCCAAACAAAAAACTGAAGTTGTTCAATTCAATGGAGACTATAACGAATGGAGTGAATGATGCATTACCAAAGGATATGCACCACATACTTTTAATGCAGGGTGGACGTCGGACCATAAGCATGAGCACCATTACACTCTCCATTGAAAAGAACTTCACTTTTTTATTAATTCTTTATGCCTTTGAATGCCATGCAATTGTATTCGTTTGTTCTTCCATGCACAATAGTTTTGTCTATGAAATTTTTTCTTTATTTCATTATTACTACCAAACATGAAAATGAAAACAACTTAACCCATTATCATATTTGGGTATAACAAAAAAATATTAAATGCAAATTGTAGAGTTAAAGTTTGTGCATAACAACAAAATATTAAAGGTAGTGGGAAACTACATACATATGTGTGTGTGTGTGTATGTCCCACTTTCCCACCAACACAACACTCATGGAAAATCAATCGTTCACATGTGTTCCACTAGTCAGATTACAATGCACAATTTAGTTGCCTTTTCCTCTTTTGCCACATGCAACCACCAAAAAATGATGTGTTAAGCCCACCATAATCACTCAAGAAGCAAACAAGGATTGCACACCATGAATACATAGAATCTCTACAATTGAAGGCATCCAAACAAGTTTCCAAATTTGAAAAGGGAGGACACAAATTAAAGACTCCATAACAAACCACCATTAGAGATTTACAAATTAAAAAATGCATTTCTCAATCTTTTCCAATTTCCATTTGTCGGAGCCTCACTTCCATATTCATATTTACATGGAACTGCATACATTCAACTCCCCGAATAAAAAAGTGAAGTTGTTCTTTTAGATGGAAAGTCTAATGAATGGAATGAACGATGCATAGCGAAGGGATATGCTCAAACTACTTTTAATGCGAGGTGGACGCAAGACCATAGGTAGCAGCACCGTTACACTTTCCATCACAAAAGAACAACTTCACTTTTTTATTAATTCTTTAAGCCTTTGAATTCCAATTTGTTGTATGCTATGCAAAGTGGGATAGGGGGTGGGTTTGATTGGATTTGGTGGTGGGACAATCTTGGCTCTTTTTTGTTCTCGTGCCATTGGATGTATGAAAATATGGGTGCTGATGTAATGCAAGTGGTGATATTATAGGGGAGTGTGGGTTATACAAATTTTATATTTTGGTTGCATGTTTTAATGCTATAGGCCATTAACAAGCAATAAATTAAGTTGTTCTTTTAGATGGAGAGTGTAAGGAAAGGAAGGAACAATGCATAACCTTCTTTTAATGTGGGGTGGAGGCAAGAGCAAAAGCAGCAGCAGAATTACACTCTCCATAAAAAATGCATCGTACCTTCCATTCCTTATACTCTTCGTTGAAAATGCATTTATCAATCTTTTCCAATTTCCAATTACCACATCTCATTTCCATATTCATTTCTACATGGAGGCAAGAGCATAAGCAACAACATATATTTAAGGGGAGTGTGGGTTATACTAATTTTATATTTTGGCTGCATGTTTTAATGCTACGGCCATTAACAATCAATATGGCTTGTATGTTTGTGGTATCCTATGTGTTTTGAATATTCTATGACATGTAAGACTGTGAATAACTATTTGTGTTTGGGACAAATATAAACCAATTATAATACAATTTTGGTGGTACAGTGATTCAAGTACCCTTGTTGACTTTGTGGGTGAAAACCGTTTTACAATTGCATATTAAGGGGGTCATATACACCCTATGTTTGGAGGTCCACATGTTTCTACATGATACTGTTTACAATTACTTACATGAGTTATTTTGCTTAGCAAGAATATAGAATTACTAGAATTGATGAGGCAGAATTGTATATATGTATGTATACATATGTATACATACATATATACATACATACATACATATATATATATATATATATATATATACATATATAGATACATACATACACACACACACACACATATATATATTGCATACATACATACATATATACATATATAGATACATGCATGTATATACATATACATACATATATACATATATAGATACATACATATATACATATATAGATACATATATACACACACACACACATATATATATATATACATATATATATATATATATATTGCATACATACATACATATATACATATATAGATACATGCATGTATATACATATACATACATATATACATATATAGATACATACATATATACATATATAGATACACACACACACACACATATATATATATACATACATAAGTATACATACATATATACATATATAGATACATACATACATACATACATATATACATATATACATACATACATACACACACACACACATATATATATAGATATATATGTATGTATGTATATATGTATATATGTATGTCTATATATCATAGATATTATGGTATATTCAGCAAACACCTTGTCATTTTGTGTCTTGTTCACTTTGTTTCATCGGTGTGCAAAGAAATACATGTTCAACCCAACCCATTGTTCCTTCCAAGCTTCACTGATGGTGAGTTGCAATTGAAAGGTATACAATTTTGTAATATTCTTTGTGTATTAAGCTAAGCACTGCCTACATTTGTGTAATATTATTTATGTATTGATTGGTCCCTCTTTTCATTTGTTCTTGCAGCAAGTAGGATAAAGGTGAGTGCAACAAGACACAACATCGGGAAAATCCATATTATATAGGTGAGGTTTCTAACCTCACTAAGGCTCTACCACTTTCTCCTGTCAATAAATGGTTTTTTGTTCTCGTTGATTTTGATCATATTTTTTTGGTGTTTCTTAAATTGAAGGAATTTTATGGCTTTCTTTGTGCATGTAGAATGTGCTTGATGAAGTGTATGGCGTCTAGGGTGTTTGTGAACACTTCAAAAATTTGTGTTCTTAAACACACTTTATTTTGCAAGGAAAATAATGCTTCTTTCTAATATCACTCTGTCTTTAATGGGTTTAATTTCTTATGTTTCTTTCCTCTCATGGTTTTCCAAAATCTGTCATCATTGAATTGCCTGCCACGTGATTGTGCCACCTGTGCTTTTAATATGTATATGCACATATATTTGTAGATGCATATATGTACATACGTTTATATATGTATATGCATATATGTACTTTTATGTTTATTCATAATTGTATATATATATATATACACACATATATGTACAAAAGTATACACATACATTTATATGCAATACAAGTTAATAAACAAGTGCACTGAAGAATAGAATAATACAAGTGCATGGCACACAACCTTCCAAATTAAACTACATAGTTATTGTGCACATACATATATATGAACATAGGTATGAATGTTCATAGATTAGTGCATGTACATACATATGGACATCCATTGTATACATGCAGTAATCTATGCACATACATATATATGTATCTGCACAATGATTGATTGTGCAATGAGTAATAGATGAATAAAAGTAGGGCGGGTCAACTTTGAACATATATATATATATATTCTGCCTCATCAATTCTAGCAATTCTATATTTTTGGTAAGCAAAATAATTCATGTAAGCAATTGTAAACAGTATCATGTAGAAACATGTAGACCTCCAAACATAGGGTGTATAGGACCCCCTTAATATGCAATTGTAAAACAGTTTTTACCCACAAAGTCAACAAGTGTACTTGAATCACTATACTACCAAAATTCTATTATAATCGGATTATATTTGTCCCAAACACATAGTTATTCTTAGTCGTACATGTCATAGAATATTTAAAGCACATTTGATACCACAAACATACAAGACATATTGATTGTTAATGACCCATATCATTAAAACATGCAGCCAAAATATAAAATTAGTATAACCAACACTCCTCTAATATATCACCACTTGCATTACATCACTGCCAATATTTTCATGCATTGAATGACATGAGAACAACAAAGAGCCAAGACTGTCCCATCACCAATTCCATTATATTATACAAAAGAGGTTGTTACACTTTATACATTCTATATCATGTAAATGATGTTGCTAGTGTTGTGTACACGACTATATGAAGATCCAAGTGATATTGTTAGTGGTTGTTAAAGCATAATGTTGTATACATGCAATAGTTATGCGAAGTGTGATGTACATTTTAGCCCATTCAAGCAATCACCATAAACAAAGTTTAAGTATAATTAAGCGGACTTACATTAACAAGCAATTGCACTACACTGCCAACATGGACATCATATTGCTAATTAGGCCCATAAACATATCCATTTAATAAACCAATAAACAGATCCATTTGATATCAAATCTTAAATATAGGAACATGTATAATGCTGGCAACAACATTTACATATTATAGGACAAAAATTTGTAGTGACATTAGAGATTATAGCATTGACAAGACTTCTTTTTCAAAAGAGCATTTAAGTATTAAACTATGTATCATTATACTTTACAAATTATCAATGTATGCAACATGGTTTAACATTAAAAATACTTTGGTGAAAAGAAGTCTCACCAATGCATGGCCGAACAAGTTTCGGTGAAAAACCAAACGAATAGTTGAGAACGTTTGCAAACAAAAGGAATGAGAGTGAGTGGGATATGTGAGAATTTGGAGCATTGAATGAACCTTGATCTCTGATTTACTTGCTCGACAATTTGAGTAAATGTGAAGGGACATGTAAGACAAGTTGGTCAATGGAGGTAATGAAGGAGGCGGTAAGTGATTAATGCTCTAAATTGTTCGTTTAGGGTGGCAAGGCTGTCATGGACATGTGACCGTCCAATCCAATGTATGTAGATGTGTTCACCGATTAAGGAGGCAGATGGGCTCCACTTTGGGGTGGAGGGAAAATGGGCCCGTTTTGGACATGTCGGAGTAAATGGTGCTTGACAGGTGGTAGGGTGCTCAATTTTTTCAAAATAAAATATTGGGCCCAATGCACAAGTGGCGAGGTGATGTGGTGGGAAAATTTTTCTTGCTTAATATCAGGGTATTATAGTCCCCAACAACAAAATTAAACATCCAACAATTGAACTATATATTGCAGCCCGAAATACACAACAAAAAAGTAGCCAATCAGTCATATAGTTGTAGTGATGGTCCCTCCTAACATCAATCAAGCATGCCAAGATAAACATCTAGAGACGTGTTCTCATCTCCTGCTTGCGCGTTCTGAGTTGTCCTTACATGATTTGCATTTGCATTTGTGAATTGAGTGTTAATTACAAGCAATGGTGCTAAAGAACTATTTGCAACGAAGAGTGGAGTGCAACCTACATTTGAGCTAACACTCAAATTGACATTCAACTCCCCAAATAGAGGGATGTATATGTTCAATATATCCTGAAACAAGGAATGGTTGTGTGCTAACGGGTTTATAGGACTGCTTTTATGTCTTTCTCGCTACAATGACCTATGTGCCCAATTGATTTCTCTTTCCTTCCTATCTTGTTTCTTTTGAACCCTCTATTGCTCCATCTTGTCGTGCCTTTCCTTCTTATCTTGTTTCTTTTGAACTCAGTCTTGGTCCCTTTTTTGCTCTCTTTCCTTCATATCTTGTATCCTTTGAACTATCTCTTGCTCCTTCTTCTGCTCTATCTCCTTCCTATTTTGTTGCTTTTTAGCTCTGTCTTCCTCCTCTTTCTGCTCTATTTCCTTGCTCAAATCTGCATAGTAATCTAGCAATTGTGGTATGGAAAAAGTGGTAGGTGGAGAAGGCAATGAATAAGTTCCTTGCTCTTCTTTGCACTGCAAGACAATACCCAATTTTTTGGCTCCATCCGCTAACCAAGATGGTTGGGTAGGGGCCAAGGGAAGGCTTAAACAGTCATAACCCTCATTAGTAGCTCCCTCTACCAACCAAGAGGGTTGGGTAGGGGGTGAAAGACTTAGACTATGATTACCCATATTCATAGATCCATCTGCCAACCAAAATAGTGGGGTAGGGGCCGAGGGAAGAGTCAGGTCGTTGTTATGTTCCTCATGTTGGCTGTCCACCATGTCATTTGTTTGATGATTAACTGTTTCATTCATTGTCAATTCCCAATGTCGTGATGCTATTGTCCACCTGCCTGATGGAGCAGTAACTATGACAACTGTCTCCGCTTCTACATTTTGTTCTTCTTTAGGGGGGAATGAAACCCCTCTTTGACATGCAGGCCACCTTGTTGTGGCTCTCTTCTTCATTGGCTTGGACCTCATATCAACTTTATATTGAACCTACACACATTATTGAGACACATTTGAAACAATGATAAGAAACACCACTGAACACCCTTAAAGATAGAGTGATGCATGCTTTTTTTTTGTTCCTTTATTGTGCTAGTTGATAGTTTATAATGGTAAATTCAGTAATTGTTGAAGTTTTATGTGATCATACTAATTTGTTTGAATTGCACTTGTTTAAAACATTTTTGACTGAAATGAAAGGAGTTTGTGTAATGCCATAAAGCCAATTGGAATTAACAATGTAGATAATTGAAATTCATTGCCATTCATCAACAAGCATCAATTATGAAACACCATGATATTGAGTTACAAGTTTGTGATATATGAAAACATTGAAATTGAACATTCATACACAATCATAAATAGTATAAGTTGAAACCCCATATAGTGAGTTAGAAAGAATCTGTTGCAACAATGACATCACCATTCAAAAAAGTGACCTGGCCTTGTGCAACAATCACATTCTAAAGAATTGGAAAGCATTGACATCCATAAACAGTGTTAAGTTGAAACCCCAGATATTGAGTCAGAGGGTAGTGGGTGAGAAACATTTATAGTGCGAATACCTGATTATATACCTAGGCATATAGAACACAACAAAAATACCAGGAATTGAACTGAAATTACTTGAAATTCATAAATAGAGAAAGTTGAAACACTAGATATAATTGTGACATAGTGGTGCTCGAAAAATAGTTAGGGTGCATAGAACTGATCTATATTGGCAACCATATTGATCATAAGAAAAGTTCAACAAACAAACTTAAATGACTTGACATACATAAACTCTATAAGTTGAAACCCCAGATATTGAGTTATAGGCTTGTGGGTCACATAACTTTTATAGAGAATATAACAGATCTATATTGGTAGGCATATAGAATGTAAGAAGAACCCATAAAATGAAAAGAACTTCTTGGACATTCACAAACAGTGTAAGTTGAAACCCCAGATGTTGAGTAATAGGTTTTTTTGAGAAACGTTACCATCGCATACAACATATTGCCATAGGGACATGAATAGTTTATATGAAAAAACAAAGGTATGTACTGTATGGTGAAAATCACTTGCATAGCATTGAACAGATTGGCATTCATAAGCATAAACAAGAAGTTTGAGATTGACATTCATAGGTATAAACAGTCTATTTGTGTAAAGTACTTGAATGTTGATAGTGTGCTGCTGGTGCTGCTTCTTCTCCACTTTGTTCATTTGCCTCCAGGGAAACATTGCAACAAATATGAAAGTGAGATGTGGTAAATGGAAATGCAATTTTGAATTTGAAAATCTCTTTATATGTTCAATATTGTTTGGTATGGAGTCTTTAATTTCGGTCCTCCTTTTTCAAATTTGAAAATTTATTTGATTGCCTTCAATTGCATAGTTTGTATGTATTTATGGCGTGCAATGTTTGTTTGCTGGTTAGGCGATTGTGGTGGCCTTACTGCCATTGTTTTGGTGGTTGCAGGTGGCAAAAGAGGAGTTTGAACCAGTTGCTGTGCAAATGTATTTGACAGATGGGACAGTTATGAATGATTTCTTTTCCTTTCAGTGTTGTATTGATGGCATAGTGGGATAGGGTTGGGTTCGATTGGATTTGGTGATGGGACATTCTTGGCTTGTAGTTGTTCTCATCGTGCCACATGTATTAAAATAGTGGCCGTGAACTAATGCAAGTGGTGATATTAAAGGGGAGCATGGGTTATACTAATTTTATATTTTGGGTGCAAGTTGTAAAGTTATAGGGTAGTAAGAATCAATATCGCTTGTATGTTTGTGGTGTCAGATGTGCTTTGAATATTCTTTGACATGTAAAACTATGATTACTTATTTGTGTTTAGGACAAATATAAACTGATTACAATACAATTTTGGCGGTATAGTGAATTGAATACCCTTGTTGACTTTTTGGGTGAAAACCGGTTTACAGTGGCATATTAAGGCAGTTTAGTGTGGGGCCCACGTGGGACTACTTCTGTCCATTATAGGCTGCCGCCCTACTTTGAGCCCCTCTCCCCTATCGACCTAATAAATTTTAAAATTTTAAAATACGTTTGAAATTGAAAAAACGGTCTACAGATCATCAAATTCCAGGGGTGGCTGCGCACAAGCTTAGAAACGATATATTTCTGTAGTATCAGATGGACAATTCGGTCGCAATGGAGTCCCAAAGTCACAGAAAGAAAAGACCTAGAGGCGTGTTCATGGCGTTCGGCACAAAGGGCGATGTTCTACCTGTTGCTGTGGGTCTTATTGTTTTTCTTAGTCACCAATTCCTCAGTTTGACATAAATAAGTACCTACCATTTTGCAAGTTAGAATACATGATCATAAATTCGTTGCCAGTTATGCAATGAGTTGGTGTGATAGGGTTTAGAATATCGGGCCGGGGTTTAGAGTGCACGGATCCTCATTTCTTTACCGGAGTTTCTTGGTGTCCATACAATAAAGATTTGCAGGAATTGCCAATTGTATTATGTGTTTGATCTGCGGCTCTTTACTGTTTTATATACCCATATTTAACAGGAAACTCTAGTATTGGCATAAGGACCCTTTTGCCATCCCCCAACACATGCTCTGGTGACTATTATAAAGTACAGCTTTACAGTCACTCATTTACTCATGTACCCTGGTTTCTAATGGCGTCCCTATTCCCATACCCATTGGCCCACATCACCAGGTGACAATGCTCAATATTCTTTGAGGAGAGGCACATTTACACCTCACATGAATTTGAACGCTTGGGGTATGTGTGAGTAGTTGGATGCGGGCGGGACATTGAAAGCTGAAATTCATATAGATATGTAAATTAAAAAAGTCTGAATTCATGTGGATTGAAAATATGCTCTCTCCACAAATAATTTAAAAGAAAATAGTTTTCAAAGAAGGCATCACATTCAAGCTGCAACATGGATTTGATACGTATCAAGAGATATCCAGAAGACTTGGGATGGGAATTCTACCATAACATAAGTGGAAGAACATAGGCATTTGCACCTCCGAGTCTTTTGAAAACCTATAGGCACCTGTCAGATCAATGTTAACATGGGTTTGTGTTAGTACTCTAATATATCAATTATTTTTATGTTCACTTATATTGGCATAGAGTTCGAATATCTAGTAAAAGGTAAGTTTCGTATACTGAAACCACCTGATAAGTGGTAACTTCATTTTGTAACATGATTTGTAGGCAATTGCATCAGCCCTCGCAAAATACCAGCAACATTACCTTCTAACATTTGTCACACATGCTGCTCATGAGGTTCGTTCATTGAATTTCATTTATTTGAAATTAATCTTTAATGTCCTTTTGCTAACTTGTCTCATGGTTTATGGGGATGTGACAATTCTAATTTGAAATCTTCAACCTTCTTCAATTGGTTATTGGTTGCTTTTATTCTGTAGAACTCAGGCTGGATTTTATGCAGTATCTGAGCTTGCATATGGCAGCAGCAGATGTTTCATTCTGTGCTATTTCAACACCTCCAGTGCTTTTGTTACAAAAAAATAACGAAGAAGTTCAAACAGGTATGTCATCCGCATTTCTCAAATTTGAGATGGTTTTAGCTTTTTAATTCTGTAAATAATAACAATGCCATAGTTCTTTTTATCTTGGATAGCTTTTCTATATTCTACTAGCATGTCCCATGTACATTACCTTGTTCATGTGCTCATGACTTTGAGAGAAAAAAATCAGCATGGTATATCTTTAACTGCCAGGTGCACAAAGTGTCTCACCATACTTAAAGAAACAAGCTCTTGAGCATCAACATCGGAAAGAGTGCCTTGCTGCCATAGAGAATATATTTGGGAAAGATCCAGTGCAGGGTGATTTTATAGCAATCAACTTTTTTGCTCTGGTTATTCCTCAATTCCTATATCCCACTGTATTCCTCTGGAAAAATATGTAGACTAGTATTCAAAGGCAACCTGTCAGCATTAAAGGATTGCAGTTCTTAATTTTTCACTCACGTGTATTTTATCACTTGAAATTTGATGTTACATGTAAAGAGCAACATATTTACTATTGCGTTTTGCAGGAAGGATGGCATCTTGCAGAGCTTTTTCAAGTACCTTGTGTTGTCACAGCTCCATATGTTGTTCCCTACAGGTTGGTTATGAGAAAAAATACGTTCTCTTCTAGTAATGATTTTTCTTATGTGTTGCCACTACAGAATGTTTTGCGTACTTAGCAATGCCCTTTCATAAAAGAAGAAAGCTTTTGCAAATATGTTTATTAAATGAGTTAAAAATCTAGTCTTTATATGGGCAACACAAAACTTGGAGCAACAAGGGAAAGGAAAGTGAAAACTGTTGGTGTTGTAGTGGCGGGAGATATTTTCTCCTAATTATATTTCCCTAAGTTTAGGCAGGTCGGCCTATCTTGTGTTAAACAAAAATATTATATTGTTCAAGGTTGGTCTGGATGAGGGGTTTCCTAGCTTGTATATATAGGAGAAGGTATCTCCTCATTTGTGCATCAATCAATTCATTTTCACTCTTCAATTTGCATCTTCAGCAGCAGCAGCAGTTCGCCTCCTAGCAGCAGATTCGATTCTAAGAAGAAGTGTCATCATTGATGTTTTTTCAAGATTCACTTCAAGGAGAAATGTCTCTATTCTTTGTATTAGACTCGGCCTTGTCTAGGGCCTAATTTGTAAGCAATGTTTTGCACTTATTATTCTAATATATAAGAGAATATTCTTTGGTGGGTTTTTTCTCCCTCGAGTAGGAGGGTTTTCCTAGGGTAATCACTGTGTTCATTGTTCATTGTGTTGTATTTTCTGCTTGTTGACATTTATGATCCTAAAACTAACATGGTATCAAAGTGGGTTCATCAAATTTGTCTAAGCAAGACAGTCTTCTGAAAAAAAAAAAAAAAACATTTGCTCAACACTTGTTATATCCTCATATTCAGAGTCTTTATTATTGGGCATGGATTGTTGAAGGCAGAGAGCCAATATTAATTTGCATATTCATTCAGATATCTGCTCACCATTTGAGAGAGTTTGTGCAAGTAATTTACAGGATCACAACCATTATAGTCCAGTCATGAACAGTCAGACCTGGGCGTGATAATATCTTGCTGATCGTAGGGTTTTGAGCAGTTTAGAGGCACCTATGAAGGTCATGGGATTGTTTGAAAGACACTTTTGACATATTAATGCCCTAGCGCCAATGCTTGCAGCTGTTTCAATGAAGATCGTGCGTCAAAAGAAGGAGAATTGTGGCTGTTTAAAATGCTGACGGATCTAGGAAAGGTTCAAGTCAGTTTTCTAGGCGCCAAACTCTTCCATTTGCTAGTTGGGTCGATTCCTATCTGTGATTGAAGTCTCTTAGTAACCTGCGTGGAGATAGATATCTACAAAGAAGGGTGTTTCAGTTTGAAGGGTCTTTAAGAACCTCATAGCAAGTCGCGAGCTTCTACAGTAGGACGTTGGAACATTTACTTGGATTTTCCTATGCATAGGCATGTATGTTGAGGGAGTTTGTGGGTACTACTATACCTGCTGAACATTATGTACCCTAACGCTTAAGTCTGAGGTAGTTTGGAGGGTCGTGGAAGCCTATTTGTGCCAAGGTGTGAGAGTTTGAGAAGACATGATTTGTGTATGTAGTCAACATCTATTCCCTGGGTTGCAATCTGAAAGCTCAGACGTGTTATTGCTGTTGTATGTGTGGACCTGATTTGGGCATGAAGATTGACTTGTGTATGGTCATTGGTGTTGATGATATTTACCATTCTCCACTCTATGAGGATCCTTGTTGTTGGCACCATTAATACCTGGAGGAGTCGACA